>JZKD02S1673154.1:1040965-1082330 GCA_000966675.3 Picea glauca | reverse complement strand
TTTCATGATACAGGTTATTACATCAACAATCATTTTATTTTTGAAATGCTAATCTCATGTGTGCTATAAATTGATGTACATACCCTTAACATACCACTTTATTGGCTTATTTTTGTTACAGGATTTTCATTATAGGATTGAAATTACATGTTCTATACAAGTGGATTGAGTGAGCATGGTGGAAAAATCAACAAACAATGGAACATTCTGCCTCTGCTCTTAATCATTGTGACTGTCAAAACCATTGCAATATTGCAGGCTATCCATTACAAGAGGTAAAAATGTATTTAACATAGAGGTGTCGTATAAAGTGTCGTATGAGGTGCTGTATGAAGTACCGTATGAGGTGCCAAACAAAGTGACATATGAATTTACACACTAGTAACTGTCCACAATTCCAGGTAACTAGGAATCAATGACATTTAATTGAATTGGTTGAAGGAAATTAAGAGTGAGGATGCAAACTTTAGACATGTTCATGATCAAATGTCCAAGTCAAAAGACTTGGAAATTGATCTAACTACGCATCATTAAGCTTGCCCCCAAAAACATGCCTTTGAATTTGAAATTGCTCACACATGGAAACTCATGCGTGCATGTGTGCAACCAATTCCCCCCTAGGTGCATTAAAAAATGAGTTAGGTTTACCTATTATCCCAATTCACCTCTACCATTTGCATTGCCCCTATTTTAGAGAATGCGCTCAGCCTCTATCATTCGTTCCCCTATTCAAATTGTGCTCGACCCTTGCTCAATTCGTTCCATTCCTTGACCCGATCGCACCCTCTCTTGGTGAATTTCTCCTTTGTTTATTTCTTCACATCATCACGATGCCCAATAGGTATTAACCCTCTTCCTACGCATACCATTTCACCATTCTTGAGTTTGCACAATGCAGGGAGGTGTTTTTGTGCGCAGGTTGGGGGCATTTTTATCCCATTTGCAGGGCCACAATGATGGAATCTCAATGCAATTTTCCCTCATTTTTTATGGGAAGACAACGTGTGTGGAGTCTCTTACCTTTGGGGTCTTAGAGGAATCCATTGCTGCAACCACAAAGCTTCCAAGAGTGGGAGATAAATGGTTCAAAAACCACCAGCTGCTATGCTCAAGCTAGAATAGGGTTTTTAAGCCCGAATTCCATAACATCTCAGGAGAAAAAGGATATTCCAAGGAATGGATAAAAGAGGAACCGATCAACCCTCTCATAGTCATCACCAGGTTGATCACATGCGAAGGTAGATGTTCCACTTTCAAAGATTGTCATTTCAAGATTGCTAGCTCATTTTCAGTTCAACAAACCTTTGAATTTTCCCTTCTACTTTATAAAGAGCTTGGATAAGATGTCCTCTCAAGTGAGGAAGAATGTAACTAACCCCCACAACAACCTCTTTCACCATGGCCTAATAAAACTTCTTGTTCTAGCCGAATTAGAGAAACAAGGGAAAACTTGGGATGCATTCATCTATCAATTTGCAAACCCGCACTTGACAATTAAGACTGGCAAAAATACACTTGGACTAAGGAATATTTCTCCATCCAAGCCTCGCTCTTCAAGGAGTACAAACCCCCCTGCACAAACCATTTATTTACCATAACAATTCAAGAATCTTTTTGAAGCCCCTGCATCCTCATCAGGTAAAAAGTCCAAGAGTAAAGATCAAAGGAATCTTATTGCTAATCTTCAATATCTCTTGATCCCACACCTAAAAGTCTCCAAGAAGTGATTCAACAAGACTTTCCTACAATTCCCACAAATAGGAGAGGATTCAATCGATTTAATAAAGTACCCTTTCGAAAGAGTACCCAGAGCACAAGATAAAAACCTTATGCAAAACCCTTGCCTACTTCAGACCCTATTCAAGTGTCCTACGATATTGAGAGCCCTCACAAGAGATTTAGGGAAGTTTTTTGCAGATGAATTAGAGCCTTAAAGAAAAACAAAATCAGAACCTACCTCTCCTTATCAACCCCCTATTACTCCTACTTCACCAATGCCTACCCCAGATCCTAAGAATGATAGATTGTCCACATCTCTCAAAGGATCTACGACTTCCTCCGAGATCACTGAATCTGCTCCAGCCATTGAGAAGCTACAAAAAGAGAATTTTCAGCTTATGCAATAGTTGGAAAAAAGGAATAAAATAGACACACATCTCCACCATGATAATGCAGTCCTCCAAGCAAAGGTAAATTCCCTTCAACGGTTGGTTGACGAGATGACCAAATCCAACCGCGGCCTCAGAGAACAATTGAAGCAACAAAAGAAGCATAAGGCAAAGTCTTCACAGCAAGAAAGATAAGCTTATAAACTTGATCCTCTTCAGCAAGCTTAGTCATGAGGGGTAATTTATTTTTCTTTGCAGTGGGACCTGCAAAATATTAAGTGTGGGGGGAATGTTGGGCCCATGATATGATTGATTTGATGACGTTAATTAGATCCTTTTTTCCGAATGTGTATATGCATTTTCATGTTTTGAAGAATTTGTTGAAGATATTTTGTTTCAAATATCTATGATCCACACAAAAGAAAAACCGCAGTTTGTTTTTTCTTTTGACACTCAGCCCGATACTCCATCCGACACTTTTTCCTGCATAAAAATGATGGGGTATTTGACGATTATGGTATTGGCGGCCAGTGATGGGAGAATCAGAGACATGGGTTTTTCTCATGCTCATGGCCTCCAACTACTAAACTCTTGACAACTAGATTTGGGTTGTTATGTTGGACGATTATTGGCTCGCCTCATTTCGGTAGTTAGGGCATCTTAAATGCAATTTATTGTTTTTAGAAGATGATCGACCCTCTAGTGGTCGACCTCTTAGCTTGTAAAACTTATAAATACCACCTCAGTGGTCAGATAATTGTTAATAAGTTAATTAGTAGAGTGTTAAAGAGACAAAGACAATTTAGCTCTGTTTTTCCTATTTTTCGTTTTGCCAGGATTCTGTAAAGATTGTGTTTTTAGTTTTAATTGTAAAATTGCTTTGTTGAAGCTCGTGGTGTGCCTTTGAAGAGTAACCACGACTTACTGGGGGGCCCACCAATAGTCTGGGTAACTATCTTATGAGTTTGTTTGTGAATTATATAGCATAGATGTCTTTTTATTTCTTTTTCTATATATGAATTGTCATTTTTTCTTTCTCACCGTATAAATTGTTGTTATAGCTTAATTATTTTAGTTTCCTTTTGCAGGTTGTTATGAAGAATCTTGTTAATATGAAATGACTTTATAGTTAGTAGAATAAATCTTGCAACCTTAGACACTAACCCCATGTGTGATTAGATGGTAGATTAGACTTTCTTTATGCTGAAATAGAGTTTAAAATAGATTTTAAAACAGAGTTTTAAAACATAATTTTAATTCATGTTTTCTTTGACAAAGCTTCAGTGGATGGATAATATTAGTTCTAGTTTTCATTTTTAGATTGCTTATTCAATTACTATTTAATTTTTTCTTATCTAGTTGTTAATTAATTTTCTCATTTGTTTACTTGTCATATGCTAGAATAATGTTTAATTTATGTTTATGAATATTTTCTCTTTTTGCAAATTGAATTGTCAAATAGAACTAGTTTAGCTTCCTTCATGCAATTTCTTTCTTATATCTAGGTTGGAATTTCAATTTGTAGTTAATTATTGAATTTAGTATAGTATGAGTTTGCTTACATAGTATAGAGTGCAATTGAATTTCATAGCATAATCTCTTTATAACTGTTGATGATTAATGCACGAGTAATAATCACATGGATATGCAAGGTAATTGATGTTGTTTTCATAATGGCTAAGTTCTCATTGAATTGCCTAATTCACACTTTTCACTTTTCTATTGAAGTCAATATCGAGTTTATCCCTCTTGAATTATCTTTCATTGTTAAGTGTCATCATGATATTATAAGAGACCGGAGACATTCACACAACCATCAACACTATATTTGAGTTTTCATAGACTAGAAGATAGTTTTCTTTCTTTCATATCTTAGGAGATAGTTTCCTTGCTTTTGTAGGATAGATAATCTTTTGATTTGGTAGGTTAAAGGATAGTTTGCTTATTATAGGTTAAAGATTAGTTGTTAATTGCTTTTATTATCATAATGCTTTTAATTTAGTAGATTTCCTTTTGTAAATTAGAAATAGTTGTGAAATTTAAATTAAGAATAGAGTTCACTTGTCTCTTAGCTTAGTTAGTTGCTTATTGAGTAGTTTTAATTAGTTTACTTTCTATAGAAGTTATCCTAGGTTAGTTAGTTGTTTACTTGCTTTAATAGGTTAGTTGCTTACTTGTCTATTCTTGCTTTGATAGTCTGGTTGCTTGTTTATTTACTTTCTTTCACATGATAGTTGCTTATTGAATTTAAATAGGTTAATTACAAGTGGTTTGTTGTTGCTATTTGCTTATTAGATGAATAATTTGAGTTTGCTTATTGTTATGAATGAACTAGTTTTCTTTAAGTAGGGTTTCCATTTGCTTTCTTAGAACTATCCGTCGATCATTTGTTCAAAGGTTACTTAGGGTAAATAGTTTGAATTTCTTAGTAGGGTTTTGATCATTAGTATTCTTTGCTTGAATAGATTAGCCCTTAGATAGCCACTTCCTTAGTTAGACTATACTACCAATCCTTCTACCTTGGCATATATTTTGCTACAACTCTAAGTTTACTTACCCCGGGTTGACAATTTAATTGAGGGATTGTTAGTGTGTTTTTAGTGCATACAGAACACCCATCAGAGTGGTTGGTTATGCCATTCAGTTTATGCAATGCACTGACAACATTTATGATACTAATGAATGTTGTTTTATGCCCTTATCTATATTCATTTGTTATTGTCTATTTGGATGATATACTGGTCCATAGTGTTACTTGGGAGGAGAATGTCTCACATCTTATGCAAGTTTTAGAGACTTTGAAAAAACACCTGTGGCTATCCAATCTCAAGAAATGAAAGTTTTTTCAACAATATTTGGTTTATTTGTGTTATGTGATCAGTGGAGGGGAGCTCAAGATAGATCCTACAAAGATGGATGCCATCATTAAATGGCCAGTTCTTATAAATGTCACTGAAGTTAGGAGTTTTGTTGGGGAAAAAAAATACTTGCGGAAGTTCATATCTTCATTTTTAGTAGTATTTGCACCACTCCATGCCATAACAACTAGTGGTAAGAGTTTCCAGTCAGGGAAGACTCAACAAAAGGACTTTGATGAGTTGAAAATAAATATCATTCAAGCATCAATTCTCGTTCTACCAAACTTGTAGAATCACTTTGAAGTGGAGACAAATGCAAGTGGGTATACCGTGGGAGTAGTTTTGATGTAATGAAGAAGGTCGTTATGCTACAATTATGAAATATTTCATGGGTAAGTTCTCAACTATTGTACATCTGACAAGGAAATGTATTCCCTGATTCAGGCTGTCAAGAAGAGGAATCACTATATGATGGAAAAGGATACCATCATCCACACAGATCACCAACTGCTATAGTATTTGCAGGCCCAGAGTAAGCTACAACAAACTAGGAATTACACGTGGATGGGGTTTTTACATCAATTTCATCTAGTCATCAAGTATAAGAAGGGAAACACAAATAAGTTGACAAGCATGCTTTCACGACCACCCACATCCAAGATTACAACTTTGGGAATTTTGATGCACATAGATCCTTTTACCCATGATGCATACATAGAGGCATACACAGAAGATGAGGACTTCAAGGAGGTGTTTTAGTAGCTCCAAGGTCAAATTCATATAGAAGAAGGTGACAACAAGGTTGATTATCATTTCCAGGATGGTCTACTCTACAATATCTACAAGATTTGTTTTCTTAAAGGTGAACGATTGCATCTTATCAGAGAGGATCACACCTCCAAAGTTGCAGGACATTTTGGTGTTGGGAAGATATTTTCCAACTTACATAGGTATGTGTATTGGTCGAAAATGCAAGAGGATGTAACACGATATATTAGAGGATGTATGATTTTTGGTACCAACAAGACCAACAACATGAAGCAAGGTATATACCATATCTTACCTATACCCACTCAACCTTGGTAACGTATTTCCATGGATTTTTTGGGAGGTTTACCAACAACCAAGAAGGGACATGAATATCTATTTATGGTAGTTGATAGGTTCAACAAAATGTGCATTCTCATTCCTTCTAAAAATACCATCAACGAACAAGAAGAAATAAACAAATTCTTTGAATATGTCTGGGTGCACTTTGGGATACCAAGGAGCATCATGTTAGAAAGGGATACCAGAGTTATTAGTGCATTTTGGACTATCTCGTGGGAGAATATGGACACTAATTTGAATAGGTATACAACATTACATCCAAAGACACATGGGGAGAAAAGAAGTAGTCAATAGGACTTTGGTGCATCTTTTGAGGGGTTACAATCAAAAGCATTTGAATATCTGTGATGAAAATACGATCTATATGCAACACTCTTATAATTATAGAGTAGTCCACACTTCTACTGATAAATCGGCTTTTGAAACTTGCTTTGGGTACTTTCCACCTTCACCCTTAGATCTTGTATATGGAAAACAAGGAGTGAGGGAGGACCTCAGAGGAGATCCATTAAAAGAATAAAAATTTGTTGAGAAGGTCAAGAAGATCCATTTTCAAGTACAAGAGACACTGAATAAGTCACAAGAAAAGTACAAGGCTATACATGAATGACATAGAACAGAGAAAACATTTAGAGTGGGAGATAAAGTATGGTTACAAATGAATAAGGAAAGGCTACAGGGTATTAGTAATAATATCGGGGCTCTGCATTATGGTCCTTTTGAGGTATTGGAAAAGGTGGGATATAATTCCTACATAATCAGTCTACCCCCATACATGCACATTTACTTAGTAGAAAATGTGAAGAATCTCAAACTCTATGAGCCTTCCATGTTGGATCAACAGGAGAAGCAAGTCCTATCTTCCACATAGGACTTATCAGTATATGCTCATGTAGAGTTAACATAGGATATAGTTTTAAATAATAGGTCCAAAACTACAAGACAGGGGCAACATCACCTTTGGCAGATTGGGTTAAAAGGACAATTTCCAGCTAAAGCAAAGTGCTGCTCCAGGGAGAAGGTAGAGGAAAATTTTCCTCACCTCATTCAGTAAATATTTTGGGGACCAAAATCATCCCTAAATCCAAAGGTATGATCCATATTGGATCATTTTATTATTTTTCATCTATCTCGATGCTTTCAGAGTGGAAAAAATTGGAGGAATCATCTTCCAGGGTCATTTTAGTTGCAGGTCCGAGTTTGGAAAATTGGGGCCTAGAACCTTCCAGAACCATTTTGAGGCATTAAACACCGTTTTTGGGGGGTTTTGTGTTTAGAACTTATGCACAACCCCTTGATTGCTTTCTACACTCCAAGACCTTTCCAATGTTGCAAACCATGCGTCAATCAGAGTTCGTATTCAAAACTTATGCCTCCCACAATTTGACCTAACATGTTGACCACAATGGTACAAGAGGATGCCACATCATCACCCATTTCTCATGCATATGGGGCTAGCCACATGAGGAGTTTCAATAATATTCTAGAAGATTCAAAACCCTACCACAATTGAGCATTTAGGAAGTCAAAAACCTACCACTAGATGGTTATCGAGTTATGTTAAATACTGAGCCACTAGGAAGAGAAGGGGTTCCATTCTATGTTATTGTATTTTGTTCCATAACAAAGTAGAACAACTGGGAGTGGGAAATTAGAGAGCATAATAGAGGGGGTTAATTTTTTGTAGCAGCCTAACAGGCCATAGGTCTCAGGTAAATCCATAGAGAGTTCCTTTTCCTTTGTGCTTGCATTATTTCCATACCAGAAAAAAGAGAGCAGATCATCCTCACACTTTAGCTGGGTTTTCTCCCGTAAGGGTTTCCTAGAGAAAATATTTGTGTTTTCTTATGGATGGTGTGTGATTTTACTTTACTATTCTATATTTTTCATATTTGATCTATTTCATGTGTAAGAAAAAAAAATCAATAACTAAATATTGTGGAACCTAAAGGAATTCAATCTTCATAGTGTAGATTTAAGTTTTATTTATCAGATCTGTTGTGATGAATTGTTCCAGTGGAATATACACTGGTATGGGACTAGACTATAGTCAATAGGATGAAGGTGTTGGATAATAAGTGGTCTTGAGAAATCAACTTCTGTTTTTCTTGAGTAAAGGAAGGATACATTATTGAGTTCTCCATTGAATATAATGTTTCTTTTAGCAAGGATGAAAGAAAGTTTGTTGAAGGTCCTCATAAGAGACTGTTGGAAGAAATCTTGTTGTGTATCAATATGTTCTTAATTGAGAAAGGATTGATGTGAATTTATCTAGATAGAATTCTTGAGTAGACCCCTAGCATTGGGGGGGATGAAAATAAGGGGAAAAAGAGAGAGAGAGGAGATGGATATGTTGAGAGGATCTAGAAGATGTTTAGATGAGGGGAGGAGAGAATGGACCCAAAAGAGCATAGGAGAGAAAGAGAAAAAAATATACACAAGAAGAGTTAAGATAAGGTGTTATTGGATAAATATCACTAGTATGGTGTGTTACATCTCCCTAGGATCTCCCTACTGATCCTAGACAAACAATGGGGCTATAATTATATGATTTTCCTAGATATAAGTGGATTTATTTCCTTTTAACCAAGAGGGGTGGTGACCATACCTTTCAATCAATGGTTGTCCTCGCATATTTGGCTAATGCATATCCTGATATATATAGCTCCATGTCCTACAATATAATTCTTTCACACAAGGAGAAGAAAAACTATTGATATACTTGCTCTTCTAGTATTAAGAAATACAAATCTATCATATCTATCTTGATCTATGCCACATGATATCAGATCCAAACATTTACAAATCAAATGTAAATGGTTTGGGGAAAAACCAGTGATCTATTGATTAAAATAATGGAAATACATCAATGGCATACCTTGGATGCAGATGCATTCCTCTTTACTCATTTCTCCTAGCTCCTCCTCAACTTCTCAATATGACTAGGAAATTTGACTGTGGTTGTTATGAATAGGAGAAGAAACTTTATAATTGGACAACACAAATATACAAATGATTCTTCCTCCTCTTGCTCAAGACTTGTATTCTTTATATAGATCCTTGGAAGAGTCTTGGGAGAGCTTATAAATCTTTTAGAACCCAATAGAGACTCGAATGATGTGAGTTCCTAGGCTCATTGCATGAAAATAAAACTAATCCCTCAAATATCTCTTCATAACTCCACGAATCTAGAATTTAATAGGTATCATATCATGTTGTACTATAAATGATAAACGACTATCAACGTGTGATGTATCCTTTCAGTCCCATGACGACCCTAAAAAAAGTCCCAAATCCTGAGCAAGAAATGTGTTGTGACTTTCATCTTCTGTTGGATTCCCTTCTAGCCCTTTAGGGTGTAAATTAAGGCTAAAACAAATGTCCCCTAATGTGTGAGGTCAAGAAAGGAATGAATGATTGAAACACATTAAAAAAAAAAATAGTGTCCATGTGAGGCACCATGGGGAGAGAACAAAGGAGGTCCATAATACAAATATTACTTGCAATCAAACACCAAGGATGAATACATATATATAACATCCCTAGGTACACATACTCAGACTTTGAAGAGTGTCAAAGCATGGATGGCAAACAATACATTGTGGATCCATGACATGAAATGAAAGATCATAGCCATAAAATAATACACGATGGATCCATGTCATCAATGAGATCATATCCATGAGACAATACAATGTGGATCTATGACATATATATATATAAGAAAGACAATGAACACTCAGGAAAGTGCCCCCGAAGTCTTGAAAGTACTCCTAGACAAGTGATATACTCCATTGCAACTTGGGAGAGGATGTTTTAAAGGGATGATATGTCCTCGAACCCAAGGTCTTCATCCCAAATCCTGATGGTACAAATCTATAGCATGAAAATAGATGAGTTGATTTCAAGCATAGTAGAAACTGTCTAATTACCAATCATTGATGTACACCATTAAAAGACGTAAGGGGACACATCAATGAGGAAGATGGACCCCAAGGTACATGTTGAGGAAAATATATGAATTGATCTTACTCAAGCATTTTAATATTTTGCTTGGATAAAGAAAAATAGACGGGAATCTCACCCTGTGTTTATAGCCAACAAAAATAACATCCTAACTCACAAGTATTAATTACCAGTGCTTAGGCTAGTCTTTTATTAATAAAAAGCTTTCTGGAAATTTACGTTTTATGTAATTTTCTGAATATAATAGTCGCTGAAATAAATCTAAAGACATAAGTAAAGACACCAAGATGATAATCAAGACAGATGAGACATAAAGAAACCCTTTATTTCATTCCAATTCACCAAAGAGTCATTATTTTACAAAATTTCATGCAGAAATTTAGGACCAAAGTCAAACTTAAATATCCTCGATGGAACATACAAAAGGACCTCCGATAGAAAATAAAAAACTAAACTCTAAAAGCTGGATCATCTTGCCACAGATTGATGCCCACTCGACTTTGCACAATAGTCTTTGTTAGTCATGAAAACTAATTCACAAACAGACAAGTCTACACAGACTATCAAAGATAGATCAACACCTCTGAAAAACAAGTGTCTGGATGATGTAATTCAACCCGGAATCTTGTTGTCTACAATAAGACCCTGCTATCATAAAACAAATCAGGCTTGTGATAAATTAAGGAATGAATGAAAACTGAACTATCTCAGCATAAACTCAAAGAGAAAAACTTTGTATGCTTCTCCTTCTATATTTCTCTTGTTCCTCCCTTTCCTTTTTCCTTTAAACAAATTAGAATTGGTTGAAGTAGTTGAACCAACTCATTAGTTAAGTTAATTAAAAGACTCAACCAACTTTTAGTTAAGGGGAAGAGTAATAATCATAATAAGGGATTTTTTAAATAAATAATAACTAGTAGGTGAGACCCCTTGTGACTCCCTTTAGTTGTTAACAATCATAACATAAATAGTTAATTAATAAAAACACCTCCCTGTGACTCCCATCATCACATGCAAATTTTGACAATTTATCTCATTTATATTTGACATTGTTTTCAAAAATGTATTACTCATATATCCAAAAATAAAACATGTTTTCCAAACTCTTGAAGTCAAATGCCATCAACAATAGATAAAATCAAATCAAATCAAAAGCCATATTTCCCACTCTGAGATGCAATCTTTTCTTGATTGTTGTTGTCACCCTTCGATTTTCCTGAATTTGACTTTGGTTTCACTGATACTTTGGGCCTAATCTCGCTGATCACGTGAGAACAATCATCCCTCAAATGCATCCGAGAAGACACATATTTGTCAGAGCCATTGGAGGGCGAGGAAGGGGCAACAATGGCTTTTCCTTTCTCAGGGGCATGGTGGGCCTCGGTTTTCAATCATTTGCTAGCATGGGAGGACTTCACTGGCGAGTGGTCAAGGGCATCTTGGATAATCTGATTGTTAGGTGGAGGAGTAGGCAAAGACAAATTGGGCCAGCCACGATGTTGGGAGACTGTCGGGTGGACAATCTCTTGCCATCCGTCATTTTTTGGGAACCTCGGGTTGCAATGAGACATGAGGGGGCACAAGAATACTGGGGCTTGCGAAACTTGGAAGGGAGGCCTTTTAGGCCTAGGTTGGACCACTCCTTGCCCAATCCAATTGAAAAATCCAACCTAAAACAACTGGCCTAACTCTTGTGAGTCAACGTCAAAATGTATGGAGAACCTTGGCGTTCTTGGGCCTCTGTTCCAATTACCTCTCCCTTTGTTGCCTCTGCTATGGCTACCTCAACTGAAAAAGCTCATTCCTGCATGCATGATTGATTAGAAAATAGTATTTTAAATAACCATACATGAAAAACTCTTTAAAAATATGAAATAGATTTTGGCTCAACAACATATCAGACTCATGCAATCCAATCCATACAAATTGTTTGTTAATGAGCAACGGGTGAACAAAGGGTTCTGGTATATGCAAGGGGATTGTATTGAGTGAAACATGATATAATGAGGAGGAAAAAGAACATGGTTACTACTCAAAGACAAAAAAAAAAAAATGTAATGCAAACCAAAGAAAACATTCACTATAATCCAACCAAGACGATGTAACTTCCAACTGCTTCAATACATAATTATCCTTCACTGTAATCAATTTTAGAACAAGGAGTGAAAAATTAAATGTGGGAAGGTGATGGGGTTGTAATTAGAGAAAAGATAAATAATGGTAGGGAAAGAGAGCAATTATTGTTCATAAAATTAATTAAGTGATCCATAAACCATTCTGTAAAAGGAAACACCTCAACCAAATGACCAGTGAGACCCAAAACAATTACTGTGTAAATTTCAAACAATTATGTGCATCAACTTGCTCATTGTAATCAAATATCTAACACAGTGCCATCAAATAAGACAATTTGCATTCCACAACCACCTGTAGAGGAGCTCTACTTTTCTCATCTATCCGTTTAACATTTAAGCAATTTCCAAACTAATACATAGTCAATTACTTCCACTATGCTGATCAACCATTGCCAACTATTTCAATCATCAAATGCAGACTTAAAAATCATGCTCGATTTTGTCTTTCAACTCATTTAATATTTAATATGCAATGAGGTTATACTGTCACAGCACCCATGCCTATCACTATTAAAATGCATGATATTCACTTAACATTCATAGTGGACAGTCAACACAATGATCCATATTTATCTTGCAAAGATCTTGGCTTGCTATTTAAACATGCAGATAACAATCACCACTTTAATTCACGCTATGCTGTGAAATATACAACCATTCAACAAAACACAATTATGTTTCTATGACTGTATAGGTCCAATTTTTATTTTACTCTAAATATTCAAAATGTTGGGCTATCCATCTAACACAATGAGGCAAAAAAAACATGTCTGACCTCATAATACAAATAATCGAAATGCAACAAAGCCATTTTTAAAAAATCCGTGACTATCTCTGAGTGCGCAACCCAAAAAATATCCATAGCATACACAGTGGGAAGCCATACCTTAAACACCATGATGCAACATTCCCATTTGACAATTTTAAACACACAGTCACAATATCATTAACTCAACCTATCGTGCCGAGTTATCAATCCACTACAAAGAGACAACAACAATATTACTCGAATTAATCAAACTACAACCAAACCATACTGTGTAAAAACTTGTGCCCATTCTTGATGACGCAATCAAATAACCGTACATACATAGTGGATGGAAATTCCATATGCACCACGATTTCAATAATCATTTGGCCATTAAAAACACATAGTTACAGTAATCATTGATTCATGCTTATAGGTACACCACTCATACCAATGCATCAAGCGCGAAGCATCATTGTGCATTGATCAATTAAGAATAGTGTTGGGTTATCAATTTAATAAACACAAGGACAACTACTATGTATTTGATTTAAAAATTCATTCCAATTAACTGTGTTGAGCTTATCCACCCAATAATAACAATTGTATGACTAGTTGCCAAAACCAACACCACTTTCATATAATCAACTTTGGTCGAGTCGGTAATCAACTCTATCGACAATACATACCAATCTATACCAATCTATAACAACCAATAGCAAACCCGACAGGCCACAACAGTCTTCTCTATCAACCCTCGGACTCGAGGACTTAAGGGTTTTCCCTGTGGCCAACACAGGGAGACTAAAGTTGACTCTTCTCAATGGTGAAAACCTTCGAGACCAACAGTGCATACACAAATAAAACCACAATTTATTTCATGGACAGGGTGACAAATCCCGCGACAGCAGAGGCTATGAACAAAGGAGAAAATATCTTATTCATCCTGGTAATGATATTTAACACACACAAGGTATAACCCTTGTGTCTCTCCAGTCAAACAACTACAACACTGAGGTGAAAACAGGGCCGAGAAGAAGCAATATAAACCTTTGCGCGACCATTAATAGTGACAACAACCCAATGCCCAAGTGAACAAAATGCAGTGACACAAAGTGCTTCCAACCATTAAACCGCATAAAAGACAAAGACTGGTTATGGTGATATGAATGCGTGAAGACAACCAACCACTCAAGACCAAACAAAACCCTCCAACTAAACCAGCAGGGATGACAAAGATACTTTATGGCTTCTAACACCCAGGATGACCAATAACACTGTGACTTCAACATTATTGTAGAGAAACCATCAACACTTCATTCCAAAATCACAATTTTACATAGTTGCAATACTTAAGGGAAACACAACCCATACATTCGAGCAAATATCCATTTCATAAACAGAGCAGACTCATGGATGGCCAAAAAAAGACATACTTGTAATCCAAGCACCTTAAACGCGAGTTGGCTGAGCGGTTCCTCCCTGCTTGAAAAAACAGAGCATAACCACAACAACAAAGTTGAACAATAACTGGACTAGGGTGGCGGCCAGTGGAAGGAGTAAGGGTGACGTGCAGTAAATTCACATCGCCTCCACCCTCAGTTAATTAATTCATTAGTACATTCCATCAAGATTCCATTAACCCAATTAATTAAACCATGTATCGAAACCATCAACCATTAAAACCAATAGCGCGACCCATATCAAATTATGCCATAACATAATCCCAATGCATATCAACTATATAACTCAATAAATCACATAGCTTTTAACTTAGTATCTAGGATAACAAAAATCCATTAAAAATCGATGCATGTAGGGTAGTATATAGCATGGTTTAGTTCCTTCCCTTTGCTCTTATATTTCTTTTGCCTTTTTCCAATTGCTTGTATATGTTATTGCTAACATGTTTATTATGCAGGTCTCCTAGTAATAGATCCCAATAACAGATAGCAATGATAACAAGAATAACATGGGCCACTATAAAATAAAACTTGAGCCTAGAGAAGCACAAAAACACAGAACATGACTTCTCCATCGCCAATAAAACAATATTATATCACCGTGTAAGCAGTGTTGAATAGTAGCACAACATCAAAAAAAGAACCAGACCTGATATCCAATCTACAAGGAGGTCCCACCTACTAGTATTATTTAGATTTTATAATAATAGGCTTTAGCAACACTTTTCGGGAAAAAATTCGTTGCGATTTTAATTATCAATAGTACCTAGTACAATCTAGAGAGTGTGAATAGATGATATGATTTCAAACACTCATAGACTCAATTGACCAGGATTCAATGATGTAAGCCGACTGTTGATCACAAGGAGGCCTGCCACTAAGGACCTCAAGATCCAAGGTACTATTTTGTTTCTATATCCTTGCCTAGATAATTTTTTGAAGTCGATAGGAAGAGATCCATTGAAGGAGGGCCTTAATGTGTCCCCCCATCAATCAACACAAAATATACACCAAGAGAGGACATGAAGAGAGAGTATCTCCAAGTACAAATGACCTAAGGATGATCGATTCAGAAAGTCAACAAAACAACAAATGGATGACTCGGTCTTAAAATTCTCTTGAACATATAACATGACACAATGGTGACTTGGGATAAAGACATAATATCTGGACAAATATAATGCAACAACGCAAGAGGCATTGAAGCACTCTCCATGATGATTGGAAGAGTAACCAGCCATAGGACTATCACTGACTCATATTACTAGGATGACTTCTTGGAAGGATAAAACCCAATTGCATGATGAGGACTTGAAAAAGTGTCATGTTCAAGGGAGACTCGACTGATGCTTCCATTTCGAGAATAGACTAATGGTAAAAAATCCCCACTCTTTTTTTATTTTTTTTTATTAGTGTTTTTTTGTCTCCTTCATGGTTTAACAAGCATGAAAGAAGGATGCAAGTATGCTTGGTAGTATATTTTTTGTGTCCTTTTATGATTCCGAAAAAGAGATAAAAGTGTACTCGATATGTATCTTTTTCGTTTATTTTTACGAGTTCGAAAAAGATATAAAAGTATACTCATTTGGAGAGAACGAGTGGCTTAACAACATGCTCCTATGTTCCAAGCACATAAAACTGACCTAAGAAAGATGAATGGAAATGGTACTGGAAAGTGACATCCACTCTTAGCATTTGTTCTCTCAATGGGTAGTTGGATGCACAACAAAGGCCAAATAATGCATGAGGTGGATGGTCAAGGCTATTGCAATAATGGTAAGCAAGATCTAGGAGAAAACAAGTGCAACGGTGGGAGGCATGACGCAAGAAAGAAATTCATAGGTGACCATTAAGAAACATAAAATTTTTGGGAACTCCCATGGGATATGGAAAGAATATAGATGAAGAGAGAAAAATGAGGCTCAATCATGAAGTCATGGAGGGACTAAAGGAGGGATCCTGAGCCTACGGGAAATCACAACATGGGCACCAAATGGAAATATGAGTTCTAACTATGGCACCCATGAAGGGTAGGCATTATCGAATAAGTTAAGACATGCATAAAGGAATGGCTAATGTCACAATCTGATGGGATTGAACCTAAGGCATGTGATGAAAAAATGAATGGTTAATAATGCAAGACAATGAATGTAGGGAAAAACCTATCCCTATATGCCATTTTGGGAACATGAACCTCAAGTTCAGTGGAAGTCACCATATTTGTAAAACAGTCCCCGTAATCTTGTCAACATGTGGAAACTAGATTCCAGGGTCAATTTAATTAAAAAAGGAAATTAAAATAACAATAAGCTCATGGAATTAAATAAATTCCACTTACGTTAGCTCATTATGGAGGATTTTATCAACCATTCAGCTTGTCGTCTGATCTAGGTAAAACTATGAACTTCATCTTAGTTTTCCCTATCACTTTAATAATATTTATTGAGGAAATGGGCAACCCAAGAGTCCGATTTGTGGGCGGTCGAGATAGTGTTGAGAAGACACGAGTGTTGAAGGCTCTTCGCACAGATCCCTATAGGTGTTACACATCTCTCCATGTGAATCCTTCAGGTAGCTACGCAATGACTTGAAGATGTTCCCTACCTCAACAGACTGTGGGAAGGGTGTTTCGGAGTTTCCTTTGACATGCCATTCTTTTGAACCGATTTTTCCTCTTATGGGTTTATTTTTTTGTGTGGCTTGTATGTGTAGGAGATAGAAGGATGATTGAGTGAAAAGAGAGATCCCATGAGAATGATGACTTTTCTTCCCAAGGAGATGCAGTTTCCTTGACATCTCTCTCAGATTGTGGGTTGCTAAAATTATTCTATTGTCCAATATTGGGGTCCCACAAGTACTTATTGCATACATTGGTATAGTATTGGGACCCCGACCAAGAATGTTTAATTATCTAGGGGAAGGTAGTGCAGCTATACATGGACAATATTTATTTCTATACTAGTTTGTCCTAGAGGGGACTGCCATGGTGAGTGGATTATATGCCAGGCCGCGATGATCACTCCATGATGGAATAATTGAGGAATATTGTCGGTATGGGTCACACTTGTTGACCGACGAGATCCTGACCTGGGATATTATGGAGTTGCATCTCGAGACCATACTATTTATCATCACCCATGCATCAGGGTTGATATCCCCACATTTACTAATGAAGACCAACATGTAGGTCCCACTGATGTTCTTAGAGATGACTATCTTTAATTGGTGTGAGGGAGTCCTTGTCAACATGAAGACACAATTTTCTCGATGCAAGAAGGGAAATTAGAAACATTTCGAGTATGGCTCCCTCCTGGTGATGATTTTTATGGACTAGGTACCTCAGCTGAGGCTCTATATAGCGATGGGTGAAACAGTTCCCCAAGACCCATGGATGGCATTACGGGCCAAGTACATGGGGTGATTACTAGGGGCACATCATCCAAATCACTATAGGACTGGTTTCACTGTTTGATGGAATCACCAAATCATCAGTATATAGGATTTCCCTTATGTTGGGACCGACTTCAGGCATGATTTGGAGCTTTCTCTCCCCTAGGAGAGGCGTGTGGCCCCATAGGTAAGTTTATTTTTAGTTTTTTACATGTTTCCATTTTTTTTGTATTTTCAGAATATATGGGTTTTCTTTGGTGGGTGTAATGTAACAGAGACAATTTAATTTTGTAACATATGTAGAACTAAAGTGTCCATAGGGATGGGGGCAAGGTTGCCTCCAGAGTAGAGATGAGGAGTCATCATAGGGAGAGGGAGGAGGAAGCAGTGAAGAGTTTCATCATGTCAGACACAACTTGGAGGGGATGACCATGGGAGAGGATGAGATGCACTCGCACTTGCAATGACATGTGGAAGGTGTTTCCCTCCTTTTTTGATGAATTTTATAGAAGGTGACTTAGGTATTGTTATGATACCATGGAATTCAACATCGAGTTGACTAGCCAATGACACCCCTATTTTGTACTAGATGTGAATATTATTTGGTCAACATTTATTTTTATCAAGAGGCCAACGCATCCCCAATTTTGTATATGCACCTCATTTTTGAATGATGTAACAAACTTTTTGGTATATATATACATATTTTTTTTCAATTGCTACTTATGGATGTCTAATGATGTAACTAATAACCCATGTTCATGTATATGCATACTAAAACTTAATTTAATGAGACAATTTCTAATCTAACACATAATTAGGCAACGAATCAACCAACATATTAAACCCTCTTAAAACGTGACAACAATCATTGTACTCAAAGTGGTGTTCAAGAAGCATAACCCTTAAATACTTACACAATAGGATGGGATTTTTGATGCTATATGTTCCATTCAACTGTGAGACGACAAGTTGGTAGTCCAACCTGAAAACTAAATGATGTATGCCAAGGAAAAGAGCCTCGGAAAAAAGTTCAATGATAGCACTATATTCTGCATTTTTATTGGTTGAATGCCCAAGGTAAACACCTCCTAAACTCACGAGCTCGTCAGTGGGAAAAAATATCACCCAAGCAGTGGAAACGATATTCTAGGTACTACAACTGGCACCATCAACATATACCCCGTAGACTGAGCTGGATGATGACATTTGCAAATCAAGCATAAAGCATGATAAGCAATAAACTGATATAGTCAATACACATGAAAATCAAAGAACACCAATCCAAAACCAAAACAAATCTATGTATAAAGAATCATGTGGCCAAAGGGCCTATGCATAATACTTTTTAAGGTAGAGCCCATTACAGGGCTCCGAAAGAGGATTTTCATCATAATCAATGAGCCCGTAGGACCCTATTTTCAAGACACATTTTACAATATAGGGACCATGCCAAAGGGGTTAAAATTTACTTGCACCTAACATGTCATGGTTCTGATCATAAACCAAGACCAAGTCATCCTTTGAAAAGACATGAGGATGGACATATTTATCATACAAGGATTTAATGCTTCTCTTGTGAGATTCTTTGGCCAAGGTTCCATTGCGATGTTGTTCATCAATATGGGCCAATTACAAGAGACGCTCCTCCTCAACAGAGGTGCTAGGAAATAGTTCTACGATGAGTTTTAATGACAATATTTCTCATTCAATTGATAGTACCACCTCCAGACCATATACAAGTTGGAATGGTGTAAATCCGGTGGCAGTTTTGGTTGAGGTATGGTAAGCCCATAATGCCAAAAATAGAATAAGATGTCGTTTAGTCTTGTGCTTCCCCAAAATACTTTGGATCATGGTCTTCATGAAACAATTGATGGATTCTACTCGGTTATTGTCTTGAGGATAATAGGGCGTTGATTTCTCGTGGAGAAAACCCAACATGATAGCTAATTGTTTCATCATCTTGTTTCAAAAATGGGACCTGTGGTTTGTCACTATGGTCTTAGGAAAATTTAACCTATAAATAATGAGATTGAACATGAAGAGAGAAATGGTGGTTCCATCATTGGAAAAGGTGGGAAAGGCCTAGACCCATTTAGTGAAGTAGTCAACAACCACGATAATGTATCCATGACCATTAGCTAAGGTAGGATTAGATGTCATGAAATCAATCCCCCATTTGGTAAAGGGATCGATGGTCACCATGAGATGGATTGGAGTGGAGTGGAGCAGGGTGAGCACATATCTCACGGGTGAAGATTTGAAAAGAATGGAAATTCTAGACCTCGTTAATACAATCCTTGAAATTTGTGGGCTAGAAGTAACCGACATGTAATATCTTGTGGGCAGTGGCCTGCCCAAAGAGATGACCGCCACATGCCCTAGCATGGAAATAATTCAAAACTTTTTCAACTTATTCATGAATAAGGAAATGACATAGAATCAAATTAACCCCCCAATGATACAGGGTATCATCCACTATGATGTATTTTCTAGCCCAATTCCTTATGTGACGACATTCATCATGGGAAAGATAAGAATGCAAACCTTGA
Source organism: Picea glauca (assembly GCA_000966675.3). Classification (NCBI taxonomy): domain Eukaryota; kingdom Viridiplantae; phylum Streptophyta; class Pinopsida; order Pinales; family Pinaceae; genus Picea; species Picea glauca. Next base: position 1,061,997 of record JZKD02S1673154.1, on the reverse strand, counting down.
TTATAGAGGTAGACCAATATGTCTCAATACTAGGGATCGAATGAGTCAATGAGGAATAAAAAATTATAAGGGAATAATTCACTAACCAAGGGTTGCTCATCCTCCCGGGGAAGCTCAGACATCAACTCTATGAATGACAAAGATTTTTTAGACTCGGAGGAAACAAACTCTAGGTCAAACTCTTAGAGGATCACAATCCACTTCGAGTACTTGCACCCAATGATCTGATGGTTGAGAATGTGTTGCATTGGGTTGGCATAAAAAACAACAATGGTATTTCGCATGAGGAGTATATAATGTCACAGACATTAGACAACATACACTTCTTCTAGGGCCAACTTCTAAACATGAGAGTATCAAATATCGAGACCAACAAGTCCCTTTCTAATATAGTAAATGATATTCTCTTGTTTTGCATCATCTTCTTAGATGAGCACCATTTCAATGGTGGATTCAAAGGCCGCAAGATAGAATAGGAAGTCTCGACTGTAGTCAAGAGGGATAAATAAAGGATTTGACATCAAGGCCTTCTTCAAGGCATCAAATGACCTTTGAGCTTGGTCATCCCACATGAAAGGTACACCCTTCTTCAGTAAGCACATAAAACCTTTGGTCACCTTAGCGTAATTGGATATGAATCTATGCAAAAAAAATTCCTTCCCTTGCAAACTTTGAAGTTGGATAATGGTACGAGGATGAGGAAAATTGAAAATAACCTCAAACTTCAAGGGAACAACCACGATAATGTACTTGGACATGATGAATTTTAGCAGTATCCCATACACCACACACAAAAAATCATTTATGTGGATTCAAATATATATTATAGTAATGACAACAGATGAAAATGGCCCACAAGTGACCTAGATGGTCCTCGTGGCACTTGAGCTTCCAAATAATCCACGTATGCATCTACAATCTGTTTGATATCATGAAACGCGTACAACATGGCCTACTGGAAAGTGGCTCCAACATTTTTAATACCAAATGGCAGTTTACGATAAGCAAAAGTACCAAATAAAGGAAGTCTTATGTTAATCTTTCTGTTTGATTTATATTTGATTATAAATAGAGAAACCATCCATAAATGAGAATATTTCACTCCCAACACTTTCATCTATAATATGATCAATGAATGGGGTTGGATAATTATCCTTTGGACAATATTTTTTCAAATCCCTATAATCAACACGAACCCTAATAGTGCCATGTTTCTTCATGATTGGAATGAGATTGGAAACCCATTTGGTCAAGGGAACCGTATAGATAAACTATGCAAAAACAAGTTTTTCAACCTCTGCGTTGATGGTAGTACCTTTCTGCCATACTAGCTTGGCTCCCTCATACATTTTAATTTCATGTTTTCCAATATGGGGGTCAATGCTATGCATTGCTTCATATGACCAAGAAAAAATGTCGTGGAATTATTTGAGTAGGGATGTGTATAGTTCAATTTCTTGGGGCGAACAATCATCCCCTATCTGGATGTGTTCCACAACACCTGGCTTCTAGTAAATTTCATTAGGTATGGTTTTGGAAATTTTGTCCAAGTTCCCTTATGAAAATACATCATTAATCATAATGAGAGATTAGGACCATTGAACATGACTAGTGGCAACAAGAATTTTAATTTCATCCTTGAACCATTCCAAATTAGGAATAAAATACATGCAATGATGAAAATCCTCCCATGGCATATTTGGTAAAGCCATGATCTCCATGATAGATTCATTAGATGGAATTTCAAGATATAGGAAGTCATTCGAATCTAGTAGAGGAGTGATGACCCAGGAAGGCCTTGGGTACTGATCAAATTCCATATCCTGATAAGAATCCAAATCATAGTCAGTTGATGTTGATTGGATTTCCTGGTAGGAAATCTATACCATAGTAAGAGGCATGGATGCTCCAAATGAATCAACATCCTCGGGACGAGATACCACCCAACTATCAAAAGACCCAAGAGATCCACTATTAAATGATAAAATTATGTTGATAGGAGCAATAGTTGCAATAGGAGATGATGGGGTAATGGGAACAATACCCATGAGTGAAGGATATTTGACCATCCTTGCACAAATATGCATATAATACCATTGAGTATCACTAAAAAAAGGTACATTTGACCCGCATTGGATCCAATGGATAGGGTGCATAATGAAAGTTGATTGATCATCACTATTTTCTCTTGATGAGGGAAGCATAAGACCCTTCAGACCAATGATATAACTCTAGTCATGTTGTCGAACCAAGTATGCTTGAGTACCAAATTGTACTCAAGAGGTGCATCAACGACCTCCACAACAACAAAGATTGTATTATCACCTAACTCAATTGGTAAGGTAGTGATTATTCCATGAGAATGGAACATGTGTCCATCAAACACTTTCAACAATGTTACAAATGTGTCAATATTAGGAGAGCCAATGGCCTTGCAACAAGAAATAGACATGATGCAAGTCGAGGCTCCTTCATCAACCACGGTTCAAAAGATTTTTTTCCCCATCATTTGTAATTTGATATAGAAAGAAACGTGATTAGAAAAAAAGGTCACCAAACTTGAATCCAAGGGATCAACCCCGCCTATAGTAGAAAACAAGTCTTTATGTTGTGCTAGGAAGCTTTGGATGACTTTGAGCACCGACATGGAACAAGGTTCCTAGGACAAGTCTTACACAATACTGTAGTTGTGGGCAACCCATGTGTTGGGATTATGTGTCATTATTTTAATAATTCCCTTTAGGGGTTGAAGCGGTGCATCAAAAGATGGATTCTAAATCTGAAGAGGGCCAACGGGCTAGGAAAAATATGTTGGGTTGTGCATAGCAGGAATGGGCTTGAGCGCATCATAGTTCTTGGATCGCATTTGCAAATTGACCATGTGGTCACACATGAAAAAAAAATCATTTGATTAAGACCCTTCGTGGTGAGGGGTACATGTCATGTCCCCTTGTGGAGGGGCAAGATTTGTTGCAACCATATGCTAAGGTTGAGGGGGGAAAGGATTATTTAAAACAATAGGTTGTTGGGGGGGATTTTGTTGTGCCAAATAGCGATTTATATCATCCTTTCTAGGACATTTATGAGTAGGGTGGTACTCCCCACAAATCGTGCATGATAATCAAATATTCTTCTTCTCTTTTGTGCCCCCCTCCTAATTGTTTTGGGTGGGTGCAGTCCCTTTCTCAGTATTTGAATTTTTTTTCTTATTCCTTTTCTTCTTTCCTCTATATTTATGAGGATTCCATGATTTTGTAGACTGCATTGAATTCACCTCGGAGGTTTGAGTAGGGACCGTGGTAGTTTGAGCACTATAACTAGAAGCTAATGGGTATGACGAAATAACCATATAACCCATTTGGTCACCTAACTCGTTCACAGAGGCATGGGAAATAGAACCAACCACACCATTGGAATGGGGTCCTTGGTTTGGTTTCTTTGGATTTTTCGATGACCTGGGAGCATGGGGAATAATGTCATAAAGGGTACTTGACTAAGAGTAAATCAAGTCCAAGTGTTAGGAATGAATAATGGATTTATCCTTTGTAGCCACCCTAGACATAACTACATCCTTGGAAATGGTTAGAAGGAGGGATTTGGTGAACCACTCCATCAAGATCTTATCTGGGATCTGAGTCTTAATCATCCTATGATGTCTTCACCACTCATGAATGTGATCATAAATGTGAGTGGTAGTGTCTTGAGGTAGGGGTGTGAAGAGATTCATTCCTATCTCATACTAAATGGGTAATTGGTAATGTCTAAGGAACACCATTTCCAAATTGTTGATGAATTTAAAGGAGGTTCCTTGTAATTGGTTATACCACTTAGCGAAACTTCTGGTTACGGATCTATGGAAAATACACAGCCTCACACTATCATCCATCATGGAAATGGATGGGAACCACAAGTGATACGTCATGATGTGTGTGGAGGGGTCTTCTCCTGGCTTTTTGTTGAATTTTGGAATGTTTGATGGGAGATTTCCAGGCATAGTTGATCATGAAGGGTTGTGGGAAATAGGGTAATTTGTCAATCGTGATAGATATGGTAAGTCTAATATCACGAGGAATGGAAACGACATATTAGAAAATGAATAATGTTAGAGAGATGAAGTCTTTGTTGTCCTAGATGAACCTTGTGGTCCCCCTACATTCGTACTACCAGAAGGTTGTTGAGGTTTTCTCAAAGAGTGAGTGATGTTAGAAAAATAGGATCGCGGAGCAATAAAATAAAATAAAATGCAGAAATAAAGCATCGAAGATAAACAATACAATAGAGACACAGATATATGTGGTTCACCCAGTGTGGGCTACGCCCACCAGAGAAATTTCCAGTTCCTTCCTTTATTATTATCCAACAAATGAAGGGATACAACCTACAACACACCTGTTGTAACTTCCCTTCTTTCTCTCACAGTTTCCTCACTCAGAATACCATATTCACAATGATATATAGTCGTAATACATTTCCCTCATAAAATAGGGTTTATTTCATCTTAGGCTCCACAAAGACCTCTAAATCAAGAAGATAATTAGGCTCCACAACCAACAATCTCCCACTTGGAGATTGATCTCAACAAATCCATTGTTGGTGTATCTGCTCGACTATGATCCTTCTTGGACCTAGAAAATTTATCATCTTCACCTTCATGCTTGAAGACCAACTAAAACTGAGCAAGAACTCATTTTCTCCCTGGTTACTCCCTTTGTTAACATGTCTGCAAGATTCTGGCTAGTGTGTATCTTTTCCAACTTCAAATGTCCATCTTCCAAGATGGATCATATGAAATGGTACCTGGGTTGTATATGCTCATTCTTCAAATGGAAGGTTGATTTCTTTGCAAGATGAATCACACTCTCACTATCATAGTACAACATGTTATTCTCCTGCTTCTTTCCCAATTCCTCCATAAACCTCTGTAACCAAATCATCTCTTTACTAGCCTCTGTAGAAACAACATACTCTGCCTCTATTGTTGAAAGTGAAACAACCTTTTTCAGTTTCGAAATCCAACTTACTGATGTTCCACCTATAGTAAAAACATACCTTGTGGTGCTCCTCCTACTATCTTTATCACCTGCCATATGTGAATCAACATATCTCTGTAGAATAGTGTTTGAACCTCCAAAATATAATTCATGAGTAGAAGTACCTCTCAAATGCCTGAGAATCCACTTTACTTCCTCCCATGGCATGTGCAATATTTGGTCTTGTGCAAATCATCGCATACATCAAGCTACCAACTATTGATGAATAAGGGACCCTCGACATGTATTATATCTCCTCCTGTGTCTTGGGACACATTTCCTTAGTTAATCTGAAATGGTTGGCCAAAGGTGTACTAACTGGTTTTGCATTCTACATTCTAAACCTCTCCAACACCTTCTCAATGTACTCACCCTGAGACAATGTCAATTTGCGATTTTTCCCGTCTCTTGTTATTCTCATACCAAGAAGTTTCTTTGTTGCACCCAAATTCTTCATTGCAAATGAATTAGATAATTTTTTCTTGAGCACATTTATATCTTACATATTAGACCCCACAATAAGCATGTCATATACATATAATAGAAAGATAATATAGCTTCCATTTTCTAGCCTTTTAAAATAAACACAGTGATCAGAATGGCATCTACTATAACCTTGTTCTATCATAAACCTACCAAACTTCAAATACCACTGCCTTGGATATTTCTTTAGGCCATACAATCTCTTATTAAACCTTCATACCCAATTCTCTTTCCGTTTGACCTCATATCCCTGTGGCTACTGCATATAAATCTCTTCCTCCAAATCCCCATGGAGAAAAGTTGTTTTTACATCTAACTGTTCAAGATGAAAATCTTCTACTTCCACAAGACTTAAAATAGTCCTAATTCAAGTCATCTTAGTATCAGGAGAAAATATTTCATCAAAATCTATACCTTTCTTTTGTGCAAACCCATTTACAACAAGTCTAGCCTTGTACCTCTTTTTTCCTCCATCTTCTTCCTTCAACTTGTAAACCCATTTATTCTGTAATGCTCTTTTTCCTGTAGGAAACTGAACCAAATCCAAAGTCTGTTTATTTAACAAGGAAAACATTTCCTCTTTCATTCCTTGCTCCCACTTATTTTTAGTGTATACCTGTATTGCCTCTTCATAACATTCTCGTTCACCAAAATTAGTCAATAATAAATAATAAAATGAAGGAGAGTATCATTCATGGGGTCCACTTAACCTGGTAGATATTCTAACAACATTTGCAGGAGTTTGAGGTACCTACTACTCTTGTTGTTTTACATTTTGATTTTGTGGTACCTTTGGAGTTTATTTTTCATTAATCTCATCAAGCACTGTGTATTCTGGTTTTTCTTTTTCTTGTATCTTTCCCTTTAACTGATCTTTGTACATGACCTTCTCATTGAATATGACAACTCTACTCCAAATGATTTTGTGATTTTCATAATCCCATAAGCGATAACCAAAATCATTAACACTGTGTCCAATAAAGGTACACTTCTTGGATTTTTCCTCAAGCTTTGTTCTATTTTCTTATCAATATGAACAAATGCTTCACAACCGAAAGTCTTCAAAAAGGAATAGTTTACCTTTTTACCTGTCCATGCCTCCTTTATAATTCCACCATCCAAAGATCTTGAAGGTCCTCTTTTTATTAAGTAAACAACAGTATCTACAACATCTTCCCAGAACTATAAGGGAAAACCAACATGCAATCTCAGACTCCTTGCACGCTCCATGATTGTCCTGCTCATCCTTTCTAACTCACCATTTTATTGTGGTGTTCCTGAAACTGTCTTCTCTCTATGAATCACATGGTATGAACAATAATCATCAAACTCCTTACTGCAATATTCACCTCCATTGTTTGATCTGAGACACTTCAACCTTTTTCCTGTCTCATTCTCAACCAAAGCTTTCCATTTCTTAAAAGTATCAAAAACATCATATTTTTTTCTAATGCAATAAACACAAGTTTTTCTAGTTGCATCATCAACAAAAGTAACATAATAATGAGAGCCACCAAGAGATGATACCTAAGTTGGTCCCCATACATCTGTATGCACAAGATCTAACATTTCACACTTCTTTTCTTTTCTGACTCTGAGAAATCTGACTCTCTTTTGTTTTCCATAAACACAATGCTCATAGAAATCCAAATCAATTTGTTTAAGATCTGGAAACAAATTTATTTTGTGAAGTATCTACATCCCCTTCTCACTCATGTGTCCAATCCTATGATGCCACAATGCTATATCCACTCATGTAGAAGCTAAATAGATAGAAGAGTCAATATTACCAGTACATAAATACAATGTACCTACCTTCTCTCCTTTTTCTATCACCAATGATCCTTTGGTGACCTTCCACGCCTTATCTATAAATATGTATATACAACCTTCACTTTCCAGCTTCTGTGTTGAAATTAATTTTTTCCTTATATCTGGAACATGTCTTACCTCTTTCAACAACCATTGGTTTCCTTTCCTTTGATTTATTTTTACCTTTCCCATTCCAACAATTTTTCATGGTGCAACATCACCCAAATGAACCTATCCAAAATCACCTTGAACATAATCTAGAGAATGTTTTTGATGGGGTGTGGCATGAAATGAAGCCCCTGAATCTACTACCCAAGACTCAGAAACATTATCTGCAGAAAGAATCAAATCATGTTGTAACACATCACCCATTACATTTGCTTCCTTATTTTTCTTCTGTTGTCCATCTCTTTGTTTCTTTGGAGCCCTGCAATATTTCTTCAGATATCCTTTCTTCCCACAATTCCAACACTCTATCTTTCCATGTCTAGATTTAGATCTACCCTTCCTAGAATTCCCACGGTTTCCTGATCCCTTTCCTCTATCCTTTTGTCTTCCCTTGTTCTCCATGTTCAATGCATTACCTGATGTCTCACCTATGCTTTTCTGTCGCATTTCCTCACTGAGGATAACACTAAAAAAATAATCAAATTTTAAAGTGTTTGAACTAGAGATAGATTTACTTACAACCATGACCAAATCGTTCCAACTTTCTAGCAATGAGAAAAATATTAGAAGAGCCATGAACTCATCATAAAATTCCACTTTTACATAAATTAATTGATTAGTAACTATATTAAATTCATTTAAATGATCTGCAACAGATCCACCTTCTAACATTTTCATATTAAATAATCTCTTCATTAGAAATACCTTATTGGACACTGGGGTTTTTTCATATAGTTTAGCCAATGCATCCATCAACTTATTTGTTGTCTTTCTTTCAAAATATTGAAATCCAGTGACGCTGCCAGGCTCACCTATATCGTTCCTAGAGCCTTTCTATCAAGAATATCCCATTCTTCGTCTTTCATGGATATCAACTTCTTTTCTATTCCACCCAATGGTAGGAATATATCCTTCTGATATAAATAATCTTCCATCTACATCTTCCATAAATGGTAGTTTTGGCCATTAAATTTCTCGACTCTAAACTTTCCATATTTTTCCATTTCTCCCACTCGAACCAGGAACCCTCTTTTCTTGCGAGTTACCTTTTTCTATGATACCATTTGTTAGAAAAATAGGATCACTGAGAAATAAAATAAAACAAATGAAGAAATAAAACACAAAAGATACAAAATACAATAGAGACATAGATATAGGTGGTTCACCTAGTGTGGGCTACGTCCACCAAAGAAATTGGTTGCTCCTTCCTTTATTATTATTCAACAAATGAAGGGATACAACCTACAACACACCCGCTGTAACTTCTTGTTATTTCTCTCACAGTATCCTCACTCAGAATACCATATTCATAATGATACATAGCCGAAATACATTTTCCTCATAAAAGAGGATTTCCTTCTAGGGAAAAAAACCCTAACATAACTTCTACTGTCATATCGACGACCTTATAAAGAACATCCCATATTTACTATGAAATTACAATACACATTTATAACTAATTTTTTCCTTCGGGGGCCCTCTTTCCCCCGGCCCCCGCAGAGGGGGTAACCCCCCTCTGCACTCCCTTGCATGGAGGATTGTACATTCTTTCAGGGTGTAAAGTCTTCATGGGGTATAAACATGACTGAAATCAAAGGCCTCTGAATCAGGAAGATAATCAGGCTCCACAACCAACAAGTGACCCCAAGGATAGTGGTACTTCCATAAGCATGAATTCTCCCTGGACTAGACATTCCCCTAAGGGGATTTCCCCCAAGGATATATGTAGACCCTCCAAGAAAAAATTTCCCAAAATTAGGTCTAGGGAAGAACCCCTTGGAACTTGAGGTATTGATAAAAGTTAAGCTTCCCCAATTTTAAAAGTTAACCCTGATGGATGGGTCCCTAGGGAAAGGTGTGCTAACCCATGGGAAGTTAAAACCTATTGACATACTACTACCCCCATCCTGACTAGGGATATCCCCAAAGCCACTAGGAAATTTCCACCCAAAAGTTACACCCATCCCAGATGATTTTGGGCCGCTCATAGGAATGGTGAAGGTAGAAGGAGTTCCACCTCCCATGTTGAAACTTATGCTTGGCCCCCCACCAAAAAATGATCCAGAAGTGGGCATCAGAATATAAGGGATGGGTGTAGGAATGTTAGGTATATTAACATATGGAAATGAAGACACAACCGGGGTCCCCTAGATCAAGGTACTTGTATAAAGAGGGATAGATGGTGTTGTCCAATGGTGCTAAGAGAAGGTAATGTGGACATCATGGGGATGGCCCCAGTCCCACTTGTAGATCAGATTTAATTCTCAACTACAGTAGATAGAACACTTGGTCCTGACATGGTGGGAAGATTTCTAAACAAAGAAAAAGGATCACTAAAAATTCCCCTTACCTGGACAAGTAGAGGTGCTTTAGGATCAGTTAAAGGAGGGTTAAAGTTTCGTGGAGGAATTTCGTCGACCACTTCCACTTTAACCAAACTTGTCTCCTCAAACCAAAGATAAGACCCTTCAAATTCAAGTTCATCTATTTCACATTTCTTAAGAGATGGTTGTTCCTCTGTGATTGGTACTATTCCTCGTAGTCAACGAGACCGACGCAGTGATTCAGCCGTGGTGAAAATAATAGGTGTAAATTAAACAAAATTCAACCTAAGGCTTATCTAGACTCAGAATCAAAGAGAACACCCCTATCAAATATAGGATAACAACAGGAAAACCAATGTCCCAGGGGGCCTTCTGAAAAACAACCCTCTAGGGGAGATGAAGTCCCCACAAGATTGGCTAGTGAAGTAGTTACGATAATCTATGTGAAACAACCCTGACTAGTGCAAGGACCATTTATTAAGGTGGGCACCCTCCGGGGGAATTGAGACGATGAATGTATTCTTTCCCCAGGTAATATAGGCATGTCCCACCTGCATTCACTTCTATTGGCTACCTAGGAAAGGTCACTAAGGATACCACCTTGTAATCAATGATTTTTACGAACAATCGCATGTCTGACCACACATAAGGGCAGGGTAACTAGGCCTGAAGATTTAAAGGATTTTCCTCACACATAGGCATGGCACCAACGAAACCCTTATATACGTAGTAGTTGAAGTGATACCACAAACACCAAAACAAGAAGAGAGGGGTAATACACCTACTTGCCTCGATGTGACCTTGTACTTGAATCCCATGTTAGAGGATCTTCCCGAAAAAATGGTTGTAAAAATAGATTTTCACTCTTCAATTACTCCTATTCATCGCCTTGGATATTTTACTCTCCAATCCTATTCCCAGGCCCTAAGCCTATCTAATGTTGGTTCACTAAAAAGAAAAGTGTCTAGTAGATTTTAGATTATGCGATTCTTTTTTATGGTTGTTATTTATGTCAAAGGGGAATGAATGCATATTCAAGGGTGTTTTTGACTATTGACCCAACCAAGCAATGCAAATATTTCAATGCAATCATTCACTTCAATCAATTCTAGCTACGGGAGGGAGAAGAGATCTTTTCTTTTGTAATCTTGTAATAGTAATCACACACACCGAACAACCATTTCATAAGAATGGACATTTTTCATCTTAGTGTCTAGAGAAGAAGAAGGATAAAGGAAAGATGTAGAAAACAACATCAACATAGACATAGCTTGATGAGTTTGTAGTGAAGTTTGAGAAGGATTACTCATTAATTTCTTTCCTTTCTACCAACACAACTACTATGAGTGCATGGTTCTTGGAAAATGGTGCATCATGTCATATGACAAAAGCACGATATCTATTTAGCATTCTGATAGAGAGGGAATCAGATCTTCATGTCCAACTTGGCGATGATTCTAGGTATGCAGTGAAGGAAGAGGGAACAATTACATTCCAACTCAATTAAGGAGGTAAATTATATTTCCATGGTGTGCTTTACGTACTAGGTTTGAAGAATAATTTTCTCTCAGTATTAGATATGGAGGACATGGTATTTGTCATTACTTTTCAGAGAGGGAAGGTACTCATACATCCATAGAAAGATAGTCTAGACACATCAATGGTCATTGGGGTTAGAGAGGGAACTTTATACAGGTTGTACGACAATCATGTTCATGATTTGGTACATGGCAGTGATGGCCTATGTAAGTTGTGGCATATGAGGTTGTAACATCTACACTACAATTTATTTTTTATTCTAAGGGGGATTGTTATAGGTATTCTAGAGTTTAGTATTGAGAAATAGGTGATTAATGGATTTTTCCCCTGTGATATTGGGTCTTGATCACATCAACGAAAGACTAAGTGAAAGAGATAACAATCTCCCCTCAGTGAAAAGCATACAAAATTTAAGGAAAATGACTTCTTAAATTAGCAGAAAGTAGGGATATAGGGGAGAAAAGAAAGTGCACCTTGTTCTACCATTTGATTTTGATCCCCGCTCCAATTCGTCGAAGAGCTCCTGATCTTCTGCTGGAATAAGCTTGCAAGATGGATACAAAAACTAGGGTTGCGATGAAATTAGTTATGCAATAAAAAGTATGTGCATGTTATATTTCATATTCAAAGTAAGAATAAAGATAAACATACATTGAAGAAAACATTTGGGGGGAAACAAACTCTTTTATTATCAGCAAGTGGAAAAGGTAAGCTACAACCTTATCGAGCATTAGGCATTGTCTTGAAGCCAATTGTATGGGTTCCTCTAGGAATCCTCAAGCATAAACTCAACCGATATAATATTATCTCAATGATTCAGATAGGGATAAGGAGACACCCTATATCCACATAAAATGAGAGAGAATCTATGGAAAAGGAGTTTCCAGACTAAAGGGGATGTTACTCAAATAATTATAGGGAAAGGAAGCTTGCTAGATGTTGGTAGCATAAATTTGCACCAAGGGACTTGTGTATCCTCCTTATACCTTCATCATTGTTTTATATCTTCCCAAAGAGGTTTAGGAAGTTGAATTCCATTGTGTATGGGAAAGGGTCATTGGGAAATGATCCCAACCAAAAAACCGACCGAAAACACATGATTATTTTTATTTTCACCAAAATTAAGGGCATCCACAGGTTGTAGTGAGGAAAGTCACGAATGTCCATGTGTTGCACTAGGAAAACTCATGGATATGCTCTTAGGGAATTTTTTTTAGATTATTTTTTATAATACCTTTAGAGAAAAGTATAGAAGGCATTGGGAAAGGGTTAGGGCATGGCACAAATGCATAACTGTGGAATTTTGTGCTATAACAAATGCCCCCTAATGTGTGAGGTTAGAAGGGAAAAATGATGGCTGCAATACATTATGAAATTTGAGAGGTGAGGATGCATCGAAGTATCCACGAAGTTTCTCGAACAACTGATCCAAAAAGAAATAACTGTCTTCAAAGATCAAGCAATATTTGTGTTTCCCAAGTCGGGAATACCCATTCTCATGAGTGATAAAGTATGGTCGCCAAAGAAAATACATTGTGGATCCATGGTACATATGAAAGTATGACTAATTTCCACGACCATGAACAATACACAGTGGATCCATGTGATAAAAATGAAGTAGAAATCATGGCCATGTGGAATACACAATGGATTCATTTTAAAGTAGATCATAGCCACACATAGATACACAGTGGAGCTATGTCTCAAGATCAAGAACAAAGGATATCTTGAACCAATTGAATGAACAAACTGATCCTTTGCAAGTACCAATGTCTATGAGGTGGCACCATATGAGTCAGGAAGGAGCATAAAAGAGGTGTTTCTCGTACTTCACCCAAAGTCTTCACAACGATATATCGTTGTACAATTCTACACTATGTGAATAGATGAGTCGAAGCCGAATACAATGAGACATCGTTTGATTACTATTCATTGAGGTATAACATTAAAAAACGCGAGACAACCCACCAATAATGATAATGGGAGTCAAGGTACCATGGTACTATCTAACAAGTGTGAATGAATGAGATGACATCAAAAACCTGGTAGAAACTACCGAGCAGGGGAAATTCATGTATTCCCACTATCAATAGTGAGGTAACCTTCCACTGATGACTGCAAGCCCCAAGTTACCAAACAAAAATCTAGATCCCTCTCCCAGATAAATATGTGTCTAATTCGATGGGAGGGAACCCACTAAAAGGAATGCATTAAGGCATCCTCCATCATCCATCATGAGGGGTGGAGGAAAGCCAAATATGTGGAAGATTTCAGATGAAGAGACTGATAATGATGATGATGAGACTTGAATTCAAAAGACCAAACTGCAAGGTCAAAGGATAACTGCAAAATGGCCTCTACAGGTTGAAAATTTTCCCTCGAACATAAGCATGACACATTATGTGACTTGGGAAACATGACTATAAACTAGGATACTTTTGTGACACATGAGGCATCAACAAAGGATCCATATAGTTGGAAGAATAACCAACTAGGGGAGAAAAAACTCAAAATGAGAAAAAGTCTCCTAAATCCATACTAAACCCAAAACGATGAGATATTGACTCAAGATTGTGCTTTGTTCAAGGGTGACAAGACTGTTGCCAACAAAAGAGATAAACATTTTCCCATTCTTTTTGGGTTTTTTTTATTTTTCATATTATAAAAGCCTAAAAAGGAATAAAAGAATGTTGTTGTACAGTGGAGGAAACAAGTGTCACAGGAAAGAAAAATAGTTCCATAATGCAAGGAACAAACCTATGCTCAATGCAAGGAAGAATGTGTAGGATAAGAACACTCGAGGGATGTTCCCTCCATGGATAAGGTATCAAGTCACAAAGGAATAAATTGCAAGACTGGGAACTGATAGGAATGCATAAGAGATTGGTTCAATGACAACATGTTGAAGGTGACATTAGGCCTAAAATAACGAGCAATCAATATGCAGATGTAGTTATGACTCAAATTTGGGAAGTAAAATTCCCATAATTCTTTTTTTTTCGTAAGTTTAGTCTCCAGGGCCTGAAAAAGAATAAAATAATACCAAGGAGAAATATTCAGGTCACTGTGGGGCTAGAGTATTCCTTTTTCATACATAGTCCAGTCAATCCAAAAAAGGGTTAAAATTATACCGAAATGATGTCTCTTTAAAACCTTTTAAAGAGTGTGATAGATTCAAGATCACTCGACTATCTTTTCATATTAAAGGAGACTGAAAAGAGATTAACTATGGAATCCCTCGTCCTTTTTCATAAATTTAGTTTCCTAAGCATGAAAAAGTATAAAACACAACTTAGGAGAACTCTTATATTTTGTAGACCAGAGTATTCCTTTTTCGTAAGTGGTCTTTTCCATCTTGAAAAAGGGGTAAACTTGTGCTCGACAGACGTTCCTCAAATCCATTTAACGAGTGTACAAGGAACAACATCACTCGATAATATTTTCAATTTTGAGTATGAAAAGAGATTAACTATGGACTCCATAATAATGTTGAGAAGAAGCATGTAAGATAGGGGTCCCTCAGGAAATGGCTAGAATGAGAGAGAGTAAGAAGCATGCAGTTGAAACACAAACTCATGGTGGGAATAATTAAGACCCCCAAGCCTAGAAACACAATTGCAGCATGAGCTTCATAATGAAAAAGGATTATATACTAGAGTGTCCATGGAAGGTAGCCTCTACCAGCAACCGAACAATGCTTTAAGAAGAGAGAAAGGTTTCATCATTCATTGATGGGGTTGACCCTAGGCTTAGATGGAAATGGTAATAGATAATGCAACAATGTTTGAGTGAAATGAACCCTAACCTAAATGCCAGTTATAATAACATTACCTACCTAGAGTATTGTAAAAGAATCAACCAATCTATGATAAAAGTATCGAAGAAAAAGTCCTAAGACATGCAAAAATGATGATAATGCGATAAAACTTTGATCATTAGTTGAAAATTTGGAGAAAAATAAGGAAACTTTAGGAAGTGGGTTTTCAAAATTTTAATAAAATTTGGTATATTTACCCATTTACCATTCCAATTTTACCATTTCACCCAAACAAATACCAAAGTGACGAAAAACCTTGGAGAGAAAATCGAGAAAACACAGATCTTGGAGCAACTCCACTACTTGCCACCCTAAACAAGTAAGTGTTCCATATTTATCTTACATTAATTAAATTCCTTTTTTCAATTCCTTACAAATTTAATGCTTAAATTTGTTTTAATAAACATGATTCTACGCATCTGCGGGTTTCCTTAAGGAAAGCTATGGATTTTTGTAGCTAGTGGAAACACCAGTCGCGAATATCCGCGACTATTCTAACTAAAGGTAGCAGATGTGAAAAAAAGGATTTGAAAAATAAAAACTAACTCAAAACTTTCTTTGGAAATTGAGAAGGATGTCTATTCTCTGGAGAGAACAAGAACACAAAGAGGTGGATCGAGTAGTGTTTGACAACGATGAGGAAAAATAGGCTCTGCGTTCTTGTGGCATGTACATATTTTTCCAAGTTGGTGGCATGAGATCAGAAAGGAGATTATTAAATCTCCTAATTGACTACTAGAACTTGGATGTCAAGGCATTCATGCTCGTTGGACAATATTTGACCATTACAGTTGAATACATTTACTTCATTATTGATTTGTCGAGGAGAGGGGAAGTGCCAAACTTGCAATCTCTGGGAAGAGGCCAGAGTATCAATGAATTTATCAATGAGTACTGCGATGTTGAAACTGAGAAGAGTGACTCTCAAGTTCCAATCAAACAAATAACCAAACTGAGTCTCCAAGTCATCTTATACACTCTTGTTCAGATCGTGAGATCCAAATCATTACATTTGGAATCACGGGCGCAAATGCACTATGGGGTTGAATTCCTATGCCCTACTATGTATGACTAGAGCACTACTATGTTCAATAATATGAAAGCACAATTGACAGATTGCAATTTCAAGAGGGAGGAGAACATTTGCTTCAGTAGCATCCTATGCACATTCTTCTTCGATCGGGTTCCCATGATGATCCCTTGAACACACATACGAGTACACTTACAACCATGGCCCTCCATGGTTCGATGGACCAAGCTCATAGCTTTCTTAGGAGGTGGTAAAATGTCCAATCCCTTTGATGACGACTTCTTTGGTTGGTGGGAGTGACAAACTCCCTTCATTCAAGACTACCCATATGCGGCCATCGATTTCACCAATGACCTGGTTGTATTCATCCCTACTAGAGACGAGCTACAACATATAAATAACCTTTCATTTTGTGTTATTTAATTTTTAATTTTTGAAAATATAACTATTCATATTTTTTTGTGAGATCCAACATACTAACAAGTACCTTCCTTTTATGCAGATATAGCACCCGTGAGATCAGCTAATGTCCCATGGCATAGTCGATGAGGAAGAGAGGAGGAAATACTAAGTGATGATGCAGTGAGGAATTTGCGTAATGTGGGCCAAATATTTGAGGATATCTTGTGCAATGTGCCTATGGATACCATCGATGACCTCCCCGTAGGCATTCAATGACATGTCGTGGGAGTACCTAGGCCATGGGTTTGACTGTTTCGACTTTTGGAAAACACTATAGTTTGTTATGATAGGGCACATCGGCCTCAAGCCTAGACATATTATGTGCTCATACCACAATTGTTTACTTGTATAACATTATATGACCTTTGGGGGCTAGGAGACCCCAAAAATTGTACCTTATGGATCTCATTTTGATATATATATTATTTTTTGTGTGTTATATACATTTTGTATTTTACTTGCAAATGTGTAAATTTACATGTGGATGTGTGTGATTTACTTTACTAATGATATAAATCCCAATATAACACATAATTAGCATAAGCATCAAATAACTCAGTATCTCTCCTAGTAATGAGCTCAAAAGAACATTCCAGAAGATGTACCCTAAGGAAAAACTGTAATAGCACCAGATATTGAACTCGATACACACCATTCAAATGTGAAACAACCAATTGTGAATCCATGAATAATTGGAGGCTATTAATTCCACTTGAAAATGAATCTCGAAAAATATCGATAATTGCACTATACTCGGCAATGTTGTTTGTAGTTTCCCCAAGACACACACCTCCAACAGACACTAGCTAAATATAAGTTGAATAGATCACCCAAGCAGTGGATGCTAGGTGTTGAGTATGGAGAATGGCACCATCCATGAATCTGAAGTAAATCAATGACTCATTGGGCATCTGCAACACAACAGAAGAACATCAATCACTAATGAAACAATGGGACAAAAAATGTAAACAAATCTATGTACAATATAGACAATAAAATAAAACAATATTAATGCTCAAACCTTCAGGCCTAAGCATAATACTTCTTCAATTAGAGACCATTTATGGGCTCAAACAACACATTTCATTCAAAATCTGTGAGCTCATAGGATCCTTTCTCTAAAACTCGTCGCATGACATAAGGGTCGAACCACATGGGGTTTAACTTTCCGACCCCCGGGGCATCCTTGTCCTAGTCGTAGACCAACACAAGATATCCTTTAGAGAAAACCCTGGGATAGACAGACTTATCATATTGAGACTTGACTAATTTCTTATGCGCTTCGTTTTCTAAAGCTACATCTTGATGTTCCTCGTCGAGATGTTCAAGGTAAACTACGTGTTCTTCGAGTTGAGTTGTGTTAGGAAGGAGCTCAACTTCTATTTTGAGTGAAGAAACTTCACATTCGATAGGAAAAACTACTTCCAGTCCATGAACAAGTTGGAATGGTGAGAAAATAGTGGCAGTTTTGACTGAGGTTTGGTAAGCCTACAAAGCCAGGTATAGCATCAAGTGTTAGTTCGTTCGAGTTTAATTAACCATTCTTATTAGTATCATTTTTAATGGCTTTTTCATGGCTTCAACCGAACCATTCTCTTAGGGGTAGTAGGGATATGAGTCTTCCTGCCTAAACCCCAATTTCTATACTAGCTCCAACATCATGTGGTTCTGAAAGTGACTACCATGGTCAATGACAATATCTCTCGAAACCTCAAACCTAGCTATGACCTGATTGAATATGAGTATTGTTGTTGTCTCCCCATCATTAGAAAATGTTGGCATAACTTTTACCCACTTAGTAAAGTAGTCGAAGGGATATGATGATGTAATGATGCCCCCTATCCGAAGTCGAGTGGCATGTGATCAAATCTACCCCCCACTTGGTGAAGGGGCCAACAATTATGATGGGAAACATTGGAGCAGGATGTGCACGCATTTTCTCAGTGAAAATTTGTCATATATGACACTTCTTGACGCCTTCAATACAATCTTTAAATATCGTAGGCCAAAATTATCCTGCGCGCAAAATGTTTTGGGTTGTTTCCAACCCAGATAAGTGAACACCACATGCTCCACTATGAAACTCATTCAAAAAACTTCCACTTCTTCAAGAGTTAAGCAATGTTGAAAGATCAAGTCCACCCTCACCGATACAAAGTGTCAACGATAATGAGGTATTTTTTTTCCATATGAAAGATCTGTCGTTGCTCGTCTCTCAAGTAGTTTGGATATCCCCATACCATGGATCAGACAAAGAGATGAGGAAAATGTGCTCATCCAGAAATGAGACTGCCATTTCCCCTTCCTTGTTATCTACTGGAAATTCTGACATCAGGTCAACGAAGCCTAAATACTTCTTATATTTTGCAGATGCAAAGTCCAAGTCAAACTCTTGAAGCACCACAATCCACTTGTTATATTTACCACCAATAATTATCATAGTCAAAACATATTGAAATGGATTGACTATGGTGATGACGGTTCTATTCCATAATAGAATTTAATGTCAGAGCCACTCGACAGCATGAAAATATTCCAGTTCTAGTTTCTCTACATGAAAATAATTGAGTTGAGGACCCACAAGAGCGTGAATCAAGTAATAGATGGCATGCTTCTAGAGCTCATCATCCTCTTGAACTGTAACCATGTCGATCGAAGACTTAGTTGTTTCCAAATACAACAAGTAGTCTTCATTGGAATTAGGGAGACTCAACAAAGGAGTAGAAACCAACGCTTTCTTCAAAGCATCAAAATAACGTTGTGCAACTTCATCCCAATAGAATTGGGCCCCTTTCTTAAAAAGGTGCATAAATCCCTTTCTTATGTTAGCATAGTTCAGAACAAAATGTTTGAGGAAATTTGCCTTTCCTTATAGGCTATGAAGTTGTCTGATTGTACGTGGGGAAGGAAACTAAGTTACTTCCTCAACCTTCAATGGGTCAACACTGATTCCTTTTTTCGAAACGATGAATCCCAAAAGATGACTAGAGGTCACAAAAAAAATACACTTGTGTGGATTCAATCAGATATTATAGAAACAACATTGCTCAAAAACTAAGAGGAGGTGTAAGAGATGTTGGTCCCTCTTGCGCGAGTGATCCATGAGATCATCTAAGTATTCCTCCACTATATGCTTTAAGTCATGGAAGGAAAACATCATGGCCCACTAGAATGTTGCACCAGTGTTTTTAAGACCAAATGACATTTTCCTATAAGTGAATGTACCCCAGGGACATATGAAGGTTTTCTTATGTTGGTCTTCTGGGCGAATTTCAATTTGGTTGTAGCCAAAAAAACCATCCATAAATGAGAAGATTTAACTCCCCACACACTCATCCAAGATATGATCAATGAATGGTATCGAGAAGTTATCCTTAGGAAAAAAATTATTCAACTCCCTAAAATCGATACAAAAATGGATTGTTCCTTTATTCTTATCAACGAGAACAGGTTTGGAGACCCATTACGTCGGAGGCATTGGGTATATAAAGCTTGCATAAGCATATTTTCAACTTCTTCTTTTATTGCAACTTCCTTTTTTTGGTTTACAGGTCTCAACTTTTGTCGAATTGGTTTTACATTTTTACAGTTTCGAATCTCATATTGAAATATTCGACGATCAATGACAAACATTTCCTTATAAGACCATTCAAACACATATTGAAATTCCTTAAAGAGTGTCGTATATTGAGTGATCTCATCATGTGAGCATTATTCTTTGATAAATATGTTTTTGACTATTTTAGGATTCCTATAGATGTTGACTAGGATCATCTCCAATATGTTAGTCATTTTTCTTTCGGCATAGACACCATGTCTGGTCAAGGGATTGACTACTCCATAAACACTTCCAACAATGGATGACTTGAAATATCCACTCTCTACTTGACTAAGTTTAGGGAGGAAATTCGATTTATGATTCAAATCCTTCCATATCCTTTCATCTCCTACCATTGCGTATATGTTTGCTTGGTTCGAAGGCAAGACGGTACCGAAACAATCTTGAGAGATTGAAGAGGTCTGAGCCCAAATAGGCTCAGGGAAAATACCATTCTCCTCAGTGACTGCTGGAGTTTGATCTAGGTCTACCATGGCCTGTTGAATGTCTTGATAAGATGTTTTAACTTTAGACAAAGGTTCAACCATCCCGACATGAATTTTACCTTCAACTATACTGGATGGCAAGGGAAGGTGTTATCGGACTAATCGGTAGGTGTGGACACTAACTGATCTCCCTAGATCCACCTGGATATAGAACAAAACACACCAGAACATGATGCTTTCCTTAAGTTTTAAATATTGAATTTACTAACTAAAGAGGGATGGGTGACATACCATTTAAATGTCGCTTCCTCTTGCCATCGCCA
>JZKD02S1673154.1:996307-1024608 GCA_000966675.3 Picea glauca | reverse complement strand
ACGTAGCTATGTCTAGGGTGGCCACTAAGGAGTAGGTCATTCTATGTTCCCAACACTTAGATTTGATTTGTCACAGTTGGGTACACTTTATGACATCATCCCAAATGCTCCTAGGTCGTTGATAGATCCATGGAAGCCAACCGTGGGACCCCATTCCAATGGTGTGGTTGGTTCTATATTTGAGGTAGATCCTAGGGAGATATTTCCATCTCTCCATGTGATAAATCTAGTTATTTATGTCTAGGATCAATAGGTATATCCTAGGGAGATATTTCCATCCATCTTTTGAAATCCCTATGAGATTTTTTCCCATTACAACAGATATAATGAGCTTGTGAATGAGGATGTGAAGATCTCCTTTGTTGAAAATATCTATCAAATCACAGGGCATATAGAAGATTAAATCAACCCATAGAATATGGGGAGCTGAGATGGAGAAGTGTGAAGTCATATGATACTAATTTAGAAGATTTTATGGAAAGATGGAATAATAAGTTATATGAGATCTTGACTAGGAGATGCACATGAATTAACACTATGGCATGCAAAGTTGGGTCCAGACCATACCCTTCGTATTGATTTGAAGGAACAAATTGGGTGGATATAGTCATTTCCCAAATGCAACAAGTTCCCCTAACCCACCAGATATAATCCCTCGACACAATGATGGAAAAAATACCCGTGCAATGGTGGGAGACACATTGTGAACATCTACATGAATGTGAAAAAGTAGTGGACTCAATGAAGGAAAGGTTCAAGCCAGGGGTTGACATCCAAAAATATGTGTGTTCTTGCGAGAGGCACTAGCTGGACAAGAAGAGTCCAAATGTGCAACAAATCCATTTTCAAACCAAATGCACTATGCCAATAGGAATTTCCATATTTCGTGTTCCTTTTCTTATAATCGATCCAGTGGATGGGCAGCGCAGGCATGAGGTTGAACCTAGGTCAGGATTGGGTGGCCAATAGATTACCCCATGCCCAACTATGACTACTGAATATCCTCCATCACGAGGACCAAGAAACTGCATCTAGGTAAAGAAACATCACGACCCACTAGGGGTCGAAACATGTTAACATATTGGGTGTAGATGTCAAGGTGTGCAGTAACCATGCACGGTGCTCCAGAAGAATAAGAATTTGTGCATGTGTAGAGTAGTCAACATCACATTAAAGATTAGGTTGTGTAGACACTTTTTTGTAATAAAGGAAGACATGATAGGTCGTACTATCACAAATATTTAATGCATTTTAGGAAAAATCAAGGTGTAAATGCACTCGTTCACTACGTAATTTTTCCAATTTGGAAAGCATGAAAATTTAATTATTGACAGGATGAAAGGATGGCATGGAGGGTGCAAATAAACAATATGGAAATCTTAGGTGACTTCAACGATAGGATTTAAGGTGGTTACTGAATGAATGACAACGAGGACCCGGCAGTAAATAGAAACCAAGGTAGTAAGACAACCCCACGACATGGGACATTTATATTAGGGTACATCCATGATGGGTGACTATTTTGAATAAATGACAACTCAGGAACCTCTCATCAAATGTCTACTTAACCACCCATATTCAGTCTCCATCGTTTGCACTTTTCAACCAAATCCAGAAGGAGAATAGGATTAGAGCCGATGAGAAAAGTCCCTAGTTACCAACTAGGAAAGTCCAACCATTTTATTGAAGAAATTAAACACAAAACATAGACCAGGACAAGAAGTTTGGTGGAAAAATCCTCAAGCCATAATCTCTCTTATTGTATACATTTCAATGATACATTATATAATGCAATAATAAAACCACCTCAATTGTTCTCACATCAACACCTCATTGGGAGATAAGGTAGGAAGAGGCAAAATGGGAATCTAGAAACACACTTAGGATAAAAACTATATCCTTAAATGTGAAATACATAGGTGGTGTTCTAGGACTTCATGATTTTATATGAGTAAGAGGATAACATTTCCCCCCTCAATTATAACTCCGAACAATAATACTGACAAAGAAGGTGCATAAACTGGTACCAACTCCATGTCTTCATGCTGAAAATCTTGAGTTGAGTCCCAATGAAGAATTGTTTGAAAAACCGCCTGAAACCTATGGAAAATATGACTGCGTAATCATGTGAGCCAAAATTCCTGTAATTTGTTCACTGATGTGAACTATAATATTATGAGAGAGAATCAAGAGAAGTGAATCAAGTGCAAGTTTGACACTTCCCTAAAAATGCTTGACAACTCAATCAAATGCCAAGTTGCAATGCAAAAGGACCCATCTATCCTCTGCTAGGTCGAATGACCATCCAAGTGAACAAACTTTCTACATCATTGCTCTCAAAATCAACATTCCAATAATGTATCCTATGTATGATTCGATTGCAATTCATTGAACCATAATTCTCCCAAATTTTTCCATCTACAGACCACAGTTGCCCATCTAGAAAATTTATTTTGTTGTTGTCAAAAGTTTCGGTTAGACAACCATCTTCAATTCCATCATCAATTTCCCCCTTTACCAACTAAAAGGAGAGACCACAAGTGATTTCATGAACCATCTTGCCTTGATTTTTAACTCTCGTCTTAAGGTGCATGAGAGTTTTTTTTTATTGCAAGACAAGTCCTTACTCGAGTTTGAATTCTTCAGTAATACTGAAATAATCACTTGGTTGTTGACGACCACTACCAAGGGCCGATCCAATCACGATGAATCTTCAATCTTGCAGGTTTGTTCCTCTTGGAACATTTATCTAATGCATGATTATTCTTTCCACAATTATGACAAGGATGGAGATCAAAACATGTGAGCAACTTGATTGTAATGTTGGCATTTAGAATTTTGATGTTGAACTCGAACATGTGAAGTTGAGACTTCTTGAAGGAATCCAACACTTTGGAACTGGATTGGTCTGGAATAATTAGGAATATGAAAGGTAACTTCCTTGTCATATCCAAGTCTTGTTCTATGCGTGTTGTTCTTGATTCATTCCCAATGTTTGGTGATGGGATTGGAAAGAGTATTTTGAATGTGTTTCTTTGACATTTGTGAAAGTTGATTTGTTGCATGTTGCTCCATCATTGAAAGGTTTTTTCACTAAACTCAAAATAAAACTCTTGAAATGTAGGTTCATGAATAGCTTCGTCTTTATCTAGATTTGTAGTTGTCTTGCCAAGTTGCTCATGCAGTGAATGTTGATCTATATCATCATCATCGAAAAGATGGTTGTTCTAAACAAAAACTAGTTCAAAACTCTTCACTGACTGTTGATTTTTACATCTATCAACTCATCATTCAATAGATGGGCTTGATATTGAAGAAGTCTAACTTTAGTTTACATCACTTGCAAACAAGCTAAATTGATTGAAGATTGGATTTGTTCAGTATCACTATGTTGTCTTCAACAATGATTATTAGAGTGTTCAATAGCTCTAACAACTCTAGACTTCATTCCATTTGAACTTTCTCACTTGCATTTTACATTCACTTGAACTTTGCGCTCGCTTGACCTTTCTTGCTTGAACTTTTCTTTCTTAAATTCACTTCTTGAACTTGTCATGCTGACACTTGAATTTGTTTCTAGGAAGTCACTTGCTTGTACTTCATGCTCGCTTGAACTCTTGAAGTCGCTCACTTGAAATCCATGCTCACTTGAACTTCAAGCTTGCTTACAATATTTTTCTCACTTGCACTTAATGCTCACTTATACTAGTTTGAGTAACTTGCTCCCTTGATTTTTCTTCAACAACTTGCGATTTTTAAGTTGATGACATTGACCTTGTTATTATATTTCAGGTAGGTCCTTTTACAACAAGTTGTCGATTTAATGACAAATTTAAAGATGTCTTCTCTGACTTTGTCAAGCATTCAACCCTATCAATTTTGACTCAGGAACTCAGCCATGCCAAATTTCAATAACTCTCCCATGCCAAATTTCAATAACTCTCTTCAATATACAATAATTCAATCTTGGGTGTCAAGTTCAACTGAGAATGCACCCAAAAATTACAATTCAACTCAAATTAAGTTTGATACTAACACTTGCAAAACTGATATTGATTTAGAAGTTGAATTGATGTAAACTAGATTGAATGTTGATGTATATTTTTCGTTAAAAACTGATGTGTTCGACAACCTATAAACTTGAATGTTCTTCACTACTATTTGATTGTAGGTGTCTGATTGCATATGCTTGATTCCATTAATTATGTGAGCTTGCATTTCGTTAACTTGTTATGTACTTAATATGTGATGCACTATAATTATGTCTATGTCAAAACTAGACATTAAACATCAAATCATTCAATAAAATAACTATCAACACACTACACAAGGTATACCTAAAATCCTTTTATACTAATTTCAAACTTATCTAGAATACATCAACTACAAAATAAATATTTTTATTAAAATTTTGATACACAATCAATCAAGATTTCAAGTCACTTTTCTTGGCCTTCTTTGAAGCCTTCCACAAAATTCCTCGCTGCTCTTTGACATAAATCTTTCAAATTTCATTAAATTAAAAAATTACATTACTTTATCTTCTTAGGACTCAATGAAAACTATTATTTATGCCAAAAACTAAAAACTAAATATATTTAGTTTAATTTTGGCATTCAAACTTGTATTTTTTTTTTAATAAGAAAAAATGAAGTGAAGACCTAATTTGAGGTTAAGCAACCAAATGAGGCAAGTTAAATGAATGGAGATGCTACTTGTTAGCGCTAGGGTTTCCACCAGCTCGTTTGAACAGGATACTACGTAGAAGAAGGCCGCTCCTTATTTGATGCTAAAAGGCGCGCGATCTGATGCTAAAGAGAGTTATTGAAATTTAGATGTTAATTCGATTTCTGTTCAAGGACATAGAAAGTGTCGAGGCAAGTCGATCTGAAGATTTTACTGCATATTCCACGAATTTCAAGCCGCATCCGCGTGGTTTCCTGCAAGAATTATCATATCCTTACACAGATATGATAATGGCGGATGGTATCAGATCAAGTACTCATATATCCATGGTAGCGGAGGCATAACATTTTAGCCTGGCCAAATTTTGTGAGCAACTCAAAGGCTACCCCTGAGCGCTACAACATTGCTTCAAAAACACTTCTACACAGCTACATAATTGTGGCTGATCAAAGCCGAAAGGTTGATAAGATGAAAAGAATCTTTAAAAAATATATTAAATTTTATTATTGATTAACAAATAAACTGTAAAAGAATATATTAAATTTTATTATTGATTAACAAATAAACTGTTGAGCTTCATTTATCTGGTGTTAATATTTTAATTTCTGTTAATCACTTAGGTGGCAATCAGTTAGCTATCAAAGTAATTTTTAAATATGATTAAGTAAATGTAAAAAAGTAAACACATAAACGGATGTCTTTATAAAAGCTAGTAAGTTAATGATTTAAATCACAGCCATTTATTTTGTGTGACTACTAAGAATATTCCAGCCATATTCAATCCTATCCATAGAAAACTTATTAAGCACTAATTATCAAAACTAGAAAAGCACGATGGTAGAATCATCGTCGGTGCATTGAGAGCAGAAAAAACAAGCAACAAATGAAAGTGGGGGTGTCTCTCTAAGGACCAGAAAAAGAATGCGTTGAGACTGTTAAGAAATGCAGATACACATAATAATGCAATGTGGACATCGCCCTTATTTCCAGTTTTTACGTATACATTGGATCTATCATGTCAAACACAATTTGTAATATCACAACAACAATTCTTTTAATCTAATGCGATTAAAAGCATAGAGAGATACGACCTTACTCTCTAGAATTTTGCAGCGAATCCAAAACCTTTTACCTGCTGGTTATTTATTCACGCTTTCCAAATGCAAAATCCGCCCGGCCACTCGAACCCAAGTCTTTAGAAAATGCCCCACAATGATTCGAATCCAGCTTGAAGATGAAACTTGAGTCGCATGGACTATTCCTCGCTTGCACAATGATCATCTTTGCACGAGCATCATCATCTTAATACAAATAATTTCATTTCCCATGGAACACTACCATGGAATTACCAGATTCTTAAGATTAAAGGAGTTCTGATTCTAATTGAAGAAATTAAACACAAAAGAGAGACCAGTAAAAGAAGTTTAGTTGAAAAAGCCTCAAGCCATAATCTCTCTTATTGTATACATTTCAATAATACAATAATGAAATTATCTCAATTGCTCTCACATCTACATCTTATTAGGAGATAAGATAAATAGAAATCTAAAAACACACTTAAGATAAACCTACATCCTTAAATGTGATAAGTGGTGTTCTAAAACTTCATGATTGTATACTAGTAAGAGGATAATAGTTTTTTCATCCTAAACTGGTTTCAAGCTCTATAGCCCAACCGGTCGTTGCATAACAAGATGTCTTCCCCAAGCAAACCCCATGCACGACAGAATTCCAAAGCTATGAAAGAACATTCAGTACCAGAACTAGCAATGATGGAGTAAGTTTTAAGGGGTCAAAGTTGGGAAACGTTCCAGTGCTATGGTGTATCCACCACAACCTAAACTGGTTTCTGGAACTACATTTTGATAAGTACGCATTTGTAGTCAAGCAAGCCGACGAATCAAAAAAGATAGCTATCCAGAAATGGGAGAGGCCCCTTCGACAGTCTAGTATCTTGACTTTGATCAACTACCAACATTTCAGACGAGCCCCAGTGTTTCAAGCCTATGTTCACTTCCTTCTTAGTAGGTTGCACAAAGGATTTCTATGTCTTGACCAACAATACCTAGTAGAACCTAGTAGACCATAATGCCATGCACCAAGTCTCGGGCCTCCCAATATCCGACGAAGGCCTGGCAAGTGCCATCCAGGAAAGAGAGGTTTTCCAGGAGGAAGTCTACGCCATATTTGGGATGCACAGAGGGAAGTGTGGGGTTGTGATTCCCGATATTAATAATCCAACGGTCAAATTTGCCATGCAACTTCTTGCATGCAAGCTCATGTGGAAATGATGACAGGATGAGTGCCTCATTAGTGTTGTCCTGTTCTATAGGCTATTTTTAACCTCGTGGATGTTAAAAAATACTTATTTATTTACTATGTTGGAGTCCAAATGATGTGGGCTCGATATCTATTGAACAAATTTGTAGACGACTGTCTCATGTCCAAGACTTGGGAAAATAATATCACTGCAGCTAGGTGATTTTGTTTCTAAACATGGTTCTATGAAAGGCCCCTCCAAGCCACGAAGAGGATGATGATGGTGTACCATTGTTCACCACACCCAAATTATTAACGCTCTAGCAAAAGAAAAAATAATCAATCCAGACTAAGCACAACAAATTAATGCTCTAGCAAAACAAAAAATAATCAGTCCAGACTAAGCACAACAATATTTTTTTGGGTCGTCCCTGCCAACTCGGACAAGAATGAATTTTACCTCACGCAGGTGCCTACCGAGGACCTACATAATTTTGTGTCTATAATCATAACTGAACTAGGGAATAGGCACCAGACACTCTCAATCGGGCACATGAATAGTTATGACAACAACATGAAGAGAGAATAACAGTCCATAAAAATACCCATTTATTTACAAAATATATCCAATATACATTTGTACTTCTTAGTTAACCTTCTTGTTCCCTCATAGAAAATTAGGATATCAACCACAATTAATAGATGTGTCATGTTACAGATTGTTCCAATGTTCACCCCTTTGAAGCTACCATTTTTTTGAAGCCTCTTTTATCAACCTACTCAACCCTTCAACAACTCAAAGGAAAATGAGGGGATAAGGGGCACCAGTGTCCAAGACCCCTTCCTAGTCTAAAGAAAGGGGACACCTTCCCCATTGATTAAGATAGAAAAATATACTAAAGTAATCCAATTGATCAGTCAAACAACAAACTGATGACAAAAACCCAAGTGTATAAGAATGCACCTAAGGTAAAGGTATCTTACCTTATCGTATTATTTAGAGAAGTCCACTTTAATTACCATCAATATTTTATTCTCAACCTTGATTGAATAAAGGATTTCGAGTATCATCCTAACTCCCTCATGGATTTTTCTTCCCTCTAAAAACCCAAATTGTTCTCTAGAATTTATTTTTTTCTAGTAAAACACATTTCAATCTTCTAGTAATAAAATTTGACATAATTTTTTAGATGCAATTTCATAAGGACATTGTCTTGGAATTTTTAAAGGTTGTCGGATTGTCCTCCTTAGGGATCAATGCTATAAAGGTTGTGTTATAAGCTCTAAGAATTTTTCGAGTGATTCTTGTAGCCTCCACCACCCTTCTTAAGTATTCTTCTATGAAATAATAGCTCCCTAAAAAAAATTCCAAACAAATCCTATCTTGCCTTGAACTTTTGTCCTTTTGCAAGATCTATAAAATTTGTTGCACTTCTTCTTTTCTAACATCTTTCATTAGCTCTTGATTTTCCTCATGATTGAAAAATCTAGGAAAGGATTTTGATATCTTTGTTACCTCAACAATTGTATCCTGAGAGTCCTCTTTGAAAAGGATTGATAAGTAATTGACTTCGACAAAAACCCAAGTGTATAAGAATGCACCTAAGGTAAAGGTATCTTACCTTATCGTATTATTTAGAGAAGTCCACTTTAATTACCATCAATATTTTATTCTCAACCTTGATTGAATAAAGGATTTCGAGTATCATCCTAACTCCCTCATGGATTTTTCTTCCCTCTAAAAACCCAAATTGTTCTCTAGAATTTATTTTTTTCTAGTAAAACACATTTCAATCTTCTAGTAATAAAATTTGACATAATTTTTTAGATGCAATTTCATAAGGACATTGTCTTGGAATTTTTAAAGGTTGTCGGATTGTCCTCCTTAGGGATCAATGCTATAAAGGTTGTGTTATAAGCTCTAAGAATTTTTCGAGTGATTCTTGTAGCCTCCACCACCCTTCTTAAGTATTCTTCTATGAAATAATAGCTCCCTAAAAAAAATTCCAAACAAATCCTATCTTGCCTTGAACTTTTGTCCTTTTGCAAGATCTATAAAATTTGTTGCACTTCTTCTTTTCTAACATCTTTCATTAGCTCTTGATTTTCCTCATGATTGAAAAATCTAGGAAAGGATTTTGATATCTTTGTTACCTCAACAATTGTATCCTGAGAGTCCTCTTTGAAAAGGATTGATAAGTAATTGACTTCTTCATCTACCATATCCTTGAAATTTCTTTCCCACCTACCATATTCTTTGTCAATTTTCCAAAATGAATTTGTATTTTTCTTACAATTTGTATATCTATGAAAAAACTTGAGGTTCTCATCACCTGCTTGTAATAATAAGGCCCTTCTCTTAAACCTCTATTCTTTCTATTTTTCCAATAGCATGTTGCTCTTTTTATCTTCTAGGTTCTTTACCTCCATTTTTTGGTCCTCATTCAAATATCCAAACCCATCACTATTGTACATTAATTCCAAGCTTCCTCCACTTCTTTAAGGATCCTATCATATTTTTTCTTCTTATCTCTTTCCCATCGAGAGGCTATCTTTTCGCTTCTTTCAAAATTTGGTGAAATAGAATAGATGTAGATTCTCTTAAGTGTTCATCATAGGGTTTCAATCCATCTTTGATCTTGTTTACAAACTCCTCCATCTTCATCCATTCTGGGTTCAACTTGAATGGGTTGTCCAGTTCCGAGTAAGTGTTACTTCCAAAACTACTATATTGTGATTAGACTTCCCTCCCAAGGAAACCCATTGTTTTATTTGAATGAATTCATCTAGGAACCCTTTATAGATTAATAATTGATCAAGCCTCTTGGAAATTATATCTTCCTCACATATCTTGTTCCTCTAGGTGGTAGTCATATTAGTTGGTTCAACATCCAACAAGCCTAATTCTTCCATTTTTCTTATAAAGTAACTTGAAACACAATCCACTTTCAATGTCAGTCCCCATACTTCTAACTCTTATAGAGAAAAGTTGAAGTCTCCCCCAACCACAACTAATATCTTTTGAATGCATATGATTTTGAATAACTTATCCCAGTACTCCACCTTGTCTAAATAAGGATCATATACATTAAACATAGAGATCTCTTTCCCCAAATCCAAAGAGAAAAGGGATATACCTATATTTGTAGCAAATCCCATGAAGTGTAAGGGTATATGATCATTTTTTCCATCCAGTAATGTTATCTCTTGATCTCCTAATGACATCTATAAAACTAAATTCCCACCCACCCATTAATTTTGAAAGTTCCCAAGTGATTTTCTCCATGCTAGTCATGATTTCCTATAGCAGGATAATAGATGGTTTAATAGACTCTATTAGTATTTTATGACTAATTGTTTTGAGGGATTGGCCAAACATTGGGAATTTAGGGTTAGGGAAAATGAGTTTAGATCCTCACAAAGGGATTTTTCTCTAAAATCCGATCTAGAGAAAGTGATTATAAGGACTTACATGAATGTGGAAATCATTCCTTATCGCCTCTAATACAATCCAAACTCAGCTCCTCGTGATGGCATGTGACCAAAGGTTGACATTCTTATTCCAATGGGGTCTTTAGGAATACTAATGGGCACCTTATTCCCCAATTCCTCTTTCTATCTTAGATTATGTGAAATTCCCATTCATTCCTCCCCAAAACCTTTTGTATGCTTCCTATGAGCCCAAATATTCCTATGAATTAGATAGTTACAATTAGCTACCAGATTCTTGTAGATGTGGAAATTCCCACACTTGAAGGGTATACCTTCATAATCTAGGGTTAGGAGGAAAAGCTCTACTCCTCTTTTTATGACCATAGTCTCTACCAGTCCTTTACTAGTCTTCAAATCCACAAGAATCAGGGCCATTCCAAAATACCCTATGTCATGGAGAGAGAAATCGACTTCATATAAAGTGCTAAGACAATTCCCTATTTACTTAAACAATTAATCTATCCACGGGACCAAGGAAAGTCCTAGAATTCTAACTCATACTGGGAGGATATCCACTTGATTAGACTAGGTATCAAAGTTGACGATGAACCTATGAATTGGCTCATCTTGTTCATCAAATATAACCATTGACCCCTCATGAACTATGAGTTTCTCCCGTTATTTTAGCCTTATGATTATTGAACTAACCCATTTTGTGGCCATTGATCAACAAATTATTGATTAATTACTCGCAATGGTTAATTTCAGTGGTATTTGATGAGTTGATATAGGGATATGCTTGAGTTTTCCTTGATGTCAATAAGTAGGGATTAATGGTGTATTGACTTAAGATTTTTTCAAGGACATTTGATGATACCTATAGTTTTTCCATAGGTCCATGTATGCATACCTTGGACACAACTAATTTCAAAGACAAGAATTAACTCTATGAACACACTTTATTACACTATTTTCATCTCCATTTTCCAAGGTTCCAATTCCAAAAATACAAGTTTCAAAAGGGGTTTTGTGGCACATTTAAGTTTCTAGAGGATTTCTACATCACATGGATTGAAGTCAACACTTAACACTCCACTTTAGCCATATGTTGGTTGATACATAAACTAATTATTCCAAAATTCATTGAGCATGTTTCCTGCTTTCCAACAACGAATCATGTTCTTGCAGCCACAGATCAAAAGGGGAGAGATCTAATAAAAGATACCACAAATTTAAGAACCCAACAATCAAGCAAGAAAAAACCAATAAGGGAATCAACAAAGATACCACGAATTTAATGCTACAATCATGTGGGGAAGAAATTCAAGGATGAAATTCATGGTTTTGATTGTTGGAAGGTGGATTTCTAAAAACTCCACATGTGCAATTTCGTTTTTCCATATATTTATGAGTTCCAAATATGTTTTAACAACTACAGCTCAAAAGACAAACAAATTTTCCTATATCCATGGCTCAACAACCATATTAAACATAGAGAAACAAATTTTCCTATATCCATGGCTCAACAACCATATTAAACATAGAGAAACATATTTTGAGCATGTTTTTATAACCCACACAACTTGTTATGAATTTGATAGTCAATGGAACTTCAAATTCAATGTGGGTTTGTAAGAATCTTGGAACCATTTATGAATTTAGAAAACTGTTGTAACCACTTGAGATCTTTTTTTAGACATTTTTTAATTTTGTTACTTAGACACTATGTGTATAAAAAGAGAACGCATGCCTCATGATGGCCAATTTTCTCTTTGGATGATAGCCAAGTAGAAGACTGTGATTTCTAGAATAAACACAAGGAATCTACAACTTTGTTCAATAAATTATGTGACATTCATTGCGAGTTTATTTGTATTGTGACTTAAGTTGTTGTTATAGTATATCCCAACACCCTAGTCTCTAGAGGGGGGGCAATCTAGAGAAGCAGGTGATGTGGATCATTAGATTATTTTAATGTTCTATTAGAATATATTATTTTTCAAATTTTGTAGTTTAGTTTGAGCCTTTACATTTAAATATTGAATCCTGTAACTTAGCTCACATTTAAAATTCATGAATTTTGTAGTTTAAGATTCACATTCAAGACAACAATGGCTAAATCCTTCCAAGCCTCATTAGTACTAGAGGCTTTGAAATATTGAATGAGATTCCAACCATGCAAATATTCTCCCTTTTGGAAGAAGGTTGTTCATTGATGTATTAGGATATCTAGTAGGTAGAGTAAAGCCACTATGTAGTTGGAATCTATAGGAGCTAGTCCTTGTAGTTTTGGATGAGCGTGTTTACTTTATGTTGTGTGTTTAATTTTCCACAAAGAATCGTGTTTTTCCATTTATGAAAATGACAATTTCCTTTCCATTGAAGTGGGAAAAATTCCCTTCAACAGATAGGGGTACTCCTCGGTACATTGTCCTAATTAGAATATGCATCGTTTAGTTTAGGAGACCCATCTAGACTCTAGCCCGGTTTCCATTACTGGGTTTTAGGGGATGATTGAATAGTTATGAATGCAATGTAGAATGCAAATGAAAACTAACTAATTGCAGAAATAAAATCTAATCTATCCTATCCTATCTAGGAGAAACTACAGTAGCTAATGAGAAACCATAAATACCACTAATACATGTGAAGACTTCTTTCAGATAGTTGGTAATAAGTAACAGATCTAGATAACACATACATACATTGACATAACTAGATTAGTATGAGATATGAAATAAAATGTATAGAATACTCATTATCTTAGGATAAATAATAAGAGAGAAGAAACTAGACTGTAGGAAATTTCTATTTGCACAAGAAAATTATATAAACTAGAAAACATTCTTACAGTACATACAAACAACATAACAACCAACTGGAAATAGTTCAAAAAAACTAGCCATCAACAAGAGTATTTCTCTCTAACAAAATCGGCCATGAGGGCTTCTCAATATTAATTCCAAAAATAGTTCCCAAATTTACAATGCTTGAAGAGCCCTTGCAAAATGGGCCTCTTCCTTTACTTATAGTAAACTTATTAACTGCCTATGGGGTATTCTTGGTTTATGCAAGAAGCAGTTACAAGTCCCTTTAGCTTCCCCTCTCAAATGATGTTCACAACTGTTACAATAAGACAAAACTGATTACAGTTGACAAAAAGACAAAATAGGAGACAGTTCTTGATAAATTTTAATTTGTTGTTTCATCTTTCTTTATTTGTATTTGAATCTCAAATAAGCTTCCCAAGCTTCATGTTCTCCTATGATAGTGATGACTCTATGGTATAGGAGCATCTCTAGGGAAACTTGATGAGAGGTTGAGTTGCGCAAGAGGGTTTTCATGTCTCTCATCAAGTTAACCGTGAAATATTGAATCATATTTTGTGTCTTGGTTGGCTTGTTGAGACGTTCTTCCATCAGATCAACTATTTCCCTAGTCACATCCTGAGCATATTCTTTCCTTTTCTTCATATTTAGCTGAATTTCTTCAAAAATATGTTTATCAGATTTATTTTTTTCGAGCGCTTCGTTGGGAATTAGGTGCCCTTTATGTGTCAAAATATGCACTACCTTGTGAAGTTGTGCACACATGTGCATGGAATTATTTGCTTCCCTTTCATCCTTCTCTTTAACTTGGTGGAAGATATTAAGGGAGGAATAGTCAAACTTTATTTCCCACTTCGATATGCAAGGCATGCCAATTGGGGAATCTGAGTTCTTAGCAATCCATCGTTGCATATCATTCAAACCTTCGTTGATGGAAATAAATTCAATGTTCTTGGACTACACCGAGTTGTATTGGGCTATTATTTGTATCACCAACTACTATAAGACTTGGAGGTTTTCATACATTTCAGTAGCAATCTAATGGAGTTATGTCCTAACTCTTTCTGTGCATATCTTGAACTCCTTGAGGCTACTCTTATCTTTCTTCCTGTGCCTAAATTCTTCTTCCAATTATCTCATCCAATCATCCTTTTCTTGATTTTCGCAGGCTAGGTCTTTGATATTTTGTCCCGATGTCATCATGAAGGCAATGCCATAGAATGTAATGGAAATTGATTCCTTCCAGACATCGTCCATCACCATGGTTTTTGTAATCATTTACAGGGGAACTTTATGTTGGATATATGTTATATTATTTTTCAAGCGCACAGGGGGGTTGCAAGGGGACGATAGCCACCCTAGGCAGGGGCTAGGGGGGAAACTCGCTAGAGATTTTTTTTTCCTCGGGAAATGTGTCGCATTTTTGTCTTTTTTTCGTGTCGCCTTGATTTTCGTGTCCATTGTTGGGTGGTTTTTCGGCACATGGTTTTTTGCTAATGGTTTTCTATTTTTGGTTAAGGAATTAAGGTTGTTGACTAATCTAGTTCATTGGGTTAGGGTTTTGGATGTTGTTGGATCCTATATGTATATTGTATTGTAAAAAATGTATCACTATGAATGAATATAGAATATGTTGGTTTTCTCAGTTTGGGTTTCCAGGGGAAAGAATCTCTATGTAATGTTTGCATTTTCCATTGTATCTTTTCTATTCTTTTACTGAAAATCTGTTTGTAGTAAATATTGTACAAGGTTAAAATATACATTTGGTATCAAAGCTTTGTTGGCTTCAGGGGGACTCCTTTGTGGTGAATGGTTTGACTCAGGACTGTGATAAGCCTTGTTACAGTGGGAGATATGTGGTATTGATTTTTTCAGGTGAAAAGAAATGACAAGCAATTCGAAAATGGAGACCGAGAAGTTTAATGGGAAAATTTTTGAGTTGTGGAAGCTCAAGATGGAAGATCTATTGGTGGACAAAGATTAGTGGATCATGGTGGATCAAGGTAATGCACCTACAGGAAATTCAATAGATGACCGGAAAAAGTTGGATCGAAAGATGAAGAGAAAAATCTGACTGTGTCTCTCAGATTCAGTATTACTTAATGTGTCAGAGGAAGCTACAACCAAATATTTATGGGATAAGTTGGGGAAGTTTTATCAGTATAAGTCCCTAGTAAATAAAATATTCCTGAGAAAGAAACTGTATAACCCGAGGATGAGAGATGGAGACTCGGTGGCAGAGCATTTGAACGCCTTCAATACTGTGGTAAGTTAGTTAGTATCTATTGAGATTAAAGTTTCAAATGAAAATAAGTGTATCAGTTTACTGTTCTCTTTACCAGACTCGTGGGATAGTCTAGTTGTGTCCATATGTAGTAATACAAATGCCTTGAATTTTGATGAAGTGGTCTCATCCTTGTTTTCAGAGGAGACGAGTCAAAAGAACATGGAAGGACATAGCACAGATACATTATTTGCAAGAGGATTCTCCAAGGAAATAAATAGATCTAATTCCTCAAGTGGGAGATCTAAGTCTAAGGGAATATCTAAGTCTCCAGAAAAGTTTGTAAAGGTATGCTGCAAATGTGGAAATAAGGGCACTACAAGAAGCAGTGTAGATCCAAAGTTGAGAAAAAGAAGGGATCTGAAGAATCTCTTTCTACAAAAGAAAATGCCTCCAAGGAAGAAGGAGGGGATGTGTACCTGTCTTCTTCAAGCACACATGCAGATCATGAGGCATAGTTGGTTGACTCAGGTGCATCCTTTAATATGACTCTACACAGGGAGTGGTTCTGTGAATATGAAAGGTATGATGGAGGTAATGTTTTCCTAGGTGATGACTCGACAACCAGAATCATAGGTCGAGGAAAATTAAAGTTGAGGCTCATAGATGGAAAGATCAGAAAACTACATGGTGTTCTACACATCCTAGGATTGGCCAGAAATTTGATTTCTGTAAGAAAAATGGATGATCTAGGGGTAAAAACAATATTTGAAAAGGAAACCTGCAGGATGGTTCGAGGAGAAATGGTGTTGTTGAAGGGAGTTCAGTTTGGAACTCTATATAAGCTACAAGGAAGCACTATTAGTGACGGGTGTAATAGTTCCATTGTTCTTGATATTGGACTTGAAGAAGAAAGAACTCCTACAGTCTCTAGACAAAAGGTTATGTTGTGGCATCAAAGACTGGGGCATATAAGAGAGAAGGGTCTTCGACTACTACATGGTAAAGGTATGGTTGAAGGTGTGTCTAACTTCTCTCTAGATTTTATTTATGTGAACATTATGTATATGGGAAGAAGAATCGGGTAAGATTACCCTCTGGTGCAACGAGGGAAGAAGGAATTTTACAGCTAGTTCACAGTAATGTGTTTGGACCTATATCGGTTCCATCATTGGGAAAATCTGTGTACTATGTCTCATTTATAGATGACTTCTCGAGGAATACTTGGATATATTTCCTCAGGAAGAAATATGAAGTCTTTGACAGTTTTAAAGAGTTTAAGGCTCTTGTTGAGAATCAAATAGAGAAAATAATTAAGGTGTTGAGGACAGATAATGGCGGAGAGTTCTACGAGAATTAATTTGAATAATTCTGTAAGAAGTGTGGTATAGAAAAGTAGAAGACTACTCCATATACACCTCAACATAATGGAGTTTCAGAAAGGATGGACATGACGTTGATGGAAAAATAAAGGTGCATGCTCAGTGGTGTTGGGTTAGGGAAAGAATTATGGGCAGAGGCAGTGGGTATTGCATGTTACTTTGTCAACATATCACCCTCATCAACGTTGGATGAAAAAAATCCACAAGAGGTATGGATTGGTAAGAAACCTTATCTATCAAGGTATTTGGTTGTCAGGCCTATGTTCATGCTCCAAAAGAAAACAAGATTAAGATAGATAAGAAGGCTGAAAAGTGTATATTTATTGGGTATAAAGATGGTCTCAAAGTTTATAATCTTTGGAACCCATAAACTAATAAGGTTGTGTATAGTCGAGATGTGGTATTTAGAGAAATAAAGGATGTTTTTAAACAGGAAGTCCTACCATGTAGGGAAGAACGAGAGAAAATAGAGATTGATTTAAAGGCTGATGAATCAGACTCTACAAAAGAACAAGAATTGTAAGAAGAAGATCCTCATACTCCAGTATTGAGGATATCGGTTTGAGAAAGAAGGCTACCGGAAAGGTATACTCCATCTGATTTTTGTTCAAATTTTCCTTGGTCCATTACTGATGATGATCCTAGAACTGTCAGGGAGGCAGTGGATTCAAAGGATGGAAAGATCTAGAAAAAGGCCATGGATGAAGAAATGGCAACCTTGGATAAGAATAAGGCTTGGGATCTAGTGGAGTTTTTTTTCTGGAAGAAATCCCATTGGCAACAAATGGGTATTTAAAAAGAAGTTGAATGCAAAAGGAAAAGTGGAGAAATATAAAGCTTGGTTAGTAGCAAAGGGTTATTCCTAGGTTGAGCGAATTAATTTTGGTGATATTTTTTTTATTGTTGCCAAGTTAACTTCTAAAATATTTATGTTATCTGTTGTTGTTGCATTTGATTTTGAAGTAGAACAAATCGATTTGAAGACAACATTCCTACATGGGGATATGGAAGAATAAATCTACATGAAGAAACTAGAAAGATTTTTTGTGAAGGGAAAGAAGGAGTTGGTATGCAAGCTGAGAAAGTCCCAGTATGGTTTA
The DNA here is from genome assembly GCA_000966675.3 of Picea glauca. Classification (NCBI taxonomy): domain Eukaryota; kingdom Viridiplantae; phylum Streptophyta; class Pinopsida; order Pinales; family Pinaceae; genus Picea; species Picea glauca. The sequence goes on along the minus strand of JZKD02S1673154.1, from coordinate 1,006,697 downwards.
AAACAATCACCAAGGATGTGGTATCAAAAATTTGATACTTGTATGTTAGGACTTGGCTTCACAAGAAGCAAAGAGTATCAATGTGTGTATTTTAAATTAATTGGTGATTAGTTGATTTATTTGTTCTTGTATGTGGATGACATGTTGCTGATAAGAAACGACAGGGAGATTATCCAGGATGTGAAAACTCAGTTGTCCCCTAAATTTGACATGAAGGATCTCGGTGCTTCAAATTTCATTTTGGGATTGGAAATTAAAAGGGATCAGAAAAAGAGGAAACTCTGGTTAAATCAAAGAAAATATGTCGAGACAATATTGCAGAGGTTTAATATGCAGGAATGTAAACCGGTCAAGGTACCCACTCTTATTGATGTAAATTTATATGCGGATCAATGTCCCAAGACACATGAATAGGAGGAGGACATGTCTCGTGTTCCATATGCGAGTGCAGTTGGTAGTTTGATGTATCCAATGGTCTATACTAGACCAGACATTGCACATGCAGTGGGAGTTTTGAGCAGGTATATGTCAAAACTAGGGATGTATCATTGGAGAACAGTAAAAGGGGTTTTTAGGTATTTGTGTGGCACTACTAGCTATGGATTATGCTACCAAGGAAGACCAGGATTGGAGAGAGTGTTGGACATACATGGATTTGTGGATGTATATTGGGCTGGAGATATGGATCGTAGGAGATCTACAAGCGGGTATGTGTTTAATCTATTTGGAGGAGCAATCAGTTGGATGAGAAAAAGATAGGTTGTAGTGGCACTTTCAACTATAGAAGCTAAATACATGACAACCACTCATGCAAGTAAGGAAGAAATATGGTTACAAATATTTTGTTCAAGTATTGGGTTGGTACAACAAGCTGTAATAATAGAATGTGGCAGTCAAAGTGCAATTTTTCTGGCAAAGAACTTGGCTTATCATTCAAAGACAAAGAATATTGATATTTAATATCACTTTGGAAGAGACATGGTTGAAGAAAAGAAAGTATTGTTGATGAAGGTGGACACTTTGAAGAATTTTACAGATTCATTAACAAAATTTGTGAGCACTGAGAAGTTCTCTTGGTGTAGAGAATCCATGGACATTGTTGCCCTAGATTGTTGACTATGTAACCCTATAACCCAATGTATACAAAGAAAACAACAAGTGGGATAATGTTGGGTACATGTTATATTATTTTCCAGGAGCATAGGGGGGTTTGAGGGGGCAGTTCTCGGCCCCCCCTTCGGGGGTTTCAGGGGCAGTGCCCAGAGTTTTTTTCCTCGAGAAACGTGTCACATTTTTTTCTCGTTTTTTATGTCGGCTCAAATTTTGTGTCCATTGTTCAGCGTTTTTTCAACACATGGTTTTTTGCTGATGGTTTTCTATTTCTGGTTAAGGAATTAGGGTTGTTGAATAATCCAGGTCATTGGGTTAGGGTTTTTTATGCCACTGGATCCTATATGTATATTGTATTGTAAACAATGTATTACTATGAATGAATATAGAATATGTTGGTTTTCCCGGTTTGGGTTTTGAGGGAAAAATATCTGTGTAATGTTTGTATTTTCCTTTGTATCTTTTCTCTTTTTTTACTGAAAATCTGTTTGTACTAAATATTGTACAAGGTTAAAATCAACACTTTCCTAGTGACTAGGAGAATCATTGTTTGTTGTTGTACAATTATGATGGAGGCCTTGTCTAATATTAATGTCTTTATAATGACCACCTTACGAGCCTTAGAGAGTGTGAAGAGTCCCAATCCAAGTTTCTTAGGAGGGAAGTGCCCACCAATGAGCAGGGCTTCTACTAATGACCATGAGATATATATATCCATAAGAGAAGCATCATTGTTCAATGCTTCCTCATGATGTTTCATTTTCTCCTCCTCTTCTTCTTTTGTTGTTTCTCCATCTATTGCTCTCTTCTCTATCGCTACCACTGCTACTGCTTCATCTTCCGCTACTGCCTTGGATTCAACTTCCACTGTTGCTTTGGCTTCAGTTGCTACTTTATCTCTAGTTTCCTCTTTTTTTCATTTGTGTTCAGTCGTGACCTTCTTTTTATTCTGCGACTTTTCCTTTTTTATTTTTCACTTGGCCATTGTTGCTTCCTCAACTTCCCTTTGTTTTCTCTTCTCTTCCTCTTCTAATTATTTTCTCCTATTTTTTTCTTCCACTTCAACAGATTCAATGACCTTTTTTTTTTTTCTTTTTCTACAGTTGTTGTTGATTTGGAGGTTGAAGCTATGTTCGTGGTTGATAAGCCTATTTTTGTTCCTACTACTACCACATCTTTATCAACCTCATTTGGGTCTCTCAGGATCTTTGTTTTTCTGAGATTCTACCCAGTGGGTTTCCCTTCCACCTGAATATGAACTCACAGTATGCTTGGGAATGACAATGAATCTCCCCTTATTCCTAGGCGTCTGTCGTGTAGTTCCATATGTTTCTGTGGCCAAGGCAATGTTTATTTACCACATTCATAATATCTTGCATTCAGAACCTCTCTTCCCCAGTGGATCGATGAGTTATGTCTAAACCACTTTGACACAAAAATATTAAGTGGAAAGTAGTTGGTATCCTAGTGTATCGATGATGATAATGTTGTCATTATCGATATGTGAAGGAACGAATTTAGTTAAAACCTTCAAGTTTTGTAGTCCCAGTGTATCGGTGATGATGTGTGGATGTATGTCGATTTGTTGGTGAGGATAATCTCATTGGTGCTGATATTCTAAGAAGCACTCATCATAACTCAAATCCCATGCATATTGTAGGTGATGGAAATATGAATGTTGATGTGTCAATGACCAATAATTTATGGGCACCGATATGCAAGGTTAAGATAAAAAAAATTGCAAATTGTTGGGAAATTTTCAGTATCGGCAAGGAAAAGGCTAACTTTCCAATACTTGATGTGTTGGTGAGGAAAAGAATAAATTACCGATATTGGCATAGTCAATGGGTTGAAAGTTAGAAAATATTCAAGAGAAATTTTGGAAAAGGCTCAATGAATATCATGAGAATAACTTGGCCTCTACAACAAGTCAAGAGAGTCTTAAGACATGAAAAGGAGGGTCCCTATTTCTTCAGGAAAAAAATGACTCTTTGAGAAATGAAACAAGAAAAAGGGAAGTTGTTGGTGCCTAGCACAATAATTGGTGACACACTAGCAAAATCCATGAATTTATACAATAAGCATCTAAACAAAAAGACTTGAAGAATGACAATACTTACCATGCATAGCCCAGAAGGAGAGTGAGTAGGTCCCAAAATTTTCAAAATATATAATGTTATGAGAGAAATTTGAATAAGGCAGGAGAAATATTACGTCCATGCCTATAGTTGGTTAAAAACAAAAATATCCAATTAAAATTGGACCATCTTGTGGAGGAAATATAAGTACTTGAAGGTAGTGATGCATCGAGAATTCTGAGAATGCAAGATGATTTTGCATTTCCCCGGTGTTTCTCTGCAGCCAACGAGTGTCCATATCCCTAATGAAGTCACCTTGGTGTCACAATCCTTAGTATTCTACCAGTGATTTTCCATAGCCCAAAATATATACTTGCATGTTTGCATGAGTTGGAATGCCTTTCCCCAAGCCTTTACCTTTATAAAATAATTTTCTCTTGATTTCTAGAGAGAGGTGGATGGGCAGATTCCAATTTTCCTTTAAAGGCATGCGTGATGACACCTGTGATAGTGAGATATTCCAACTTGATTATACATGAGCTATCTCCATGAGAAGCATTCCTTGAGTATTACAGGTGCCTCCCAAAAAATGGTCTTAGTCTGTTAATTTCACATAAGCACAGAACTCGCTCTTAGGTATGACCACTAGCTCACTCTCGCAATAATTTAAGAATGTAAGACTCATTTGTTATTGAATCATGTTCCTTTGTTGAATATGACCTAGGTTCATTCACAATAGTGATTTGGAGAATACATAAAGTTGTGTCTAGATTAAAAATGCATATTTTTAGGCTTCTGGTACCAATATTCCATACCATGACTAATGTTCATATTCACGGCACCAAAATTTATGGAAAATATCAGGAAACCATATTGAAAGAAAGAGGGAGAAAGGGAAATTTAACCAAAATAACCAAAAGTAATGAAAATGTAAATCATAAGGGGAATTAAACATACGTAAACCAAAAATAAATAAAAGATGGGAAAATTGAGTCCTTTATTTATGTATAGGAGAGTTTCCTTAAAAATATAGCTGATGTAGTTCTTGAGAATCTGGTCATTGACAAGGAGAAGATCCACATTCCCTTCAAGGTTTTTCAATTTGTAAGTGCCTAGGCCAATAATTTCCTTAATGGTGAAAGGACCCAACCACGGTTGTTGAAACTTAGAGTGTTTATTTTTGTCCTCATCTGGCTTGTCCCATTTGAGAACCAGGTCACCTACCTAAAAGTCCTTTTCACCAGCATATTTATTATCAAACCATCATTTTATGGTATGCTGGTGAGCCAAAATTTTCATTTTGTATCTGGCTTGGTCATCTTCTAGTTTTAGAAAGATGTTTATGCATTTCTATATGGCAGGGCATTCCCTCCCGCATGAATATTGAGTGATTTGAAGGGAAGGAAGATATATGTTCAAGGGGAGAATGGATTCCTTCCCATAAACAAGAAAGTATGTGGAGGCTCCTATAGAATCTTTTGGAGTGACTCGGTCTGCCGAGATGGCGTTAGGTAGAGCATTGTGTCAATTTCTCTATTGATCAACTAACATTTTCTTTAGGATACAAATCATGTTTTTCCTAGTAGACTCAGTTAGGCCATTTCCCTAGGATGAATTGTTAGTTGCATAAGAAAACTCAATTAATTTGAATGATTATAAATAAGTAGCATTATCAAACAAAAGGCTAAGGTACTCCAAACTTGCTAATAATGTGTTGTTCCAAAAAATTAATCACCACTTATTTGTTTACCTTAGTTAGCATCACGACTTCCGTAAAATGCGTGAAATAATCAATGGTGGTGAGAATATACCTATGTTTTTCTAGATGAATGAGGGTTGATCTCACTAATGATATCTATCCCCCACTGCTCGAATGATTCTTCAACAACATCAAGTTGGAGTGGAATAGTAGACTTGCTTTCTCTTCTAGTTAATTTTCGACAAATGTCACAGCTGCGGGAGTAAATATGAGCATCCTTAAACACCTTAGGACAATAGTATCCATCTCTTAGGATGTTTTAAGATAAAATTTCTCCTATAAAATGTACTCCAGCTGGTCCATCATGGAATTCCTTGAGGACTTTGTCGGCATCTTGTTTATCGAGGCATCAGAGGAGAACTTCATCATAATTTTTTCTAAAAAGGATATCGTGGACTACCTCGTATTGTGAAAATTTTAATCTCAGTGCTCTTTTCTTCTTAGCATTGGGGTGTTCAGGAGCATTTCCATGATGAATATATTTCTTGATGTCATTGTACCATGACTTCTCCAGTGTCGATATGTAAGGAGGTTGTTGTGCATATAGTATTGGTTCGTATTTCCAACCTTCTTTCTTCTAACCTTCAGAATCCATGGCCTCAGTTGCTAGATTGCACAGTCCTTGACCTTTGACTATAGTTCCTATCTTAAATTATAGGTCATATTCTTGTAAATAAGTCATCCAATTTCCTCGTTGTTAACCCAATTCCGTCTACACAAAGAGATATTTGATTGTTGGGTGAGGGAAGATCACCTTGGTGTGATTCTTTAGTATGTAAGGCCTACAATGCTTGATGGATTTGTGAACAGAAAAATATTGCATGTCCATCGGTGGATAGTTTATTTTAACACCTTGAAGTCCCATTCTCATGAAATCTATGAAGCATTCATTCCCTTGTTGATCATTTTGGGTGAGCATTGTTGCAAGAGAATTATCTGAAGCAAAAGTATACAATAAGAAATCTTTGGAGAAGTCTAGACTTTGAAGTGTAGGGGAAGATTCTATGGTATCTTTAAATTTCTCAAAATCTTCCTTCTCAATAGATGTCCATTTGAACTGATTTTCCTTATTAATAATTTGTTGAAGGGTTTTAACTATTTCGGCTAAGTCAGATATGAATATTCTTACAAAATTTATCTTCCCCAAAAATGATTTCATAGAATTCTTTTTGTTTGGTAATGGGGATCTGTATGATGGATTTAGTACATTTAGGGTCGATAAATATCCCATCTTTAGAAATTATGTTCCCCAATAGTTTTCCTTATGAAAAAAAAGGATTATTTTCTTAGGATTTAAATATGTCATACTTCCTGCATCTTTGAAAAATCTATTTTAGGTGGTGCGGTTGATCAACTCTCTTATTGGAATACACCATAATTTCATCGAGGTATATCACCACAATCTGAATGACCAGAACTTTAAATTCTATGTCCATTTCCCTTTGAAAATTTGTTCCTACATTAATCAATCCAATGGGCATTGTTTGATATGTGAATGTTCCCCACTTGGTTCTGAAAGTGGTATTCATTTGGTCTGGTTCTACTATGATAACTTGATTATATCTAGAAAACTCGTCTAGAAGAGAAAACATCTGAGAACCAAAGACAAGATAGAGTATTTGTGCCATCGGGGGACGAGGTAGTTATGTTTGTCATAGGCTTGGTTAATATTTTCGAAATCTACACATAACCTGATTTTCCCTAACTTCTTTGTAACATGTACCATATTTGACACCTAGGTATAATGTCACACTTTGAATATAATCCGGGCATCCAGTAAATTTTTTGGATCCTTTTGGATAAGTGGCTCAAGAGTGGGATGTATCTTCTTGAGTTTCCGTTGAAATGGTTTGACACCCTCTTTGATGGGAATGATGTATTGAATGATGTGAGTGTCATATATTTTCATATCTTCATATCTCCATGCAAACGCATCTTATTGCTTCTTGAACAACATTATGAAGGTATGTTTCTCTACCTCCAAACAAAAAGTGCCTAAATTGAAAATTTTGGATTGTTCAAGATTGCCTAGATTCACTAAATCATGCATAATGGTTGAGTTGTTCATCTTTGGATTCATTGTTTTTCTAAATATCAATTGTAAATAAAAAATATTCTCAAGTGAAAATACATTTATTTGGATGTAGTTATCCTTGAGCTTACTCATTTCATCCTGATAATCCTGTAAATTATGCTAGTCATGTACCTCATCGTCTATCATAGAATTTTGGAATATGTTAGCACTGGTAAGGAAGTCTACTAGTTGAGAGTCGTTTTTAAACACCCTCTATTTGGTGACGGTGTCGAGTACATAAATCCTGAAAAGAACTTCGATAGTAAAATCATTATCCAAGGGTATGAATCTAGATATTGTGTTAGCTAAACTGTTAACAAAAAATTTATTAGATAGAGGTCTGGAAGTAATGTTAAATGCATCAAAATAATTTATTAAGTTACATACCTCATGTTGGTAACCTTTCATATGGGGAGACATACATTGTATAATATTCCTTACTTGTCTAACAACTATTTCCGATTCACCAAAAAATCATAGGCATTTTACATTGAGATCAATAACCTTTTTCAGGCCTTGGAACAAGGATTCATGTTTAGTAGAGTGATTGGTGCATTCAAACTCTAGACATAATGGTATAAGAGTTTTATGTTTTCCAGGTTCAATGAGTATACAACCTTCCCCAACTACTTCTTGTGATATGGAGCCATCAAAGAACAATGTCCAAATGTTAGTACCTAAAATTGAGTTAGTAAAACAAAATCTATCTACTTATAATATATTACAATCATTTTATTCAATCCAAGTGCAATGGAAGAGTTTGGATTGTTTTTCTGGTTAGAGTGAAGATGGTTGTGCTGCATAGAAACCATGGTCAACCTCTAAAAACCAATTTCCCAATGTAGTATGAGAGAAATTGATAGGTTCATTCTTACCTTCAAGATCAATTATCATGTGCTTCATGTGGGATTTTTTATTCACTCTGATTTGGTTTGTTCTTCCCTTGTGTGGAAGCCAGAGTTGAGTCTAGTCTATAGAGAAATAACCCTGTAGTTTTTAGACTAGTCCCTGCTCAACAATAAATCGTAAGATTTTGGAATATCCACTACGATAATATCAATAAATTGATGCACTCTGGGTTTATAATCTAATATAATTATGACGTCTTTGATTTCACCCATTACCTTAACATCTGATCTATCTAATTGTATGATCCTAGTAGTTCTCTTTTCCAGGAAAACATTTATCTTTTGACAAACCGAGTAGGGAATCAGATTCAAGGAAGAACCAGAGTCCTCTAAGCAGTTCTACACATTGAAATTGAAAATTTCAAATGAGAGGAGAAAAGGTGGGACCTGGGATATAGAGTGCAACCCTATACTACTTTTGTTTACAATGGACTTTGATTCAACTTTGTCCTATGTTTTCATTTTAGCAATTTTGGGAGTGTTGTCCATTACAACAAAAATATTTTTTTGAGGGTTAGTAGAATTGAATGTGTCAAGGATAAGATCTCGTTGTTGAGGTAGTGCATATATATAACATAGGGAAATATTGGCTTTGGTTTTCTTCAGGCCCTCAAGGATGTTGTATTCTAAGGCATGGATTTTAGATATATTCGGGGTTTAGTTGAGAAGTGTTGAGACTACTGCTGCCCTGTGCAAGATTTTTTGGCTTCTAAGATGTCATGGGAGGACTTATTTTCCTAGGGGTAGGGACAAATTTCAAAGTTAAAGGAGTGATGGATACTACTGCTTTGTTGCACAAGTTATATTTCTTAGGAGCAACATTTGATATTTGCGTATCTCCTACATAAATATATTTTACTTGGTCATCATCTATGTCTAAATACCAGTCCCACAAAAACATGGTTGATTCCTCCATGGTTCCCTTATCCTCAGTGGTTTATTCTTTTTCTATTTATTTGCTTTGGTCATCGACAATATATTTTTGATATAACAGTTGTTTGGTGATGAGGGTCATGGAATTAATCCATTGAGGGAAATTGTTTTTTGAATGGTTCATTTGATGATAGGAAAAAAATTTGTCCATATCGAAACAATATAGATTTAATGTAAGACTAGCAGTTTATGGTGGTTTATGTGGGTTATCATTCATTTTAAAGAACATGCAGAAATATTTCTTCTTGGAATACCCTTCACCAACATTTTTCTTGAGATCGACTACTTCATTGGACAACTTTTTAACCAACTTGACTACACTGTCTAGGTCCTTCAACTCTTTTTCTGGGGGGGGTTAGAAGTAAGGGTTTCTTCCCAGTTTTGTTGGTATCCTCAGCTATTGTATGGATACCAAAAGAGAACAAATATTTCTCAACCTCCTTGGATTCTTTGAAATTCTGGGCTAAAGTAACTTTGTCATCTCGCTTAACAAACATGCCTATAAAGGGGTGCAATGCCAAAGTGTAATATTCTACGTGCATGGATTCAACAGGAGTAGAATTATTAGGGAACCTATTGAGGATGGTGGTGGACCATTGGTTTAAATCCTTGAATTTCTCATTTTTCTCCATTTTTAAAGCCACTATTTATTTGAACAGGGTTGCGGGATTTTTCTCGTCTCCAAACTTCCCGAGGAAGGATTTCTCAAAATTCATTCTAAAAGGTTATGGATCCGACCGATAGGTTATAATACCATGTATATTCCTTATTATTGAAAGCATAAGGGAAGAGCCTACAGACCACATCTTCATGGTGAATATTCAAGAGTCAGATGGCTTAATAGAAGTTCTTGATGTGATCTTCTAGAGAACAAGCTTTGTCTGAGTCAAACTTTAGAAGGAGTCTTTTTGGTCATTTAGGAAGTTCATACATAAGCTCGAGTAAGTTGAAGTCTCCTTCATACATCCATGTTGGGACTATATTCTGATTTTGATCCATGTTTTTGTTAGAATCAAATATGGAATGTTCACCTTCAAAGTGGTGTTCAGAACTAGGAGGGGTAGAAATTGGAGGTGTAGGAGGTATATGGTACAAAGGTAGAGGTATTTCTTGTAACACATCCTCAACCAAATCCTCAATGGATTCAACCAGAATATTAGACTGATTCAAAGGTCTATGGGCAACGCTCCTCCTAGGTAGTGCTGAATCTATAGGTAAGTGGCCAAGTAGCTTAGATAAAGAATGGGTAATGCATAAAGTTTCAACAAACTCCACGTTAAGACTTGATATTGGTTTCTGGACTCCTAGTAATAAAACTTTCCAATGTAGGATTAGAATCTTCAAAGGTAATTTACTGCTTAGAAGAGATATGTGGTAGTCGTAGTTCGATAGGGATATTATTAGGGGACTGACCTGTTGAGACCACATATTGTACCTTTTTGCTCATACTTTTTGCCATTGTTATACCCTTCATCACCTGTATTTAGACTCATATTATCACTTCATCTGATCACCCCAAGGTATACAA
>JZKD02S1673154.1:972361-996297 GCA_000966675.3 Picea glauca | reverse complement strand
GGAATTGAGCATATATAGTGCGAAGCTATCTTTGAAACAAAAGACTTCCCTGGGTTGATAATTTATGTTTCACTTGGTTGTTTGAAATTAATTAAGCAATTATAGTGACCAACATGACCAAGCGAATGTCAAAGATTACTGCTAGCCATACAATTCAGGTCCTCCATATAACACCAATTATATTGATGCAGGAATAATGCCCTTCAACATATAGTGGTACTCCTCAATACACGATCCCAATTAGACTGTGGACCATTTGGTTTAGGAGACCCATCCAGATTCTATCCCAACTTCCATTAATGGGTTGGGGGGTATGATTAAATGGTTATGAATGCAATGCAGAATGAAGATGAAAACTAACTACTTATAAAAATAAAATATAATCTATCCTATCCTATCTATGAGTGACTAAAGTAATTTATGAGCATTCGTAAATGCCACTAATCCCTATGAAGACTTCTTCCAGATATTTTTTAAGAAGTAACAAATTTAGATAACACATACATACAAATCCATAACCATATTAGTCTAATCTTACAAAATCAAATGCATAGACTATTCATCATCTCAGGATAAATAATAAGAGAGAAGAAACTAAATTGCAATAAATTTCTATTAGCACAAGAAAATTCTATAAATGAGACAACATTCTTACAGTACATAAAAACAACATAACAACCTACTAGAAATAGGTCACAAAAAACTATCCATCAACAAGAGTAATTATGTCTAACAAAATCGGCCCTAAGGGCTTCTCAATATTAACTCCGAAAATAGTTTATGAATTTACAATGCTTGAAGAGCCCTTTCAAAATGGGCCTCTGCCTTTACTTAGTAACTTAGTAACTTCCTATGGGGTCTTATTAGATTCTACAAGAAGAAGTTACAATTCCCTTCAACTTCCCCTTTCAAATGATGTTGACTAGTGTTACAATACAATGAAATTGATTAAAGTTGACAAAAAGACAAAATAGGAGATGGTTGTAGACAAACTCAAATTTTTTATTTTGTCTTTCTTTTTTTTCTTTGTCTCTCAAATAATCTTCCCAAGCTTCATGTTGTCCTATGATGGCGATGGCTCTACGGTATAGGAGTGTCTCTAGGGAAGATTTTTGAGAGATTGAGTTGTGCAAGAGGGTTTTCATGTCTCTTATCAAGGTAAGCATGAAAGTATGAATCATATTTTGTGTCCTAGCTGGCTTGACGAGATGTTCTTCCATTAGATCAGATGTTACCCTAGTCGCAGCTTGATCATCTGTTTTTCTTTGCTTAATATTTAGATGGATTTCTTCAAAATTCATTTGATCAGATTTATTTTTTCCAAGTTCTTAAATGGGAGGTAGGTATCATTTATGTGTCAAAATGTGCACTAACTTGTGAATTTGTGCACAGATGGCGAGGGAATTATTTGTTTCCCTTTCATCCTTTTCTCTAGATTACTAGTATCTATCAAGGGAGGCATAGTCAATATTCCTTTCCCACTCCACGATGTGAGGCAACCCGGTTGGGGAATCTAGGTTCTCAACAATCCATTGTTTCATATCATTCAAACCTTCCCCGATGGCGGAAAATTCAATGTTTTCAGATTGCACCAAGATATGTTGGGATATGATTTGCAGTTCCAACTGCTAGAAGACTTGGAGGTTTTCATACATGTCAGTATCCATCTCATGGATTTTTTTCTTGACTCTTTTTGCGCATATCTTGAACTCCTCGAGGATACCCTTATCTTTCTTCCCATTCCTAACTTCTTCTTCCAATCCTTTGAGCCGATCATCCTTTTATTTATTTGTGTGGACGAAGTCTTTGATATTTTTTTCACATTCCATTTTGAAGGAAAAACCAATGGATTCAATGGAAATTGGGTCCTTTCTAACATCTTATGTCACCATGTTTTCTGTAATAATTGACAGGGGAGATTTCTTGGTGACTGTGAGCATCTCAGTTTGTTGTTGTACAATTTTTATGGAGGCCTTATCAAATAAGAATGTCTTTAGATTGACCACCTTGCAAGCCTTGGAGGGCATGAAGAGTCCTAATCCAATTTCATTGAGTGGGAAGTTCCCATTAGGGAGAGTGGATTCCCCTGATGACCTCGGAATATATGTATCCATAGGAGAAGAATTATTGTTCAATGCTTCTTCATCTTGTTTCCTTTGCTCTTCCTTTGTTTCTTTTATTGTTGCTTATTTTGTTTCTCTCCTCTCTATTGCTACCAATGCTACCTCTTTATCTTATGTTGTTGTCTTGGCTTCATCTTCTACTATTTCTTTGGCTTTAAATTCTACTTTAGCTACAACTTCCTATTATTTATTTTTATGTTCGACTACGTCCTCTTTTTTCTTCTGCACATTTTCCTTTTTTCTTTATCACTTGGATACTCCTTCTTCATCTTCTTCTCTTTGTTTTCTCTACTCTTCCTCTTCAACTTGTACATTTTAACCTTGTATAATTATTTACTCCAAACAAATTTTCAATTAAAATAACATAAAAGATACAATGGAAAATACACACATTACATAGAGATTTTTCCCCTGGAAACCCAAATCGGGAAAACCAAAATATTCGATATTCATCTCTAATACATTGTTTACAATACAATATACATATAGGATATCGTAGCATCCAAAACCCTAATCCAATAACTCGTATTAGTCAACAACCTTAATTCCTTAATCAGAAATAGAAAACCATCGGCAAAATCCATATGTTGAAAAACCACCCAAAAATAAACATAGAAAACCGCCAATTTTTTTTTTTGGGGGGGGCTCCATCCCCCTGCATTCTCGACGCAATGTAGACACTATTTCTAACCATGAAAATAATGTTACACATACCCAACATAACTTCCTTTCTCCTCATGTTTTCTTCCACTTCGATAGATTTTATTTTTCTTTCTTCTTATGTTGTTGTTGCTGATTCAAAGGTTGAAGCTGTGGTCATGGCTTCTACTATTGTTGTTGCCACATTTTTATAATCCTTGTTATGGGTCTCTCAGGATCTTTGTTCATCTTGTATTCTTCCCAGTGGCTTTCCATTTTATTTGAATATGGCCTCATGGTATGTTCGGGCACGACATTGAATCTTCTCTTCTTCCTAGGTGTATGTTGTGTAGTTCCATATGTGCTTGTGGCTAAGGAAATGTTTATTTACCACATTCATATGATCATGCATCTATAACATCTCTTCCTCGAAGTGGAAGGAAATCATTATGTCCATTTCATCCTAGGCCTGCTACATTAATTGTAGATTTTAACCTTGTACAATATTTACTGCAAACAGATTTTCATTAAAAATACCAAAAAAGATACAATGGAAAATACAAACATTACACAGATATTTTTCCCCTAGAAACCCAAACCAGGAAAACCAACATATTATATATTCATTCATAGTGATACATTGTTTACAATACAATATACATATAGGATCCAGCGACATCCAAAACCCTAACCTAATGACCTGGATTAGTCAACAACCCTAATTCCTTAACCAGAAATAGAAAACCATCTGCAAAAAAACATGTGCCGAAAAACCTCCCAACAATGGACACGAAAATTGAGGAAACACGAAAAACAAGGCAAAAATGGATGCTTCCCCCGAACCCCTGCATGGGGGGATTTCTCCCCCCTATACCCCCCCTCAAACCCCCCTGTGCGTCTGGTGCAATGCAGACACTACTACTCGTGTAAAGAATATAATGCATACCCAACATTCTCCCACTTGTTTTTTTCTTTGCATATAGGGGGTTACAGGGTTACATAGTCAAAAATCCATGGCAACAATGCCCATGGATCCTCTACACCAAGAGAACTTCTCAGTGCTCATAGATTTTGTTAATGAATCTGTAACATTCTTCAAAGTGTCCACCTTCATCAGCAATACTTTCTTTTCTTGAACCATGTCTCTCACAAAGGGATATTGAATATCAATAAGCTTTATCTTTGAATGATAAGTTAGGTTCTTCGCCAAAAACAAATTGCATTGTGACTGTCACAATCTATCCTTACAACTTGTTGTACCAACCCAATACCTGAACATAATCTTTGTAACCATATTTCTTCCTTACTTGCATGAGTGGATTCCATGTATTCAACTTCTATAGTTGAAAGTGCCACTACATCCTGTCTTTTTCTTATCCAACTTATCGCTCCTCCAAATAGGTTAAATACATACCCACTTGTATATATCCTACGATCCTGATCTACAGCCCAATATGCATCCACAAAGCCATGTATATCCACCACTCTTTCCAATACTGGTCTTCCTTGGTAGCACAATCCATAGCTAGCAGTGCCACACAAATACCTGAAAACCCTTTTTACTGTTGTCCAATGTGCCTTCCCTATTTTTGACATATACCTACTCAAAACTCCCATTGCATGTGTAATGTTCGGTCTAGGACAAACCATTGCATACATCAAACTGCCAACTACACTTGCATATGGAACATGAGACATGTTCTCCTTCTCTTCATGTGTCTTAGGACACTGATCCATAGATAACTTTACACCAACAGGAATAGGAACCTTGACCGGTTTACATTCTTGCATATTAAACCTATGCAATATTTTCTCGACAAATTTTCTCTGATTTAACCAAAGTTTCCACTTTTTCCTATTTCTTTTAATTTCCATGCCCAAAATGAAATTTGAATCATTGAGATCCTTCATGTCAAATTTAGAGGACAACTGAGTTTTCACATCCTGGATAATCTCCTTGTTGTTTCCTATCAACAACATGTCATCCACATACAATACCAAATAAATCAAGTGATCACCAATTAATTTAAAATACACACAGTGATCCTCTTTGCTTCTTTTGAGACCAATTCCCAACATATAAGTATCAAGTTTTTGATACCACATCCTTGGTGATTGTTTTAAACCATAGAGGGACTTTTTCAACTTGCATACCAACTCCTTCTTTCCCTCCATAACAAATACTTCTGGCTGCTTCATATAGATTTCTTCTTCTAGATCCCCATGTAGGAATGTTGTCTTCACATCCATCTGTTCTACTTCAAAATCAAATGCAGCAGGAACAGATAAAAAAAATCTTATAGAGGTTAACTTGGAAATAGGAGAAAAAATATCACCAAAATCAATTCCCTCAACCTGGGAATAACCCTTTGCTACTAATCGAGATTTCTATTTCTCCACTTTTCCTTCTGCGTTCATCTTCCTTTTTAATACCCATTTGATGCCAATGGGATTTCTTCCAGTCGACAACTCCACTAGATCCCAATCCTCATTCTTATCCAAGGCTACCATTTCTTCGTCCATGGCCTTTTGCCAAATATTTCCATCCTCTTAATCCAGTTCCTCCTTGAAATTTCTAGGATCATCATCAGTAATAGACAAAGAAAAATTTGAACAAAAATCATATGGAGTATACCTTTCTGGTATCCTTCTTTCTCGAACCGATCTCCTCAATATTGGAGTATGAGGATCTTCTTATTCTTATTCTTATTCTTCTGTAGAGTCTGATTCATCAGCCTTTAAATCAAACTCTATTTTCTCTGGTTCTTCCTTACTTGGTAGGACTTCCTATTTAACAACATCCTTCATTTCTCTAAATACCACATCTCGGCTATACACTACCTTCTTAGTTTCTAGGTTCCAAAGCTTATAATCTTTGAGACCATATTTATACCCAATAAATATACACTTTTCATCCTTCTTATCTAGCTTACTCCTGTGTTCCTTTGGAATATGAACATATGCATCACAGCCAAATACCTTGAGATGTGTGAGAGAAGGTTTATTACCAGTCCATACCTCTTGTGGAGTATTTTCATCCAGTGTTGATGAGGGTGATTTGTTGACCAGGTAACATGTAATACCCACTGCCTCTACCAAGAATTATTTCCCTAACCCGACACCACTGAGCATGCACCTTGGTTTTTCCATCAACGTCATGTTCATCCCTTCTACAACTCCATTCTTCTGAGGTGTATATGGATTAGTCTTCTTCCTTTCTATACCGCACTTCTTACAAAATTATTCAAATTCATTCCCACAAAACTCTCCACCATTATCTGTCCTCGTCACCTTAATTATTTTCTTTGTTTGATTCTCAACAAGAGCCTTAAACTCTTTAAACATGTCAAATACTTTATATGTCTTCCTGAGGAAATATATGCAAGTATTCCTAGAGAATTCATCTATAAACGAGACATAGTACACAAATTTTCCCAATGATGGGTCTAAAACAGGTCCAAAAACATCACTGTGAACTAGATGTAATTTCCTTCTGCCATCATTGCACTAGAGGGTAATCTTACTTGTTTATGCTTCCCATATACACAATGTTCATAGAAATCAAAATCCAGAGAGAAATTAGACATACCTTCAACCATATCTTTACCGTGTAGTAGTCGAAGAACCTTCTCTCTGATATGCCCTGGTCTTTGATGTCACGTCATAACCTTTTCTCCAGATACTTTAGGAGTTCTTTCTTATTCAAATACAATATCAAGAACAATGGAACTATTACACCCATCACTAATATTTCTTCCTTGCAGCTTATACAGAGTTCCAAACCGAACTCCTTTCAACAACACCATTGCTCCTTGAACCATCCTGCAAGTTTCCTTTTCAAATATTGTTTTTACCCTTACATCATCCATTTTGATTACAAAAATAAAATTTCTGGCCAAACCTGGGATGTTCAAAACACCAGACAGTGTTCTAATCCTTCCATCTATGAGCCTCAACTTGAATTTTTCTTGACCTATGATTCTGGGTATCGAATCATCACCTAAGAAAACATTACCTCCATCATACATTTCATACTCAAAGAACCACTCTCTGTGGGGAGTCATATGAAAGGATGCACTTGAGTCAACCAACCATGCCTCACAATCTACATGTGTTCTTGAAGAAGCCAAGTACACATCCCCTCCTTCTTCCTTGGAGGTTTTTTATTTTGTAGAAGGAGATTCTCCAGGTCCCTTCTTTTTCTCAACTTTGGATCTACAATGCTTCTTGTAGTGCCCTTCTTTTCCACCTCTCCAACATACCTTTACAAAATTTCTAGGAGATTTAGATATACCCTTAGACTTAGATCTCCCACTTGAGAACTTAGATCTATTTATTTCCTGGGAGCGTCCTCTTGCAAATAATGTGTATGTTCTCTGTCCTTCCATATCCTTTTGTCTCATCTCCTATGACAACAAGGATGAGACCACTTCATCAAACTTCAAGGCAATTGTATTACTACCTATGGACACAACCATACTATCCCACGAGTCTGGTAAAGAACACCGTAAATTGATACACTTATATTCATCTGAAATTTTAATCTCAATAGATACTAACTGACTTACCACAGTATTGGAGGCGTTCAAATGATTTTCCACCAAGTCTCCATTTATCATCCTTAGGTTATACAAATTATTTCTCATGAATAGTTTATTTAATAGGGACTTATATTGATACAACTTCCCCAACTTATCCCATAAATCCTTGGTTGTAGCTTCCTCTGACACATTCAATAATACTAAATCTAAGAGACACACTCAGATTGTGCTCTTTACCTTCCTATCCAACTTTTTTCAGTCATCTGTTGAAGTTCCTGTAGGTGCAGTACATGGATATACCATGATCCACTAACCTCTGTCCACCAACAGATATTCCATATTGAGCTTCCATACCTCAAAACTTTGCCCATTAAACTTCTCGATCTCCATTTTCAAATTTCTTTCCATTTATTTTCACTTGAAAAATCAATACCACAGATCTCCCACTATAACAAGGATTATCACAGTCTCGAGCCAAACCCTTGACCACAAAGGCACCCCCTTGAAGCCAACAAAACTCTGATACCAACTGTAGATTTTAAGCTTATACAATATTTACTACAAATAAATTTTCAGTAAAAAGAACAGAAAATATACAATGGCAAATACAAAAATTACATAGATATTTTTCCCTTGGCAACCCAAACCAGAAAAACCAACATATTCTATATTCATTCATAGTGATACATTGTTTACAATACAATATACATATAGGATCCAGCGCCATCCAAAACCCTAACCCAATGACCTAGATTAGTCAACAACCCTAATTCCTTAACCAAAAATAGAAAACGATCGACAAAAAACCATGTTCCAAAAAATTGCCCATCAATGGACATGAAAATCAAGGCAACATGAAAAACAAGGAAAAAATGTGACATGTTTCACGAGGAAAAAAAAATCTCGAGGGCATTGCCCTCGAACCCCCCTCAAACCCCCCTGCACACCCGACGCAACGTAGACACTACTACTCATGCAAAGAATATAACACATACCCAACAATAATTTCTTCAAATGGCCTTCTTGTCCCTATAAAGAGTTGTGCCCACTTTGTGAATGACGATATGGTAGGAAATTTCTTGTAATACCAACTTTTCTGGAACGAATATTGGAAGTAAATGTGGAGCTTTGGTGTCTTTGTATATTCTCAATATGTACCATATTCCAAAAGATACCAATATCCTATCCGTCGAACTATTTCCTATTATTTTTCCATCATTCAAGGCATAGGTGCATCAAAGATAAGATGGAACAACAGTGCTAGTAAGTGATCATAGATCTTGTGATATTCCATTCTATATTTGTGCTCTTATAACACCTTGCAATAAATTTGGATTGGAGGCTTGCTTGGCTACCAAACCCAACCCATCTTTGGATATGCATGGCATATGCATACCATGTCTAGAAGATAAGAGGACATGTGAAAATTAGGAAATTGCCCAGGGATGGTCTCTTTAACTGCTCTAATTTATTCTTCCAGAGATGTTGATAGAATGTCATCTCAATTGAAATTTGACCTTACATCAGTGATGTAGTAAATGAGAGGTTCCCAATTCATCAGGAATTTCGAAGCATTGGATTCCCCATACAATCTACACAGTGTTTCCATAGCATATTGTTAAGGTGTTCTCATCAAGTTGGTGGGATACTCGCCCAAGGGCCTTCATTTAAATGGATTGTTGGGCCTCTAACAAACCTTAAAAAAATCCTTGGAATTAAGTGGGAATCTCTTAATAAAATTTTCATCCAATGACAATTCTCCTTTATCCAGGTGGTAGTGGGAGGCTATAGTTGTTGCTTCGAAATATGTTATTGGGTGCTCCCTAGCATTGAGAATTTAGCTAGTCTCCAAGTTCACATGTCTCGCTATCCATGAGATGGCCTCTATGCAAGGGGTTATTGTTGCATGGGATTCCACCTTATACAACTTTGATTTTCTAATTTTCTTGAATACCTTGAGGTCAGCACCATCTTCTTCCCCTTGGGGAAAACTTTGATTATTGAACATCTGGTAAACCTCACCGCATTTCATTGAGGTTTCTTTATTGATAATCCCTTTAGTGTCATAATAAATGGGTCTTGGGGGATCTACTTCTTCCTATTACAATTATATTTTCCACCCTAGGGGCACATAGAGGACCTTCTCAAAAGTACTAGAGTATACATACACATGTACCTAACAGGGTTTCCAAAACCATGGGAAAATACCTACCATGTCATACCATGGGAAATTACCATGGGTTTCCAAAACCATGGGCCCATAAACCACCATTATGTAAATTCTTATTTACTAGGAGGAAAAGTGCTTCATTCCTTGATTTTAGGAGATAATTTCTATTTACTAGGATGAAGAGCGCTTCCTTCCTTGATTTTAGGAGATAATTCACATTTCATGACTAAGTGAATTCTAGTCTTGCATGAATACATTTGAATTATCAACAAGAGC
The DNA here is from genome assembly GCA_000966675.3 of Picea glauca. Classification (NCBI taxonomy): domain Eukaryota; kingdom Viridiplantae; phylum Streptophyta; class Pinopsida; order Pinales; family Pinaceae; genus Picea; species Picea glauca. Next base: position 986,548 of record JZKD02S1673154.1, on the reverse strand, counting down.
ATATGCCTCCCTTGGAATTGTCACCAAGAGTGTGTCTCACATGTGGATAATATTAATTCACTCCACTTGAGAATATCTAGTCAACTATGGATTGAATGAATAGTGAACTAATACTAGGTGGTAAATCACTAGTTTTCAAGACAATGCATGTCCTTAGTAATCTTTGGAAGCTCAAAGATGGTGCATTATCTCATGACATGGAGGAAATATTTGGTGGTTTATTTATGCATGGAGGTTTTCTTGGAGAAGGAAGAAATAATTGAAAGTAAATTTACATTGTTGGAATTCCAAGAGAGTGAGGATGAAGGAAGATCAAAGGCAAGGACCAAGGAGGACTACAACACAAGGATTGAAGGATTCAAGTCTGATGTAAGGTTCTCTATTTTATCAATACATATCAATGTTACTTTTCCCCTTCATTAATTGTCTTTTCGATTACATGATTTGTGGTTCATTATTGAATAGAGTAGATCTTATTGGATTCAAGTTTCTTTTACACTTAAAAGGATTCATAGATTGGTATTCATTTATCTCTTGTGTCCAGGAAGTGGAGAAAAGGAATCAGAGTCGGATCTCTGCAGATGTGTCATATGGACATATAAGGATAACCATTCGTTCACAAGTTACGCTTCTATTCCCTCAAGAGTAAGATGAAAATAATATGATTAGATCTAGGAAAACAATATTATCTATCAACGGTTTGTCTTGGATCAAAGGTATATCTAAGGGAGAACCCACCTATTCGTAGGAGGGAGATATCCGTTAATCTAATTGGTGACTCCACTGGGGATGAACCCAAAATCTCCCTTAGATTTAATTTCCTTTTCTTTCTCTACTTTATCTGTTCTCTGAAAAAAGTGTGTGGCTATTCTCCTTCCTCCCCATTCATCTTTTTTTCTCCAGCTGATTTCTTCTTGATTTGCACGTTAGATTGTTAATTTTCTTTGCATAGATGATTTTTAGACTTTGTTGATTTGCATGCACGAGATGAGTTGCATGCATGAGATGATTTTCATTCTTGATTAATTTGCATGCATAGCCGATTTTTACAGATTTTTGATTTGCATGTGTGATTAACTTGCATGCATAGATGATTTATGCAGATTACTATTTTGCATGCATGTGATGGTTTTCATGCATGATTAACTTGCATGCATTGTTGATTTATATGCATAGCTGATTTGCATGGATGATTGATTCACATGTATGATTGTGAATCAATCATATTTTATTTTTATGCATGGATAATTATCATTCATATTTGATTTTTATGCATGGATAATTGTCATGCATGGTTAGTTTGTTGATATGATTAATGTTCTTTTCTATCCTTTGGTCTAAGTTAAACATTTTGCATGGTTTGCTAGTTTAGTTTTTCATTTGTTCTTTGTTTATCAAAAAAAGGGGCGGGGGGGGAATCTTGTTTCATATTGGGAGTGATTTGGATTGATGGTTCACTATAATTAAGTGTTTTGGATTGGGTGTTCATTGGAATTCGGTGATTGTTATCTTGTTCTACACTGATAAAAAGAAACCTCTTGTTCCTACCCCTAGATAGTTTGGATCGAATAAGAAAATACTTGCATCTATTTCATTTTCATTCTTTATCTTTATTTGGGTTTGAAAAGAGTCTAAAACATCACTAAAGTGGAATCCACTCCCTTGAGTAATCAACAACCATGATAAAAAGAACACTTAATTTTAAAACTATTCGAATATTTTTCTTTGTAGCAAACCAACATAGAAGAGGATTTTAGGGCCTTGGTGTAGGATTGGAGAGTGAACTCTCCAAGGCCACATAAACCAAATTTAGAAGTCATTGATGAGAATAAAATCCATTTTTTCAACAAGTGTGTCGGGAATCTCCTATAACACAGGAGTTAAGCAGTAATTCACATTGGGGAAAGTGGAGTGATATCCCCTCTCTACTTGTCTTGGTGTTTGTTGAAATACTTGGACTACTTCACTAACAGGGGTTTAAAAATTTCTTGTGCCTCTGTGGGAGTTAGCACTTCTCTAAGCTTCAATATTTGTTACCCTGCCCATGTGTGTGGTTTTACTTGCGACTTTCTTCTTGGCCATTATGTTTTGAAGTAGTAACCTTAGTGGATTTTACTAGGTACCTACACAGATTACTGCAAGTGGGAAGTACTTTCAGTACCTGGGACAGATATTGAACCTCTAATTTAGTTCCCCGAAGGGTTCCTATCTTCACGAAGGTACTTGCATCTATAAGGTTTTTCATGTCAGGTTTAATGTAATTGTTCCTCACACCTTCTGTAGCCAACATTATGGGGACTTGATATCCCTTAGAAGTTTGGTTTTTGTAAGGCCCATTTTATCCACTGTTTTCTTGTTGTTGGATGATATTTTTAGGGGTGTACTTTATTGGTTTTGTATCTCATTGGAATTAGGTTGATTATTGTTGTTTTTCATTAAATTTTTATTCATTGTGGTTGACCAACCAATCCATTGGTCTCGTAGGAAATGAAACCTTTCGTCAGAGGGGGAGGAACAACCACCCATAAAACATAGATTGGTGTCCACTACAGACACCATGGAGCCTATAGAGCCTGCACATGGATACAAGGAGTGTGAACAAGTATATATTGAGGTAGTCAACAAAATTCCTCTACCAAACTTCAACCCTCCTTTGATGGATATTTTCCTTTTTCTGTAACTCTCTCATAATTTATGGTGTAGGAGACTCATCGAGTCATAAAGTACCTACAACCTCTCCAAATAGCAATATGGGAGGAACTTTGATAGTTTCTTCCCTACCTTCTATTAGTGGTATCAACCCTACTCCACCCATTCCTAGTGGATTCAATTTCTCAATATGGGGAATAACAACAAAAACCTCATTTCCTTTCGCAAGTAGATATAACATTAACATTCCCATCCCATCATTTTGGATACCCATGTCTAGATTTATGTTCAGTGGGGGGGAATGCATTATTTATAGTGATGGAGGGGGTTCTCCATCCTCTTTTGGTATCCCTATAGGTACCCTGTTGATGCCAAATGTTGGAATTTCCTTTGGTTGGAACATCCATAGTGGGTCTAATACTGCTCTAGTTCATGCTGGGGGGAAGCAACAATTTTGGGGGATCTGGCACCCCTTGGGGAAATGTGTCAAATACCAAAAGCACTAATCCTTTCCTATGTCCTTATATCCTAGGGGGCACACCTCCTGGATGAAATTTCGGTCAGATAGGTAACCATCTTATGGGGTACATACCCATTTTTCGAAATATTCCCCCGGGGGCAGCTATGGCCTGGGAAGAAACAATCCTTTTTGGATTGCATATGCCCCCGAAAACTACTCTCAAGGGGATATGTTTCCCCTGGGGGGAATATATGGTACAGAAACTAGTAACCCTTTTGGGAAAACTTATATCCTGAGAGACCAACCTCAAGGAACTCGGTATGGTCCCAGAAGCAGTCATGTGACCGATAACGTTTTCATCCCTAGGAGAAACCAGTTGAGAGGACCGCAAGGTCTGTTTGGGGCATAAGTCTCTTCATCATATAAGAACTTATTTTTCGATTTGCAACTTCCTTATTTGCAAACTCTAGATATTCCAAGCTTATCGTGATTGACAAATGATCCAATTTTCCACCACCCATGGTGGTCGAATGTCCCTAACAATATGTCGTCAAATATACCCAAGTTCGGTGGAAAGATGGGAGTAGACCCCTCCACCCACATCATGACGTACCATATTTGGTGCTCGTCCCACTCATTCATGGACGATAGCATCCAATTGTGTCTTTTCCAAAGAACTCTGACTAGAAGCACCACTAAATGTTATGTAGAACTAAAAGGTGCTTCCTATGAGAATTTTTCCACCTTGGCCATGACATTCTTAACGCACTACCAATTACCCATTAGGTACGAGACTAGGACATAACTCCTCACCTCTTTGCATCAAGAAACCTCCATGCATATTTATGATCATATTCATGAGTGGAGACGATGACGTAGACTCTTCAAGACTACAATTCCTTACTGACTCCTTATGGATTGGTTTACAAGGTCTTTATTTCCTCCCATATCCAAGGATTTCTCCATGGTAAGGTAAGCCACCGAGGAATAATCTATACTTTGTTCCCAACATATAGACTTTATATATTCTCATTCTAGCACATTATATGATCTTATACTGCCTGCTCTGTGACCATCCACATATCTACATCGACCAACCCTAGGCTACCATGTTGACAACATGGTGGGTTTTTTTTCTAGTATCTATGTGGGATATTTGGATGGATACTTGGGTCAGTTGAATATCACATTACACCCATCTTCCCCTATGCCCACTCCTAATATGACTCTAGGTCATGTTCAAAACTTCAAGGTGAATTCAATGCAATCCACATAATCAAAGAATCCTCAGTATCCAGGAGGCAAGAAAAAAAAGAAAAATAAAAATCAAAATGGACAACAAACCCAAAATAATGTTGGTGGAGGAACCAAGAAGAAAAATAACTAGCTCTTGTTCAAGATTTGTATGGAGGACCATCCCACTCACTAGTGCCCAAAAATGGATGAAACTCAACACTATGTATCCCAACAACTGGCTACTCAACAACCTACTGTATTGACTAATCCATTCCCACCCCAAAACCAACAAACAGTTTCTTCTACCCCTACACCCCCGCAAGGGGGAAAAACTGGTCCCCCTCCACAAGGAGGTTTGTCCTCAGATGCTCACAATTTCATGTGTGAAAATACGATAAATCTGCAAACTTGAGGTCATGCTTATAATAATCCAGATATTATTCCTACAACATAGGATCCAACATATTCTTCCCATCCTGGTGGTCCTCTCTAAGTAGAGAAGCCACTAGTTGATTTAATGCTTCGCCCGTTGTGAGGTTTTCTTCGACGAACATTGCATAGTCCTAATGCACGGGCCACCCACAATTACATCATTTATGGAGGATTTGTGTCAGGAACCCTATGCCATGAGTGCTCTTGTAATACCCCTAGGCCAAACCCTAATTGTAAATGTACATATGTTCTAAAGGATGGTGAGCCAATATATTTTGGGGCCAGAGTGCCCTTGTATATATATTGGGACCAACTGCCTAAATGTTAAAAGGCCAACAAGCCTATCATTGTAATATGTATTCACATTCAATTATATTAACAAAATACATCACTGTTTCATACCAAGTCATATGAAATAGTATGCGGGGATAAGACTCTACAAGAGGGAAATGGGGTTAAGGGATTGAGAAAAGGGGCTAAGTCAAGGGGGTGTAATCAAAGGGAATAATATAATATTATTCCTAAAGTCCAAAGTCATGTAATGAATTCATCCTAAGTTCCAGAAGGTTGGGAAAGAGTCACCAAGTGGGGTCAAATCTACTTCATAAGGTGACAAGTGTCAATTTAATATCATGCAAATATATTATGGGAACTTAGTGTAATTTCCATTGTTCTTTCCATTCTACCATCATTATCTCAAGGACTTTTTGCCATAATCCATACCTTTGTTGGAGTGTAAGTTGAATCTAGTTACCTTATAAATACTTGGTGGTTTGGGTTGAAGAGGAAGGTTGTCAGGCCTATGGAGCAATTTCTCTTTGGGTGAGAGGATTGTTGGGATATGATTCCCTATGTGTTGGGATGGTGAGTGCCAAACTGTTGAGAAACTTTGTGTTCTAGGTGCCATAGAGCTCTGATACTTCTTGGTTAACCTATTTTTGAATCCTTGGAAGATATGTGGGAAAATCGAAGGACTGTTGAACAAAGAAGGGTTACACTTCCTGGGGTGGGACAGGTTGTGGGGAATGAGAGGATGTGAGCTAGGAACTGTTGCTGGAGTTGGCACTTGTTCCTATTCATTGTTGAGTTGTTTATCATACCTTAGTTTGGATTGGGATCCTTTTCCATGGTGGAGTCATTGCCCCAACTCAAGGGTGGCCTCTTCTTAAGAGTATATGAACAACAGAGTCTATGTTTGGGAGGAACGTCTGAGTTATGCATGCATTTGGTGATTTACTATCAAATATGGAGGAACGTCTGAGGTCTTCATGTAGTTGGTGATTTACAATCAAAGATAAGTGTCTTTTATGTGCTTGTTATGAATGTTATATAATTAATTATGTTTTTTTTTTTATGGTAATTTTTTTATAATTATACATGTAATATATATAATATTAGGACTGCATATTTTGTTCATATGTAGGGAATATTAAGTTAATTAAATGATATCAGAGTTAAGGAAAGAGATAACTAGACACAACTAGGTGGTTGGGAATGTTACAATGTGGTATTAGAAGAGATAATTTTTTGTGTGGTGTGGCCCAACTTTGGCATGGGAACGTTACATTGTGGTATTAGAGCCACATGTTCAATACTGAGTTGATACGGGGCCATATGAAAACATGCAGAAGATGAATCACAGAAATTAAATTTCAGATGATGTATGCAATGTGTTTGTTGAAATTAATCTTATCAATTTGGGGGAAATTCATGAGGAACTTGAAGGAATTGAGCTATGGATTTGAAACTCCCAATTTTTAATCTTATTTCAAGCAAATCCGGGCCTGCAATTGGTCAAATTTAGAGTTACAATGAAATCATGGCGAAATTGGGTAAAAATCCCCAATTCATGAACAAATTTGAGTGAACTTTGTGCCTAGAAATGCCAATGAGTCATGTGTGAATGTAATTGGTTGTTTATAAGGCTGAAATTGGCTGCAACAAGCTTAATTTCAGAGTTTATGTAAAAAAACAAAAAATGAAAATTGGGTAATTCTGGAAAAATTCAAAAAATGGGAAAATTTGAGTATTTTTCCATACATGGCGTTAACATGACATGGAGACCACCTGGTAGTGATGTGGCAATGAAATGGCAGAGGTGATGTGGAATTCCATGGTGTAAGTTGGTGGAAAAGTGGAAAGTGACATGGGGGGGGGGTGTGTTTGTCTGAGACGAAACCATAAACCAATGTCGCATGGGAGTGAAGTGGTTTTGGATTTTGACCCTTTACCATGAGACACCTCTAAAATGATTCCATGTAGCATGGGAAAACCACTTTCGCACCCCAAAATTATATTAAAACGCATGCATTTTTCGGATGTGACATGGCATTTCCGTCATCGATATCAAAAAATATCAACCGTCATATTTGGAAGATGTGCAAGTTCGTGTGCACCAAGGAAAAGGTGTGGAATGGGACCAACACATGCCTGCGACCAATGAAGGGGTGCCACATGGAAATTTTATAGCTAAAGTGGGACCCTTGTCCCATCCAAGGTCATAGATATGCTAGTGAGCAGGTGGGGCCTGTAGAATATCATTATTTCATTAAAATTTAAAGCCCAAATAAGGGAAAAAGAGATAAAGGTGGTTCCTGGAGGGCCCAAAATGCCAAATCAGTCACTAAGTCAACAGAAATCGGTGAAATTCTTTAGAATTTTACAGTGTTTAGCAGATCACAAACTTGTAGGCCATTTTTGAAGGCCTAAACAAATTTTTTAGAAGATCAAATTTGTAGATAATTGTTTACTTCAAAAATTTTCTACTTCTAAATTGAAATATCCTGGATAGATCTTTCCAGCAAGCTAAAATATTCATAAAACAGAGCTTGTATGAGGGAGATACAGGCTAAATACTGCAAGGTAAATTTTGAGTACCAGTTTACTCTAGAGGCCATAACTCCCTACTCATAAGTCAGTTTCAAGGATAGAAGTAGTAAATGGAAATATTTTAAACCATGGAAGACATATATGGAACTATATTGGGAATATAATTACCCAAAAGTGTACATGAGGAGGCAAAAGATTCTTGTAGCATTTGGTGCTAAAAGGGAAAATAAGTCAAAACTTCATCTGACTGTAATTAGCATCCTGAAAGCTAGGTGAAGGTGAAACTTGATCATATTTCACAAATTATGGTCATAAGAAACCCAATTGATCTCCTGTCAAAATCATAAAGGAGTTGGTGTAGGGATGCAAGAACAGGGGTGAAATTGCACTAGAATGAAAGGTGCACAAAATGAGTAAATGGGTAATGTTTAGAGGCTATAACTTGTTGCTCATAACTCAAAATTGAGAAAGAAGATAGTCATTGTAAAGGTAATGGATAGAGGAATCCAAATATTCACCAAAAAATGTCAATTGAGCAGTCAAATTCGCAATAAATCAGAAAAAATAACTATGGTGCACTTAAAGGGGAAAAATTGTTCATAAATTTTATAGATTTGTTAAATTATGGTGTCTAGCAAATCCTATTGCATGCAAATTTTCCAGTAATAAGGACATAAATTGAACAAAGAAAAATGTAGGATAGATATCAGAGACATGGAATATGCTTACAAAACTTACAACCATGAATATGATGTTAGGGGATTGCATGTGAGCATGGGTAATGGAAGGACAGAATCAAATGGGAATGGAGAAGGAAAAGAAGAAAGCATTAATTTGGTTGATATCGTAAAGAGTATGAAAATAGATGGCATGAGTTATAAATTTGATAGTGAGAGGCTTATGAAAGCTAAGGAACAACACAATGGATTCAACATCAAGTTGTTGTAGAGCTTGGACATAATAGATAAGAAGGTGGATAAGAGGGCATACTCAAGTAAGTCAATGAGTCATATATCTCATGTCAAAAGGGGAGAATATAGAAGTGTTGGTAGGCATCATCATCAGTCACCATGGAACTTAGTTAGAAGAGCACACAGTAGTGTAATTTTATCTCCTACCAAGAAGCATAAGAGGAGTTCTAGGGTAGATGAACTGCAAGGAGAAATCAATAAGATCAAAACTCCTACCTTTGATGGTGAGCACAATAAAGATTAATATGCACAAACTTTTTTGTTAGGAATGAGGAAGTATTTTCAATTGAATAATTACTCCTCACAAGCATAAGGAAGAATTGCAATATACCAGCTAAAGGGAAAAGAATCAATGTAGTGGGACCAACTTGTGCAAGTAAATCACATTGATGAGAAGAAAATTACTTGGAGGCAATTCAAGAAGTATTTTCAAAAGAAATACTTCAACAAGAATCATTATGATAGGAATATGAAAGAGTTCTTTGAAATCAAGCTTGGAAGCATGACCATGGATGGGTATGAGGGAAGATTCATGGAGCTATTGAGGTATGTTGACTTTATCAAGGATCAACAGGTCAATATTAAAATATTCTTGATTGGGATACCTTCATTTTTCAGTGATAAAATATAATATGACGATCCCAAGACATTGGATGAAACAATAATAAGAGCCAAATTCCTTTATGATCATAATAGAGGAAGAAAAATTTTCAAAAAGGATTGGGAAGACAAGAATAAGGGTAATATGGAGAAAAGGATGAAATGGTACAATCCACCATTCTTCAAAAATAGTTCTCAAGGACACCCAACTCAAAATTAGCCCAAAACGACAGATACATTGTGAAAACGGACAAGGAATCAACCTATTAAATGTCGGGGTTGTGAGGGAGATAACATGTACAGAGATTTCCCTCATAGAGGTGAAAAAGTGAATATTGTTCACAATGTACAACAAGATGATATAGTTGAGGATGTGGACAAAAGAATTCCAAGGATCTATGCAGCCCTGGCCAACAAGCATGATGAATTTCAATCTTACATGATTGAAGTGAAAGTTAAAATTAATTATCAACGTATAATTATTTTAATTGATTCAGGAGTTAGACATAGTTATATATATATATCCTAAATTGGTGGAAATATTTCATTTGAAAAGAAGCAAACTTGGGAAATGTTGGTTGGTTAAGTTAGTTGCATGAGCTAAAAACAGAATCAATGAGATGGTTAAGGAATGTACAATGGAAATGAATGGACTCAGTACAAAGGTAGATTTGAATATCATACCTTTGGGTTCATATGACTGACTAGTTGGTATGGATTGGTTGGACATGCATCATATTGTCCTATATTTCTATAACAAAGATTTTAATTGTTTGGATGAGGAAGGGAACTTAAGGACAATTCAAGGTATTTCAAGGGCAATATCAATTAGATAAATTTCATCCTTGCAGCTCAAGAGAAGTTTTAGGAAAGGATGTCAAATATTTGCAACACATATGGAAGAGGCACCTAAAGATAAAGTGTCATGCATTGAAGAATATATTGTCCTAAAATGATTTTAGGATGTATTTAGAGATATATTGGGATTGTCACCAAAAAGAGATATTGATTTCTCTATTAATTTGATTCCTAGAGCTACACCAATATCCAAGACTCCTTATAGGATGAGTACACCTGAGTTTAAGTAACTATAAATGCAACTTGAAGATATTTTGATTAAGGGGTATATACTCCCAAGTGTGTCACCTTGGGGCGCCCCAGCTTTATTTGTGAAGAAAAAGGATCGAACCTTGAGGTTATGCATTGATTGCAGACAATTGAATAAGGTGACTGTGAAGAACAAGTATCCCTTGACAAGAATAGATGATATTTTTTTATCAGTGGAAAGATGTAAAGATATTTTCCAAGATTGACCTCAGATCAGGATATCATCAAGTGAAAATTAAAGAAGAAGATATCATAAAGACAACATTTAGAACAAGATATGGACATTATGAGTTCACAATGGTACCATTTGGGTTGTCAAATGCACCAAGTACCTTCATGTGTTTGATGAATGGAATTTTTAGAAATTACTTGGATAAGTTTGTCATTGTCTTATTGGATGAAATAATTATCTACTCTAAGTCTGAAGAAGAACATGAGCAACACTTGAGAATGGTGCTACAAGTATTTAGAGAGTGGGTAAAATCAAGAATATGGATGACTATTTTCCTTGTTTTTGAGAAAATAAAATATATTTTCAGAAGTTTTTCAACTTCCGGTAAACAAAAGTATTTTTTTTAATTCAGAATTTCACTTTACAGTAAAAACAAAACTTGTCATGAATTGTGTTAGATTTATATTGAATATTTTTGGAAAAAAATTTATTGATATTTAATATGTCATTTTAGTGATTGTTTGACAATATGTTCCTTAAAAAATAACACGTTGATAATGAGTTATGTGTGTTGACACCAATTTACTCATTATTAAAATTTTGATTATGAAAAAAAAAAGATGTTGCAACAATCAAAACAGACTATATTAAAGTATGACCATAGTTTTGAAGACAACGAATGAATATTATAATTACTACATTTTTTTCAATTTGACCAATTTGAAAAAATTGCATATTTTAAACATATTTAGATTGATACCATTTATATGCCTTAATTTTTATTTTAAAGTACAATCTAAAAGTACCCTTTTGAAGAGGACAGTGAAAGGTTCCATAATGTAATTTTTCCATGATTTTTTACTGTGTATTATTGCAAATATTGATTTTTCATTTTATTGAATCAGTATGTCATCTAAAAATAATAAGCATAAATTTTTTTATAAAATTAACTAAAATTACTAAAAAAATGATTAAATTGAATACAATTTGTATCAAAAGAAAGTAAATTCAATTCTAAAAATGTTGGTACTAGTTTCAAAACTAGACTCACAATATTTTAAGGATTCCACTCCTCCCCAAGTTGGAGTAAGCTGAAGTGAACACATACTTTTCTGAAAAGTGCCACAGTTATAGGTTTTCGACCAAACTATTATTTTGGTCGAAAGTTACTATTTTTCAGCCGAAAGTTAGCTTTAATGGAAAATTGTTGTTAGATTTAAAATTTGTGTTACATTTTTCAACGGTGCCATTAGATTTAACTTTTGGTCGAAAAAACAATTCAGTCGAAAACTATTTCGGCCGAAAAATTCAAGAGTTCGGCTAAAAACATGCCATTAGAAATTTTCGCAATATGATTCTCATGAAAGTGTTACCCAGATTCGTGATTTTACCTGAGCATCAGTTCTATGCTAAGCTTAGCAAGTGCTCATTTTATCAGAGGCAAATACATTATTTGGGACATATTATTTCAGAGAAAGGGATTTTAGTGGATCCTGAGAAGGTAAAATCCATTGAAGGATGGCCAACACCAAAGAATGTCTCATAGGTGAGATCATTCACGGGACTTGCAAGTTATTATAGAATATACATTGAAGGATTTTAAATAATTGCACATTCAATCACTTCTTTGCAAAATAAATGAGTGAAGTTCAAGTGGACTTCTGAATGTGAAGAAAGATTTCAACATTTGAAAATTTTGTTGACAAGTGAACCCATATTGAATATTGTTGATCCAAATGAGGATTTCATTGTGTGCACTGAATCATGCAAGGAAGGGCTTGAAGGAGTCCTTACCCAAAATGGGCATGTGATATGTTATGAGTCAAGAAAGACGAAAGAGCATGAGAGACACTATGCCACTCATGGTTTAGAATTGGAAACCATAGTTCATGCCTTGAAGATGTGGATGTATTATCTTAGGGGAAAAAAATTTGAGATGAGGATAGGTCATAGTGGTCTGAAATATTTGTTTGGACAACCAAATTTGAATGCCACACAAATAGATGGCTAGAGTTCCTTAGTGAATATGACTTTGATATAAAGCATATCAAAGGAAAAGAGAATAAGGTGGATGATGCACTCAACAAGAGGATGCATGAGATGCATGTTACAACCGTTAGCATGTACAAATCTGATTTGAAAGATAGAATTTTGGAAGCTGCAAAATTAGAACAGCATTATTTTGAAACAAAAGAGAAATTAAAGCAAGGTAATTTGCAATAGAAAATTAATTATTATGAGTTGAAAGAGGATGGAATCCTCATGTATAGGGGAAAATTTTATGTTCCTAAATATGAAGAGTTGAAAATTATGGTGTTGAAAGAGATGCATAATGTACCTTATGTTGGGCACGCAGGTTACCAAAAAACAATTACAGTTGTAAAGAGACAATATTATTGGCCTAGTATGAAGAAAGAGGTGGATGAATATATAGCCATATATCTTGAATGTTAGAAGTTCAAGGATAATAATAAACATCTAGCTGGTTTGCTACAACCATTTCTCATTCCAGAGTGGAAATGAGAAGTGGTGAAAATTGATTTTATCATCAAGTTGCCTAGAAAAACAAAGTAACACGATTCCATCATGGTGGTGGTGGATAAGCTAACCAAAGCTACTCATTTTATTCCAGTGAAGCTACAACATAAGGAAGCTAGCATTGTAGATATTTACATGAGATAAACTTCCAAGATACATGGTGTGCCCAAGGAAATTGCTTCTAACATAGATCCCAAGTTCACATCAAATTTTTGGAAGGGATTATTTAAAGGATTTGGGACAAATCTGAACTTTAGCACAACATATCATCTAGAATCATATGAGAAAACAAAGAGGGTCAATCAATTGATTGAAGATATGTTGAGGATGTATGCGATGGATAAACCATCAAAATGGGAAGATTATTTGCATTTAGTTGAGTTTTCCTATAATAATGGGTATCGTGCATCTTTAAATATGATCCCATTTGAAGCATTATACATATGAAAGTGAAACACACTAGTGGTTTGGGACAACCCAGTAGACAAAGCAGTGGTTGGGCCAAAATTACTCAAAGAAATAGAATAATGGATGGTGAAAACTAAGCAGAATTTAAAGGCTACACAAGACATGAAGAAAAGTTATGCCGATAAGGGCAGAAATCACAGAGAGTTTAAAGTGGGTGATGATGTGTTCTTAAATGTGAATTCCATGAGAATTTCCCTGAAGTTGGGAAACTATTCAAAGATGGCAGCTAGATATTGTGGACCATTAAAAATCTTAGAGAGGATTGGTCATGTTGCATACATGCTTGCACTACCTGCATCCATGTGCATACATGATCTGTTTCATGTGTCTTTTCTTAAAAAATATGTTCCCGATGCTAATCGTGTAATTTATTGGAATGTGATTTAGGTGGAGCAAGTGTTGATTAATTGGGTTGGTTTTCATTAATGTCAACCCTTGAAGAAAGTATGGTAGTGAATTTCGGTAGCACAATGGTTTGGGTAATTGACCCAAGTTTGTTTGATGGATAATGGTATGATTTTTTATATATTTGCAGGTAAGACTATTCTATATGGATAGTACATGTCATTCATTTCCGGTGGTATGTGGAATGTTACATAACTTCTCACGATTAGAGAGTTATGGCCATGTGAAGTTGGAAAACCCTCATGAGTCATCTAGAAGCCCCAAAAGGTCAAAGTAGTCAAAGTGGTTGCAAAGAAGAAATTATTTAAATAATAAAGTGA
>JZKD02S1673154.1:917994-965282 GCA_000966675.3 Picea glauca | reverse complement strand
TGGGTTAGCCCTAAAATAAGGAAAGTGGGTTAAGATGGTTAGAAGGTAACCCCTTGAGGAAGCTACATGAAAGTATAAATAAGAGGCAAGGGTCTCTCATTTTAATCACACTTGATTATATTGAATATATACAAGTGACTGAGGTAACCAAAGGATATCTAAGCCAAATTTCAGAGGGAAGGTGAAATAAAGAAGGCCGAAATTCAAGGGAGGATAAATTATTTTGATTATGCTTTCTAAGGTATGTTATTTACAGGTCATCTCACCATTTTCGAAATAACTTTTTTTCTAGAATGATTCAAACCATTAAATTGGGAGGTCGTTGAGGAAACATATCCAAGTAGTTGTGATACAAATTTTATTTTTTGGGTCGTTATATTTTTGGAGTTACACTCCGTAGAAAATAGGGTTTGTGGCTAGTCCTGAAACTAGTCTAAATCAAGTGTTTCGGGTAAAAATGTCATAAATTCTTCATAAAAGATCCAAATTCAGTAAGACCAAATGTATTGGTTAGAGTAACATCTTTAGTATTTTTTGCACAATTTTTAGATCCATACAACAAATATTTCGTGCGTGGGATTCTCTACAAGTTTGCTCTCTAGAATAAGCCAGAATTCAATAAGGTATGCCATTTTTGCTATAACTCTTTTTCCTAGAGGATCCAAGTAGTGAAACCTGGAGTAATTGCATAAAAGACATTAAAGAACATTGTGTACTATTTTCATATCTTAATTCATTACAGGTACATAGTTATGATTATTGCAAGTTAGGGTTGTTGACTAATCCAAAATTAGTGGTGTGAGACTAAAGTAACGTTTGATGAAAATGCTAGTCTCTTGTTGTTAAAGTTAAGGAAGGTTTGTAGGTATGTGATCATATACACTAGGTATATTACAAATTTATAAATCAGATTTGGATGATGAAATTGATGAGAGATTTTGGTTGAGGTACATGTTGGGTACATGGTTGAGACAAGTAGTTGATGAGTTGGCACGTACATGAGGTGTATAGTTGATGATGTTGGTACATCTTGATGAGTCATAGTTTATGTGTATTTGATGCATGATTGGTACATATTTGGTGCATGGTTGATGCACTCATTGATGGTACAGGTTGAGGTAGAGCTTGGTGCATGGTTGATGCAGTTTTTTATGGTATAGGTTGATTACAGGTTGTTTGGTACACACTGTTACAGGTTAGTTGGTTGCAGGTCAATGGTACAAGTTGCTACAATCGTATATATCATAGTGATAGTGTGGTTGTGGTTCCATCATTCTAATTCTACATCAGGGCGGTTGGAGAGGGCAAGGACATGTGGTTGTAGCCACCTTTTGGTTGTAGACGGAGAATATAGGGGGTTGTAGCCATAGAATTGGGGAGTTGGAGATTCCCTTAGTTTGTAGCCTGAGAAACTAGGGGGTTGGAGCCCCCTCCAGTTGCAGCTGGAAAACAAAGGAAGTTGGTGCTTCCAATGAATGTAATTCTTAAAGACATATAAGAAAAAGCATTATGTGGTGTTCTCCCTCTTTGGGTTTCCACATAAAAACACCAGTGTACTGTGTATGTGTATGATTGCTAATTTTTCATTGTTTATTTACTCTACAACTATTGGATGATAATGTTACATTGATATAAAACTTGCATTTTATGGATTAAATTTCTCTATTACTGATTCACCCCCCCCCCTCTCAGTAATCCAATAGTAAGAATATGACTTCTGAATTCAGTCGGTGTGTATATTAGAAAGGAAATTCAAGTTTCTCTGGAATAGAGAAATAGGGTTGGTAAAGGTCTAGTGGACCTATTACGGTCCTGAAGATGCAACTTAGGAGCACAAGGATTCCATGTGGGAAGAGTACACACATATTTTTGGAACTTGTTGAAGAATTTTTGTTTGTACATGTGTATATAATGTACTGAGGATAGTTCATAAATAAGGGGGAAGGGAATGTAATACCCCTAGGCCGAACCCAAATTGCAAATCTACATATGCTTTATACGCTGGTGAGCCAGGATATTTTGGGGCCATAGTGCCTTTGTATATATATTGGGTCGGGGAGCCTAGATGATAAAAGGCCAACGATTCTATCATTGTAATTTGTAATCACATTCGATTATATTAACAAAATACATCACTATTGCATACCAAGTTAGATGAAAGAGTATGGGGGGCTAGGACTCTACAAGAGGGAAAGGGGGCTAAGTCAAGGGGGCTTAAGCCAAGAGAATAATATAACATTATTCCTAATGTCCAAAGTCATGTAATGATTTTATCCTAAGTTAAAAAAGGTCAGGAACGAGTCACCAAGTGGGGTCAAATCTAGTTTTGAAGGTGACAAGTGTCAAGTCAATATCATGCAAATATATTGTGGGAACTTAGTGTAATTTCCATCATTCTTTCCATTATACTATAATTCTCTCAAGGATTTTTTTTTTCCATCACCCATACCTTTGCTAGAGTGTAATATGAAGTTAGTCACCCTATAAATCCTTGGTGGTTTGGGTTGAAGAAGCAAGTTTTCAAGCATGTGGATCAATTTCTCTCTGGGTGAGAGGATTGTTGGGACATGATTCCTTGTGTGTTGGGATGGTGAGTGTTAAAATATTTAGAAACCTCGTGTTTTAGGTGCCATAGATATTTGAGACTTCCTGGATGGTTTTTTGTTGAATCCCTAGAAGGGAAGTGGAACAACCAAAGGATCATTGAGCAAAGAAGGGGTACAGTTCCTGGGGTGGGATGGGTTGTGGGGAATTAGAGGCAATGAGATGGGAATTTTTGTTGGGGTTGGCACATGTGCCTATTCATTGTTAAGTTTTTTATCATACCTGAGTTTTTCCTAGGATCATTTTCTATGGTGGAGTCATAGGCCCAACTCGGGGGTGACATGTTATTGAGAGTATATGAATAGAAGATTCTATGTCTAGGAGGAGTGTCTAACGTCTGCATGAATTTGGTGATTTACATCCAAATATAAGTTTCTTTATGTGCTTGTTATGAATGTTGTAAAATTAATTATGTTATTTTTGTTATAAGTATGCATGTAATATATATATTGTTAGGAATTCATATTATGTTCATATGTAGGGAATATTAAGTTAATTAAATGGTATCATAGTTAAGGATAGAGATAATAGGACACAACTAGGTGGTTGGGAATTTTACAGTGTGGTATCAAAGGAGAGAATTTTTTTTGTAGCATGGACCAGCTTGGGGCTGGAGATGTTACAACTCTCAAAGTCTTGCAAATCTTCCCAATGCAACGTAAGGAATTATTATCTACTATAGGTGATATTGACCCCTCAAAGTCCAACTTACTTACGTTTCATGTGGATTATTCTTTCCATAATATCTCTCACCAGTTTGCATATTAAACTCAAGTCATAATATATGGGAAAACCATATTTTGTACAGTTGTGGATGAGGGAGCCTCAATGTGTATTATGTCCATTTCATGTTGGCAAGATATCATCTCTCCAAAGCTTGAACGATCTAATACCATGCTTAAATATTTCAATGGATACATGTTTAGGCCTCATGGGATCATTGTTGATTTACCCATAGAGTTTGGTTGTAATATTGGTTTTGTAGATGTTAAAGTGGTTGATACCCCTCTAGAGTATAATATTCTACTCATGCACACTTAGTTTTACAAAATGATGGTTGTAGCTTCATTATTTTTTTGAGTCCTTTTATTTCCCCACCAAAGGAAGATCATGACCATGGATCAAATTCCCTACTACACACTCGATATTAGACATAATCTTGGAACTACTATTCCCTTTGTCAGTGATTCCTAGATTTCATATATGAGTGTAGGCGCAATGATGTTCAAAGAATCATCCTGGTTGGGTAAATTTACCCTTCCCCCAACACCTCTCAACCAAAATGTGTCTCCCATTAACATGATATCTTCCACCACCCATGGCTCCCTTGGATCTACTGATACTTGGGTGGTACCTCACCCTTTGGAAGTTGAATATTATGGAGATCACATGCCACTCAAAACAATTGATCTTACGTGTCTGTCAATCCAGTTGACATCTTCCAAAAATGAATCAAACCACCAATAGGATGTGGGGTTTGATCAATACGTCAAGCCCATTTGGGCCATCACTCCTCTCCCTGTGTCACTTGAATTGCTTGATTATGAGATTCCTTAAAATGAGTCCATCATGGAAGCCATGATTTCTCTAGAAAATCCATGGGATGACATGCACCATCACATGCCATTCCTCCCTTATTTGGAATTCTTAGAGAGGCATAAAAAATCCTACCTTTAGTGATAATGTTCAATGATACTAATCTCCCATCATGATCTATGATGTATTCATAGAAGGGAACTTGGAAAACATTTAAAAAAACATTCCTATTCACATTTCAGGGAAGCTTGGTGTCATCAAAAACATCCTCGTAGGTGTAGACTATTCTCCCCAAGAACTAGAACATTATACTACCCTATTCAAAGAATTTCATGATATTTTTTCTTGGTATTACGAAGAAATTATTGGCATTGACCCACATATTGTCTAGAACATGATCAAAACTTATGTTGGCGCCAAGCCTGTTCGAAAAAAACTCTGGATCATCAACCCAAGAAAGGTTGTTTCTATCAAGGAAGAGGTTGAACAACTTCTTCATACTGGTTTCCTCTATCCGGTTCCCTTCACTGAATGGGTATTGAATCTTGTTATAGTCAATAAAAACAAAGGAACCATCAGAGTCTATGTTGATTATAGGGATCTAAACAAGGATTTCCTAAAAGAAAATTTTCGAGGCATATCTATATGACTTAGCCTCTCACACATTGCAATGAATTTCCCATCCAGATCACCTATGGGCCATATTTGCATGATGTTGACACTATAACATATGCTTGAACCCTCATAAAAGTATGTTTTGCATGGTAACTAGGAGTTTGCTAGTATTTATCATATCCAAGTATAGAATCATGGTTGATCACTTCAAAATATAGAGAATTATCCAATTGCTTCCTCCCCGCACCATCAACCAAATCCAAAGTTTGCAAGGGAAGGAAAACTTTTTGCATTGATTTATTGTTGATTATGTCAAGATCACAAAAGGTTTCATGTGTTTATTGAAAAAATATGTTTATTTTGTCTTGGATGACCAATCCCAATTCTCTTTTGATGCCTTGAAAAGGATTTGATGTTGACCCCCATTTTGAGCCCTCCTGACTACAGTTTGTAATTTCTTCTCTGTCTCGCAACATTTGACTCCATCGTTGGCACGATGCTTTTCCAGGAGGCTAATACACAAAAAGAGCATGTGATCTATTATTTGAGTAAAGGTCTCATTGGCCCCGAACTTCGATATTCACATGTTGATAAGTTATCATTGGCATTTGTGCACACTGTCCAAAGATTACAATATTACATCATCTTGCGAAAAACCATCTCACTATTAGAATTATTGTAATATGTTTCATCCATCCATTCCTCTATTGACCTCACACATTAGGGGGAATTTGTTACAATTATATTTTCCACCCTAGGGGCACATAGAGGACCTTCTCAAAAGGGGTACTAGAGTATACATACACATGTACCTAACAAGGGTTTTCAAAACCATGGGAAAATACCTACCATGTAATACCATGGGTTTCCAAAACCATGGGAAAATACCTACCATGTAATACAATGGGTTTCCAAAACCATGGGCCCATAAACCACCATTAGGTAAATTCCTATTTACTACGAGGAAAAGTACTTCATTCCTTGATTTTAGAAGATAATTCCTATTTAATGGGATGAAGAGTGCTTCCTTCCTTGATTTTAGGATATAATTCCCATTTCATGACTAAGTGAAGTCTAGTCTTGCATGCATACATTGGAATTATCAACAAGAGAGCATGACTCCCTTGGAATCATCACCAAGAGTGTGCCTCACATGGGGATAAGAGTAATTCACTCCACTTGAGAATATCTAGTGTAATTCACTCCACTTGAGAATATCTAGTAAAGTATGGATTGAATGAATAATTAACCAAGACTAGGTGGAAAATCACTAGTGTTCAAGCCAATGCATGTCCTAAGTAATATATATAAGCTCAAATATGGCACATTATCTCATGACATAAAGGAAATATTTGGTGGGTTATTTATGCATGGAGGTTTTCTTGAAGAAGGAATGAAGAATTGAGAGTAAATTTATGCTTTTGGAATTCCAAGTGAGATAGGGTGAAGGAAGAGAGAAGGAAAGGACCAAGGAGGACTACAATACAAGGCTTAAATTATTCAATCTTGATGTAAGGTTCTCTATTTTATCAATATAGATCAATGTTACTTTTCCGCTTCAATGATTGTCTTTTCGATTACATGATTTGTGATTCATTATTGAATAGAGTAGATTTGATTGGATTCAATTTTATTTAACACTTAAAAGGATCCATAGATTGGTATTCGTTTTTCACTTATGTATAGGAAGCAGATCACAGGAATCAAAGTCGGATCTATGTATCCATGTCAGCCGAAAAAGTAAAGTCAACCATTAGTTCACAAGGTAAGCCTCTCTTCCCTCAAGTGTAAGATGAAAAGAATATGATTAGATATAGGAAAACAATACTATCTATCAGTTGTCTGTCTTGAATTAAAGGTAGATCCAAGGGAGAACCCACCCATCTATAGGAGGTGTTATCACATATAGTTTTCAAGGGAAACAGGGTATCCAGGTCCGCGGCCTGCACAGGAAGCATCCGAGCGCAGCATGCAGAACAACTCATTTCTGGCTTAAAATACAAACAGGTGGGCTTAGTTGTGCAACAGAGGAAATCCATAAGGCGAATCAATCTATGAAATGCTTTATTTCGGAAGGTAAAGTGTTGCGCGAAGTCTAGCATCGGAGCAAAGATTAAATCTAGGTCGTAGATCTCATGAGGAGAAATCAACGGTGGAAAATTAGCGCAGGAGTCGGGAGTTCGAAATGTTGTTAAATTTTTTCATCAAAAGGTCTGAAATCCCGAAACCCAAAATCAACAGGAATCGTCCATCCAGAGGGACGCGTGGCACCAGATCTGAGAATTTGCGATTTCATGAATCGAAGGTCTTAGCATGGAGCATAGTGCAAGTTCGTGAAACACAAAATCACGAAATGACCAGGAGCTAATCGTAGGGTCACAGCCTGTGGTCATATGAGCAGTGGATCCAGGAGGAAGGTTAGCGCCCATTGCATAGCTGGCGACTCAGGTTTTCAAGAAGGTAATCGCGACCGTCAAATTCAAAGAAAGCCCAACCATTTATCTGAGTAGGGCGATTTCGTCAAATCGGGATTCGGGGTTTCTGTTGTCAAGTGATATGAGGACTCCTGAAATGAAAAATCTTGAAGCGCCCTTCGAAATTTAGGGCTTGGTCATGGCCCGAGGTCACATGCCAATAAGGGTGAAATTCACAAGGTCTGTGCCAAAGGATGAAAGTTTCGTCTTTCGTTACAGAGTGAAACTGTCACGGTTTCAATATCATTAGGTGATCTTAACAAGTCCGCCAACATCCCCTGGGCATTTAGCCTTGTTTTGATCCCGAGAAGGAGAAGTAATTGAAAGCAGTTAATGGAAGGCAGGTTGGGAGGTTGAAACCTCGACTCACTAAGTAATTAGAAGTATGGACGACCTAGTCGTGGGGACTGAACCGTCAACCCGTGTTACCCCTATGGGAATATTGTCCCGCAAAGCCCATACTGATCTGAGCTTGCGTCTGATAGAATAATGCATGCACAGTCAAACAGAAAAATTCTCAGACGCAAAGTTTTTAATGTAGTGATCAGTTCACTCTCCTGGTAGTCGGGGACTGTTCTGAGTATAAATAGATAGTTCTTATATTTTGTTATGGTTGTCAACTGGTTGAGAAGAGCTTCCTATTTTGTAATGTTTTGATGCCAGAACTGTTCTCTAGTTATGTATCATATTTGAGACTTTCAGATTAATATAAGTCAACCTCTTTTCATCTCTTTGTAAAAATTGTGCTAAAACACTCGGGCATGGAGGATCCAGTTGAGGGTTGTTATGTTGTTGTAATGTAGATTTGATTGCAGTGGTATCGCGACCAGTTTTAATCAGCTTCCTTGTGATATTTTCCCCTCTTACACTAAATGACTCAGGCATGGAGGATCCAGTCGAGTTGTTGTACCTACATGGTGATGTAGGTTTGATGATTGTGTTGTTGTGACTGTGTTTTTTGGACATATTTTAGCATCTGAATCTTGAGCTTAAGAGTGATCTTGAGTCTGATTTTTTCTTCTCCAAGCTACTTGAAGGCCTGATTGCCATAGCAGTCTTGTCCACCTTTCTTACTAAGTCTTCCCTCTTCTCACACTTAAACTCAATTCACTGATTGAAGTTAGTTATGGCCCTCACTTCCCTGTGCATTTCTTGTCTATTTATGTGTTGAACATCATTCATATATTGTGTTTTGTCCATTGAAATCCAATCATATAAAACCAACATCCACCAAAAAATATGATGGGTACTGGGCTTATCCTCTCGCAATTTGAGGGTGACTTCTAGTGCTAACAGGAGGGACATATATGTTAACACTTCCTCCTGGAGGCTCCCACTTACATATGATTCTTTCATAGGGGCCTTGTTGGAACTCTGCGATTGATTGCATGGTGACATATCTGAATCTACAAAACATATTTCTCATTATTTCATGAGAAATACCAATTTTCATATGGGAACATTAAATCCTAATTGTTTCAACAAGGCAAACAAATGAAGGAAGAGAAAGATTGGATTAATTTCTTCACTTGGGTGATTTTTAATCATTTCTGGAAAAATCATAGGGTTCATGATTTGGGTGTCGATACATACCTATATAGTCATCTAAGAGATCATCCATGCTGACATGGGGAGGTGTATCGACACTTGGAGAGGAAAGATATGCTGACATTGTGAAGGGGACTAAGCCAATTTCAGGGAATGTCAAAAATGGGGGACCAATTAACTATGTATTGACCTCAGAAGTGTTAACACCACCAATATGGTGAAAACCCCATTGATGTCGATCATGCTAAATTTTTCGAAAAAGGGGAGCATTATCGGTGTAGATCATAATATCTTTGTCGATATAGTTAAGCGTGTATCAACATTTGTCAAAAAAAATTGAAGACGAATACAACAATATATCGATTCTCGATAATCAAACTTCACCAACATTGAGAGATGTACATTAGAGCGAATGGATTGAACTTAGTTGATAAGGTCGAGATGTATCGATGCCTAAGGGTTCATGGGTGTCGATGTAGCTAGATTTTGTTTTTTCGCTAAGTATAGATCGAGAGAATTGTTATGGGTTTGAGCCTAATCCTATTGCATGGATTTTGATACTTGTGTTTAGGCTTAGCCAAGGTTTAGGTTCAGTTTTAAAAACAAAAAATGAAATCCCATAGAGTGGTGCTATGGAGAAATGAACAAGGGTACGGGGAACTGGTCAGGTTAGGGATTCATAGCCAAATCCATCAAATGATTAAGGCCCACCAAAGTGGGAGGTATTCAAGTAATGGAATTTTTATGGAAAGGTATATATGATCCTACACCTAGATCGAAGGGTTAGGAGGACAAGGGAGAATAAAGTAAGAAAAAAAATGTGTTTAGGGTCAACTCACCCTCCTCGGTGCATATCTATAAACAAAGAACTTGTAACCGAAGGAGGACACATGGACAAGGACGGGTTCCATACATGTGAGTGTGTTGACACATGGGAAGTGAGGAGGTTGATGATAGTTGAATGCTCTTGTCATGGGGGTTCCCTCTCAAACAAGCTACAATCTCTTCTCTTCAGTAGCCCATAGCGAAAGTTAAGCCTTGGTGGGGTTTTATAACTTCTTTTAATTCACCCAGGAACAAAAAACAATGCAAGAAAAGGTTCATATTGACGATCGTAACTTAAACTTCACCGGTGGATTGGTGAGTATTGTCTAAACCACTGCGACACACAAATATTAAGTGGAAAGTGGTTGGTCTCCTCATGTATCAGCGACGATAATGCTATCATCGTTGATACATGAATGAAGGAATTTATTTAAATATTTAAGTGTTGCATTCTCGGTGTATCGGTGATGATGGGAAGATGTATACCAATCTATTGGCGAGGATAATCTTTTTGGCACTGATATGTCGAGAAGCACTCATCAAAACTAAATTATCATGTGTATCATAGGTTATGGAAAGATGAACTCCGATGTTTCGGTGACCAAGAATTTATGGGAACCAATACACAAGGTTAAGATCGACAAATTACTAAGTGTTGGTAATTTTTCAGTATCAACAAGGAAAAGGATAACTTGCAAATATTGCTTGTATCAATGAGGAAAAGACTAACTCACTAATATATCCAAAGTCAATGCATTGAAAGTTAGAAAATATTCAAGTGAAAATTTGGAAAAGGCCAATGAAGATCATGAGGATAAGTTGGCCTCTACGACAAGTCAGGAGAGTTTTAAGACGTGAAAAGGAGGGTCCCTATTTCTTGGGGAAAAATTGACTTTTTGAACAATGAAACAAGAAAAAATGAAGTTTTTGGTGCCTGACTCAACATTTTCGTAGAGTAGCAATGTAATTTTCATTCCATAGAAGCATATTAGAACTGTCCAATTAGTTGAATAAGACCTCTAGTCTTGCATATATTGTGCATGAGACCTCACGAGCTTGCCATCCCTAGGTTGAAAATTTAATGATAATATATTTGATTACTCTTACTGCCAATTATAGGGTAATTAAATAGCTCGTTGGTTGACATGCAATTTTTTCAAAAATAATATTTTGTAAACCCTACTTCCAACATTTATGAAGGATTTTATCAACTTCTTCCACCACTCTGAAGATTGATACCAATCATCCCTTTGCCAAAATCATTATACGTGGAATGTATCCAACAATGGGATTGAATTTGGACTTTGTCAATTCGTTTAAAAACTCACTGCTCATCCTTCTACCTGGAAACCGACCTTCAAGCACCAATTCTTCCAAGTCCATAATGTCATTTAGCTTAGTTTTTTTCCCCCAAATTCAAGCTAGAAATTTTCTACAATTTTTTAATATGCTTGCACCTTTGGTGTTTACTCTCACCATTTATAATATGTGACCCTAAACCAACAATTTAAAATCCACTCATATGTTTAATTTCTAGAAACTCTCGAATAAACCCTACCATTGGTTGAAATTCATTTGTTCTGATTGAGTTATAGTAAGGGATTTTAAATTCTATAAAAGAAACAATAGAAGGAAAAGTGGTAGCAATCCAATCATTCTATCAAGTTAAATCCATGTCCTTATATTTCTTAGGGTTTAAATACTAAGGTTGTACATGATGTATTCTAGCGTATTGTGCAGGTCGTATACCTACCTTGAATTGAATGGCCTCGAGAGAGTCATCAACTAGTCCCATAAGCCTTTCCTCCAGTCAATCCTCCACCATGGAGCTCCCATTAGATATCACCTAATATATCTCACCAATGATAGCCACTATTTCCTCCTCCAATGGGTCTGACCCATGGGGACTTCACCTCATTGACCAATATCTTATGACATTCATTCATAAAGGTTTTTTTTTAATTGTGAAAATATAATTCAATATACTATAGGTATTTGGAGAGGCGGTTATAGAAATGGGTATTTGGTAAAAATTAGGGGTATCTAGTAAAAATAGAGATTTTTTTATTTGAAATATGTATTGGGAGGGGGGGTTAACAAAAGGATTTTGGGATATATTTATCAATATTCAGTAAAATTAGGGATATTCTTTAATATCCTATGAACACACATGTTAAGCCATAGGTTCACAAAGTGAAGTCCCTATTGTGTGACCCTAGGTGATGTTAGAAAACATGGGTATTCCAACCGAGGACGAACACCTTCATTAACCACTCACACAACCAGATCAAATATCAACACACCGATATTTTGACATGGTAAAACCCCACGGGGAAACATCCATAGCCCTAGCCAACACGATCACTTGGAGTAATTTATTAATGCAAAAGAAAAATATTACAGAGAGATTTTACAAGAGAGTTTCTCACAATCGATCATTGAAAAATGACCATCCATGAATTTTAAATAGATATCATGGACCAATCGGTGTTAAGCCACAGATCAATGTAGTCGTTAAGATCGAGGATAATGTGAACCGTCAGATCACTCTATGTCAAGAACATATCATGACCGTCGGATTTCCTAACTACAAATGCATACTAATGCATACTAAAGAAACACACTAAGAATCACACGTTTACCTAACGACACATTAGAACAAGTAGATCTTAACTAACTCCTAAGTGTCTAAATATCCTAACATCCCCCCTTAAGAACAACTTGGGATGGGATTGAAGGATTTACAAAAGTGACACAATAGGATAAGGAAGGAGACATTAGAGCCTATCCCCCCTTAAATACAACTTCTTGAATGCCTAACATAGATCAAATTTTGAAAAACTTTGCTTCTGTAAGATACTTTGTGAAAATGTCTACAACTTGATATTCTATAGGGAAAAAGAGCACTTCAATAACTTGATCATGAATTATATTTATGATGAAGTGCATGTGTATCTCGATGTGTTTGTTGCACTGATGTTGAATTGGGTATTTGGTGATCTTGATGGCACTCTGATTGTCACACCAAAGGTTGGTCGGATGTTGTTGCTGGAATTCAAACTATGAAAGGATATGTCGAAGCCACAAGGCTTCCTAACTTGCATTTTCCACTGCTCGATACTCTACTTCTGCTGAAGAAAGTGAAATAAGATGTTGTTTCTTACAGGCCCAAGTGACAAGTCTTGAACCAAGGCTGAAATCATATCTTGTAATAGACTTTCTATCATCAGAGTCACTGGCCCAATATGAATCAGTGAAACTAACCAATAAAGGAGTCCCCCTTGAACTGTAATGTATCCAGAACTACAATGTACCCTGGACATACCAAAGTATCCTTTTAGCTAATTTCCAATGGGTTTCATGGGGTGTTTTCACATACCGAGCAACAAGAAAAAAAACAAAGGAAATATCAGGACATGTATGATTCAAGTATAAGAGGCTACCAACTAACTGACAGTACATAGTGGCATCAAATTCAGAAGAAGTACAAGTGGAAGAAAGATTGACTCCAGACTGGAAGGGGGAAGGGGCAGGTGTAATTCCTTCATTGATTTGGAAAACTTGGAGGCCAAGGAACTAGTGAAAAAAGACTAAGTCTGTCATTTCAAATTTCTTCTTAAGATTGTTTTTCACATGTTTTAAAAGTTTTGAGTCATTACCAGTAAGGATAAGGTCATAAACATAAAGGACACGGATTATGAGATGGATTCCTACTTTCTTGGTATAAACATTAGGATCAGAATGAAATCTAAACAATCTAGTGTCAATAAGAAAGTTGTCCATTTTGGCATAGCAAGCTTAGGGAGCTTGCTTAAGACCATAAAGAGATTTCTTAAGGCGAGAAACAAGGCTAGAGTCATTATGGACATAGACAGGAGGTCGTTCCATGTATATTTATTCTTGCAAATCCCCATGCAAGAAGGTATATTTAACATCCATCTGATGGACCTCCCATTTATGTGAGGTAGCAAGAGCAAGAACAAGGTAGAGGGAATTCATTTTGGCTACTGGGGAAAAGGTTTCATTATAGTCAATTCCTTCAACTTGGGAAAATCCTTTGGAAACTAACTGAGCCTTATGTCTTTCAACACTTCCATCTGATACATACTTGGTTTTGTAGACCCATTTACATCTGACAAGTTTTCTTCCTTTCAGAAGAGGTACAAGATCCCAAGTATAGTTTTTCATTAAAGAACAATACTCTTTATTCATTGTTGTATCCCAATATGGATGACATGAAGCTTCTGCAAATGTCTCTGGATCACGAGTCTTTGAAACTTGAGCCAAAAGAGAAGAGGCTCGTTGGAATTGTGAACATTTATGATGTTGATCTGAAGGATCACTGACAAAATCACCAACTTCTTCTCATGTTGAACAAACCCATCTAGGAAGCGGTGGTGTTGGTGTTGGTTCATTTTCATTGGACTCATTTGGAGGAAGGTGAGTAAGAAAAGGTGGATTTTCATCCTCACTATCATCATTTGAAGAAGAAACCAGAATATGAACAAAAGAAGGCTCAAATGTCGAAGATGGAACGTAGGCCGAAGAAGGCACAATTATCGAATTAGGCTCGCAGGACAAGAGATTTTCATCGAATTTAACATCTCTTCTAATAATAATTTCATTACAATGTGGTTGAATAAGTATTTAACCTTTGACATATTTAGAATAACCAAAAAATATACACTTCTCACTTTTAGGCTACAATGCTTTCATTTTCTCATCAGGAATGTGAGCCCATGCTATACTGCCAAATAAACAGAAGTGGCTTACATCAGGTTTAATTTTAGTCCATGCTTCCTCCAGTGTTATATTTTTAAGATCCTTTGTGGGAGTGTGATTTACTATGTAATTTGCACAGTTGATGGCTTTCGCCCAATAATTTAGACTTAATCCCTTAGATTGGATCATACAATTAGCCATTTCTTTTAATGTGCAGTTCTTTCTCTCAGTAACACCATTTTGTTGTGGTGTATATGGAATAGTTTGTTGCATTTGGATGTCATGTGTAGTGCAATAACTTGTAAAATTATTGTTCACATATTCACCTCCATTATCTGTTCTTAACCTTTGAATTTGATGTCTATATTTCTTTTCTACAAGGGCCTTGTAGGCCAGAAACTTGTCAAAAACTTTGTTCTTAAGTTTTAAGAAGTAAACCCAAGTACGTCTAGAAAATTCATCAATGAAAGTTAAGAAATACTTGCACCAAGAAAAACAAGGAGAAGAAAGTGGACCACACAAGTCACTTTGATCAAGCTGCAAAGGGCATGAGGTGTGCCAAGAGGCAAGTTTTTCAAAACTGTCCCAAGGATGTTTTTCGAGAAAACAACCGACACAAACACCATCTTTGCATGAAACAAGAGGAAGACTATTCACCATATGTTGATTACATAGTTGCTGCAATGAGCGATAGTTTAAATGACCAAACTGCTCATGCCAAAGTTTGCTCAAGTCATCGCTATGAGTAACAAAAACTGATGGAAAAGATGATGAACCAAAGTTTTCAAACTTGTACAACCTGGTAATATCATCAACAATTCTAGTTTCAAGAACATGTTGAGGATCTTTGAGATCCTTGATTACAACTTGGTGTGGTGAAAACTCTACAGTTTTACCTTCACCTGAATGCGATATTTGATATACTAATAGAATGTTATAGGAAAGACTTGGAATACACAATACATCATTGAAATGACCATTATATACCTGAACTATTCAAGATCTGACAACACTAAGAGATCTATCATCACCAACAAATATTTTCTTAGTGTTACATTCATTTAGAGTGGAAAATATGGCTTTCTCCTTAGCCATATGATAAGATTCTCCAGATTCAATAAGCCACTCATTAGAAGAAGAAGTAGAAGTTGCACTGAAGGAGAAACCAAAAGTATAAAGTGCATGTCCATGACAAGAAGAGGAATAAGTAGAATCAATATTGACGTTGTTATTCTTCGTGGTTGCTTCTAAAGCTTCCATATTCTTGAAACATCTGGACTCATCATGACCATCTTTCCCACAAAAGTTGCAATGTATATTAGTCTTCTTCTTCTTCTTTTTTTCTCCTTTGTCACCATTAGGAGTTGAAGTTGTCTAAGTGGGTTTGGGACCATTTTTTTTCTTGTTTTTATGGCGAGGATGTTGCTTCTTGGGATTCTTTGGTTTATCTCTCTATTGCGATACTAAGGCTTTGTTGGAGGTACATGTAGTGTTGATCACTCCAAGTTGTACAAGTTTATCTTTCTCTCTAATCAAAGCATCACAAAAGGACTCCAGAGTGGGGTTTTGATAAGATTTCCCTAGAGCCTCTCGCATGGCATAGAAGGTAGATACAAACACGGAATATGAACTACCTAGCTTCAAAAGAATAATATAGATGTAACGCTCTTCCTCCAGATTTATGTTACATTGTTCACATAAAATTATAAGTGTTTTAAACTTAGATAGATAGTCTTCAATGCAAGAAAAATCATTTGGACTTAAAGTCAATATCTAATTTTCTAACTAATGTGCTCGAATAATATTGGGTTTTCCAAACACATATTCAAGTTTTTCCCAAGCTTCATCGAGGTCATCAATTTCTTAAAGGTGGAACCTTAAACAAGGAGAGATGGATATTCTGATTAGTCCATGTGCTTTATCATTCCTATTATCCCATTTGACTTTCTTTTCATCATCAGTGGGTTTTTTTTTCTTTCCCAAGTTAATCTGGTACATGCCTTTACTTCTTAATAAATCCTACATATGGGATTTCCATTGGAAGTAGTTGGTGTTGGTAATAAAAATATCAATAGAAGAATCCATATTAAATATATAGATAATATAGATTTAAAAAATGAAACTGATGATCTAGATGGAAAGATCCCAAAAAATTAGGCGGTTTTAAAAAAATGACACTGAAAACCGACTTCGGATGTGCAATTTATGCCCTTTTAAAAAAATGCATAAATGGTAACCAAAAATCTACATGGCAAGTAGAAGTTGGTACACGTGGGGATACCCCTCCAAATAACCTCACTTTTACAAATAAGTTTCTTTATGAAGTGACCCACTTTTATAAAAAGAAGCGGGGATCACTTTTACATTGAAGTTACTTTATAAAAGAAAGTTGCATGCAAAATAAATAACTTTAAAATAAAGCTACTTACAGTGATTCACTTTTATACTTGAAGTGAAATACACTTTACAATGGATGCATGAACTTTTCAAAAAAAAGTAACAAAAACGAGACTTGAACTCAAGACCTCTTATATAATAAGGAAACTTTTAACCAAGTGAGCTACCAAAACATATTGTATTGTTTAGAAGGAGGATTGTTGTTGTTGATGATGATAATGAAGACGACCTTGGAGAGTGTGCTGGTAAAAAACTATTTTCACACAAAAAAAAAATGTTCGCTTCTCGATGATAACAAGGGTTAGATTTTGTTTAGCTTACCAGGAAAATGCACCTTTTTCCTATCTATTCTAATTTTTCGAGATCGTACAAGGAACATGGAAAAGATAATACATAGATCTAAAATAATAGGAACCCAGAAACAAACAACATAAAATCGAAATAATACCATGAAAATTTTTAAAAAGGCCATATCCAAGCTTTATACCTCTGGATTTGACTGAAATGGTCGTACCTTGGGAAAACAGAAACCTTTTCAAGTGAAACGAAAAGCGTTCCTGACTAAAATGAGCACTTTGGATGCAATGGAACATTCCTCTCAGCCCATAAATGTATAGAAATGGTAGAAACCATAGATGAGTCAACTCGTCTTCACGATCTCAATTTACAACGAGAGCGGGTCTTCAAACATGCTCTGATACCATGTTTAACAACACAGGTATTCCAACAGAGGACGAAAACCTTCATCAACCAATCACACAACCAGATCAAAGATCAGCACACCGATATTTTGACGTGGTAAAACCCTATGGGGAAACATCCACAGCCCCAACCAACACAACCACTTGGAGCAATTTATTAATGCAAAAGAAAAAGATTATAGAGAGATTTCAAAAGAGAGTTTCTCATAATCGATCATTGTAAAATGAACCTCCATTCTCTTTAAATAGAGATCATGGACCAATCGGGTGCTAAGCCATGGATCAATGTAGTCATTAAGATCAAGGAGAATATGAACCGTCAGATCACTCTATGTCAGGAACATATCGTGACCGTCGGATTTCTTAACTACAAATGCATACTAATGCATACTAAATAAAGACACTTTTACCTAACGACACATTAGAGCAAGTAGATCTTAACTAACTCCTAAGTGTCTAAATATCCTAACAGGTTAAACCTCCTCCCCAAATCCAAAGATTTTTCATGTGAGTTGAAAGGTGGGCTTGTCCCAATATGTTGACCCTTCAATGAGTCATTCGAATAGTCCAAATATTCTTTCTCCATGCTCAACATGATTTCCATGTCTACAACATAATGGATTTCCTTCTCATCATTAGTTGTCACCCTATGTTAACCCTAGAACATGCCTATGCAAACCCTCTGATCCCTTTGCAACAAAGCCATCAAATGTTAATGTTTTTCCATATATCGATGGTTATTGTAATTAAATTATTAAAATTTCAATTTAATTTATGCAAAATCCTTTAACAATAGGAAACATTGTGGGATAAGTCCATGAAAAGAATGACCCCTTATTCCTCATCTTTAGCCAAAGCTCTCTCTCCACACATGTTCTGAATTATAAAAATTGGCTCTTTAATACTCTCTTTTAATTTTTTTACTTTTAAACAACCTATAATTTTACTTTAAAAAAATGGAGAAAACACACATTTAAAACAATTGGACAAAAAACACTTAAAAAAAAAAAAAAAAAAGAGGAAGAGAAAATAGAAAATAATGAAATTAAAAATAAAATAAAATAAACATTAAAGAAAACAAATTAAAACTAAACTAAAAAATATTGAATTAAAAAAAATTGAAAATTAAACAAAATAAATAAATGAAAATTAAAAACAAAGGGTTAATTAAAAAAAAACTTTGGGTCGGTTGCTCATTTGGGTGGTGAGGTGTGGGAAGGGTGGTGAGGTGTGGGAAGGGCCTGCTCTCACCCCTTTCTTTCCACACATAGAGGTTGGGGGAGGGTGTTGGCGACTAGTAGGAGGGAGCGATGGGGGAAGTGGGATTCCGGGAATTACCACTTGCCCAAGCTAAAGGTTTTTATTTTTTTTTAATTTGATTTTAATTTTTTTTCAATCTTTTTAAAAGTGTTTTGTGGTTTTTTTTTTTAATGTATTTATTATTATTATTATAAATTGTATTTAAAATTGTTTTTTTTTTATATTTTTTTTTATAAATTTAATTTCATTTTTTTTAAATTGTTTTAAATGTGTGATATTTTTCTTTTTTTTTTAAATATAGGGAATTATAAAAATAAAAAAATAAAAAGAGATTAATAATAATGATTTTTGTTTTTAAAAAAGTAGAATGTATTTAAATAATAATAATAATTGTTTTAAATACATGTTTTTTCTCATGGTTGCAAGGTAATTTTGAAGAAAAAGGTGCTACGACAGCACCACTTTTCAATCTGGGGGGTTGATTTTAAGCTTTTTGTTTTTTTTTCAAAGGATTTTAAGCTTTTTGTTGGCAACATTATGAATTTATTAAGGCCATGTTTGCAAAAGGTGGTAATTTTAATCCCACAAAAAAAAGGTGGTATTGGTAGCACCAATTTTTGAAACAAAGGTAAAAACAATGACTAAATTCAACCTTTAAGAAAGAAATAACTCTAGAGGGTTCTTATCAAGTTCGTCACTACGTTATTTTATGAGTGTGTAGGTTTTCACAATTAGTCATAATGTTGCTTCATCTTTTTTATACACAAATTATATCTGGAAAGCTCAAGCAAAACTACAATATTTGTCAAATTCCTATGCTTTGACTATTGTGGTGATGTAGGAATTACTTTCACATCCGTCAAAGGGCTATAATGCATCAATCACGAGGGGGTGGGAATTCCTATCTAACTTGTTGGATGCCTACAATTCTACCTTTGTCATCTTTCTTAACTTAATATGCTTCTATTTGTTTAGGTGTATGCACTTTCCTCTGTGGCTTCTAGCTCCCCTTACATGAATTCCCCATTGAAATTTTTGAAAACGTGTTTGTATATCTATGGAAGTGTATAAAAACAATTGTGTGAATTAGAACATTATTTTTATATTCTTGGGTGTTGTTTCTTCTTTTGTTCATGAAGTGTAAAAAATGGTCTTAAGACCAACAAGTTTGGATTTTTTCTATCCCAATAATTGTTGGAGAACTCTAAGATTAGATAGATCAGAGAGATAGTATTGCAAGAGAGAGGTGGAGTCTAAATACATTTCTACAACATTTGAGCACAACCAAGCATAAATCAACATATTTACATACACAACACATATCACACATATCTATTCTTTTTTATTTGATCGATCCACATGACCATATTATATAGAACCAAGATGTAAGTAACTTCTTTTAAGTGAGAAAGACAAGGTCCACTTAGATTGGTGAGGGCCCATAACAAATTCCTTGATTTCTTCCTTGTTCTACATAGCCATTGTTTTCTTTGGTCTAGATTCCCAACCAATCAAAGGTTTAGTTGATGGCGTAGTTTCCTTCTTAGTCGACCACTCTCTCCAAAATATCCAAAGGTGTAATGAACCTACATAACTTGGACCTATTAAAACACCCCCTCTCCACCCCCCTGCCCCTCAACATAATTCTATTGATATTCAAGAGGTGAAATTATTGATGTTACACCCCTCCATAATTATAGCTTTCTAAATCCCAAGCACAGCTTGAAGTTTCATAAATTTATCTTATGATAGAGGGTTTGTAAAGGTATCAAAAACCTAATCATCTATCCTTCAATAAATAAGATTCACAACATTATTTTGTACTAACCATCCCATGTAATGAGAATGAAGATTTACATTCTTCATATTTCTATATGAAAAATGATTCTTTGCAAATTATATCACACTTTGATTGACAAAATATACCACAATTGACGTCTCAATTGTAAAACCAAGTTCTCCCATGAGATGTTGAATTCATATTGCCTCTATGCCAACATGCATTGCACCACAATATTCTTCTCTTGTGGTTAAAAGGTTGAACACCTTCTATTTTTTACAAGACCAAACCATGGGTCTAGAACCAAGACAAGTTATATAGCTAGATGTATACTTCCTATCATTTCCATATCCAACCTAATCTAAGTCAGTGTAACCGATTGTCTGGTTTATTTTACCACTGTAATACTTTATACCAAGTTGGTAAGTGCCCTTGATACAACATAAATTTATCTTTTCATCCTTAAGGTGACTTTCTCGTGGATCTTGCATAGACTGGGAAACCACACTAAAAATAAAGGAAATATTAGGTTGATTGTGAGTTAAATAGACAAGGCTACCAATAAGTTGTCAATAAAGTATAACATCAACTTTTAGAGAGTCAAACTCCTTTATTAGCTTCACTTCTGTGTGATACGGTGTAACACATGGTTTATAGTCCTCCCTTTTGAACTTCTATAAAAGGTTCAACACATATTTAGGTTGAGAAAATAAGAGACCATCATGCATTTGCAAGAATTGGATGCCTCAAAATAAATTTAATAGATTAAGGTGAATCATTTCAAATGTATATGTTAATTGTTTCTTCAAACCCAAAATCAAATCAAAGTGTCTTCCAATAATGACCAATTCATCCACATACAATGAAACAATTAATGTTCCGCCATTTACATGTAATACATAGATATTGTCATATGATTCACAATGTTTGAAGCCAATATTAAGGAGAAAACAATCAATCTTCTTATACCATGCTATGTGGACTTGTTTCAATCCATACAAGGATTTCTTTGGTCCACACACAAGACTGCCATCATTTTCAAATATGGAGGTTTTTCCTTATAAATTGCTTCAATGAGTTCACCATGTAGAAAATCATTGTTGGCATCCATGTGGCATACCTCCCATCCAAATTCAGTAGCAAGTGAAAGAATTAGTCGAACAAACTTTGCCTTTGCAACAAAGGAAAATGTTTTAGTGTAGTTGATGCATTCTTGTTGAAAAATGTCTTTCATTACCAAATGATCCTTATGTCTTTCAACAACACCTTTAGATGTAAATTTGGTCTTCTTCATTAAGGAATGATACTCATCAGCTATAGGATTATTCCATTTTGGTTTACCACATGCATCTAGATCACATGTATATAGTACATGCATCATTAGAGAAACACTACCAAACTATTTTTGGTTTCCAATTTCTCTTGAGTCATTGATATCTCCTCCATTATCTCTAGGAGAGTTAATTGTCTTGGTCACCCATATGGGAAGACAACCCCCCTTTGTTGAAGGAGTTCGTATACCAATATCACCATTACTGAATGGAATAGGCGTTCCAAAACGTGTGGTTAATTCTAATATGGAGAGTTGATTGCAAGTTGATTTAGGTAAAGTTTACTATCTAGTCAATGGTCATACGAAGTATTTAGTCGATCTAGAATTCTGTAGAATTTCTAAAGGATCACTGCTCAATAAACCAAGAGAGGAATTCAATAGAGTTACACTTGAGTTATTCTCTTCAAGGAGAACATCTTTTCTACAAATAATATCTTATTTGATAGGATAAAACCTATAGGCATTTAACTCTTCATAGTATCCCATCATAATACAAGCATAACTATTCACATCTATTTTCTTCCTTCTATCATATAGAATGTGATCCCATCCAATGCATCGAAAGGTTATTAGATGATCGACTAATGGTTTTCTTCCACTCCGTTTCCTGATTAGAGTCACATCCCACACAACTTTAATCATAATTAGATTTAAAATAGTCTAAATGCTAGACAACTTCTATCCAAAAATTAGTTGGCAAATATTTGGCTTGAAGTAAACAATGTTCCTTTCTACCAAAGTTTGATTTTTCCTTTCATCAATGCCATTTTGTTGAGGTATGTAAGGTACAAATATTTTCCAAGAGATACCATTCTATGAAAAGTATCTTCAAAAATTATTTCCTACATATTCTTCTCTAATATTTGATCTTAAACATTTCATGGATTAGTCACATTGTTTTTCATCTAATCCCATAAATTCCTTCAACTTTTCAAATACACGATCCTAATTATTTAAGAAATGTATCTAAGTAAACCTGGAAAGGTAATCAATTACATACATTGTACCAACTACTGATGGTTTGTTTAGTGAATATAGGTCACTATGAACAAGTTCAAGTTGATTCTTTTCTCTCCAATCTTTCCTCGTTTCAAATAAACCTGATTATTCTTTCCAAGCATATATTATTTGCATTATCCATCAGGGGAAACAACCTGTAGTCCAATAACCATGTTGTGTTTCACCATCAATTTCAAGATTTGAAAATTCATATGTTTGAGTCATTCATGCCAAATTCTGCTCCACTTTTGGGTCTAGGCTATGAATGCACTTGGTCCTGGATATTTCTTGGGAAAGTATTACAACTTATATAATATATCCTTAGGGTTAAGAAAACCTTCTATGACAATAACAAAGTTGTTATGCATATCCTTCACAATAAATTGATATGGCTAAAATTCAACCTTCTTGCCAATCTAACTTAATTTAGGTACATACAACAAATTAACACTCAAACATGATATGCATCAATGATCACACCATTTTGACAATGAATCTTTCCACAACCAACAATAGTAAATGCATAATCATCTACCACAAAGACTATTTTTTTTGTAAGTTCACGTGATGAAGAAAAGATATAAGCATATTTATCCATATGATGAGTGCAAGTAGATTTGTCAATCCATTCACTATGAGTAGTGTGAGCATGCAAGAACTGAGAACAACTAATAGAAAACAAATAGTTGTTTTCCTTACCTTCTAAATTTTGGTGTTCTGGGTCAATCACTCTTCTATTTGATGCATCTCCTTCAATATTATTCACTTTCTCCTTCAGATCCTTGGTCTTATACCAACAAATATTTTCCATATGTCCTAAGTTCCTGCAATAATGGTGTATATCTTCCTCTTTCTACATTTATTCATATATGTCTAATCATTGTGCTTCTTTTTAAGTTTGTTTGATGTAATCATATTCCTTATCTTGTCTACATCGTTGACCTCTTTCTCTATAATTCTATTTACCTTTTCCATTTAGCAAATGGGCTTGGTTTTTTTACCTCAAGTTTCCCTCCATCAATAAAATTATCATGTGACCTAATTAGTAAACCATAGGAAGAACCAAAGGAATAGTCATTGCCACCATATTTTTTAGAGGTCCAATTGGCACAAAATGTTAAATAGAAAACACCTTAGGGTGTCTTTAGATTCATCGGGATCCGATCTATTAGATTAACATTTAATTTAGAAAATCCTTTCTAAATTCACCTAATTTCAATTGAATTTCATTCACATGGGCCTAGTAATATTCAATTATTTTAAAAGAGAGAGCATCCAAGTAGATCAACTCTTTCTCAATCTGCATAACTTGACTTTCAATGGTTTTATTAAACATAGTCTTTAGCTTCTTTTGTATATCATTTGGACAATTGATCCCGCTTGTATGAAAGTGAATCTCCTTAGAGATGTAATTTTTTATGCCTCTTATAGCCTGATCCTTCTTTCAATCAATGATAATTTCCTATTGTTCATCCTTTGCATATGAAACCACAATATTTGTAAATTGCTAAAGTACCTTACTCTTCAACGATGTTTCTATATGTTGTCCCCATATTCCATGATTATGGCCATTCATAAATCTTAGGCTCTTTCTTGGAACACATGACGTTGATCTACAAATATAATCCTAGATTTAGTTTGCAATTTGAAACCCCAAGTCAATTTACCAAACAAATCCAACTCATCAAGAGAGGATAAAATAAATATCCTCCAAAAGAATCATAGATGACAAGGTTGATATCAAAACACTAGTTATGATACCATGGTGGAGAAATAGGGTATTAGGTAGATCATAGAGCTAGTATTCCAAGATATAGGTGGCGTCTAAAGACATTGTTACAACACTTAAGCGCAACCAAGAATATCTCAATATGCATGGAAGTGTAAGAAACCAAAATATTTTCATACACAACAAATATCACACATATTCATTCTTATTCTTTTGATCAACTCATAAGGCCATATTATGTAGTAAAAAGATGTAACAAGCTCAGTTGAGGTTAAAAGGAGAGGTACACTTACATTAGTGAAGGTGCATACCAAACTCCTTTATTTATACCTTGTTCTATGTATTTATTGATTACTTTGGTCTAATTACCCAATCAATTTAATTCCCAATTGACCACTCAATCTACTGCTTAATTGACTCTCCTAGTCAACTGTTGATTGTCTCTAAAAGATCTAGAGGTGTGATCAACCTACATATCTTGTTGTTCCAACAATAATGCATACACATTTTATAATATGTATGCATTACCTTGAATTTCAACTTCTACAAGCCCCCATTACATATATTTATTCTCATGTTGAAGGTCAAAATGTAGATTCTTTAACCTTAAGTAACTACCTCTGAAAGATATAGAGGATGAAGTTGGCTTAGGGGATATCCAAATGTAAGCATTGGACCAAGAGTAGGATAACAAGGTAATTATGTGGATTGAAATTTTGGGTGTTAGAAAAACTGGATCGTGGAGCAATCAAATAAAAAAAATGTGGAAATAAAACAAAGAAGATACACAATA
Organism: Picea glauca; assembly: GCA_000966675.3. Lineage (NCBI taxonomy): Eukaryota > Viridiplantae > Streptophyta > Pinopsida > Pinales > Pinaceae > Picea > Picea glauca. The sequence continues at coordinate 939,966 of JZKD02S1673154.1, read as the reverse complement.
CAATAGAGACATAGATATACACGGTTCACCCAGTGTGGGCTACGTCCATTGGAGAAATTTCCAAGTCCTTCCTTTATTATTATCCAGCAAATGAAGGGATAAAACCTACAACACACCCGTTGTAACTTCCTCTTGTTTCTCTCATAGTCTCATCTCTCATAATATAATATTTGCAATAATACATAACCGCAATACATTTCCCTCATAAAAGAGGGTTGCCTTCTAGGCAAAAAAACCTTAACATAACTTCTATCGTCAGATATGCAACCTTATAATGAATAGTCCATATTTACTATGAAATTACAATTTACATTTACAAAGAATTTTTTCCTTCCAGGGTTTCACCCCCAAACCCTCATAGGGCGCATGCTTTCCCCTGAACCCCACAGGAGGGGAAAGCCCCCCCTGCACTCCCCTGCGTAGAGGAGTGTAAATTATTTCAGGGTGTAAAATCTTGATGGGGTATAAACACCATTGAAAACAAAGACCTCTGAATCAAGAAGATAATTGGGCTCCAAAACCAACAATATCCCACTTGGAGACTGATCTCAGCAACTCCACCATTGTTGTATCTGCTAGACTATGATCCTTCTTGGACCTAGAAAAATTTGCATCTTCACCTTCATGCTTGAAGACCAACTCAAACTGAACAGAAACTCATTTTCTCCCTGGTTACTCCCTTTGTTAACATGTCTGCAGGATTCTGGCTAGTGTGTATATTTTCCAACCTCAAATGTCCATCTTTCAAGACAGATCATATGAAATGGTACCTTATTTGTATATTCTTAGTATTCAAATGGAAGGTTGAGTTATTTGCAATATGAATGGCACTCACATTGTCACAGTACAACATGTTATTCTCCTGCTTCTTTCCCAATTCCTCCATAAACCATTGTAACCAAATCATATATTTACTAGCATTTGTAACAACAACATACTCTACCTCTATTGTTGAAAGTGAAACAACCTTTTGCAATTTCAAAATCCAACTTACTATTGTTCCACCTATATTAAAAACATACCCTGTGGTGCTCCTCTTTCTATATTTATCACCTACCATATATGAATCAACATATCCCTGTAGAATAGTGTTTGAACCTCTAAAACATAATGCATGAGTAGTAGTACCTCTCAAATACTTCAGAATCCACTTTACTTCCTCCCAATGTTCTTTACTTGGATTGTTCATATACCTTCTCACAACTCCCATTGCATGTGCAATATTTGGTATTGTGCAAACCATCGCATACATCAAGCTACCAATTGTTGATGAATAAGGAAACCTGGACATGTATTATATCTCCTCATGTGTCTTGGGAAAAATTTCCTTATTTAATTTTAGATGGCTATCCAAAGGTGTACTAACTAGTTTTTCATTCTACATTCTAAACCCCTCCAGCACCTTCTCCATGCACTCACCCCGAGATAATGTCAATTTGTGATTTTTCCTATCTCTTGTTATTCTCATACCAAGGATTTTCTTTGCAGCACCAAAATCCTTCATTGCAAATGAATTAGCTAATTTTTTCTTGAGCACATTTATATCCTACATATTAAACCCAGCAACATGTCATATACATACAATAGCAAGATAATATAGCTTCCATTTTCTAGCCTTTTAAAATAAACACAACGATCAGAATGACATATACGATAACCTTGTTATTTCGTAAACCTGTCAAACTTCAAATACAACTGCCTTGTAGATTGCTTTAGATCATACAAGCTCTTCTTCAACCTACATACCAAATTCTCCTTCCCGTTGACCTCATACCCCTGTGGTTGTTGCATATAAATCTCTTCCTCCAAATCCCCATGGAGAAAATTTGTTTTTACATCTAACTGTTTAAGATACAAATATTCTACTGCCACAAGACTTAAAATAGTCCTAATTGAAGTCATTTTAACAACAGGAGAAAATATTTCATCAAAATCTATACCTTTATTTTGTGCAAACCCCTTTACAACAAGTCTATCTGTGTACCTCTTTTTGTCTCCATCTTCTTCCTTCAACTTGTAAACTCATTTATTCTGCAATTCTCTTTTTCCTTAAGGAAACTGAACCAAATCCCAAGTCTATTTATATACCAAGGAATCCATTTCCTCTTTCATGCCTTGTTCCCACTACTTTTTAGTGTCTACCTGCATTACCTCTTCATAACATTATGGTTCACCAAAATCAATCAACAATAAATAATACAATTAAGGAGAGTATCGTTCATGGGGTCTACTTAACCTGGTAGATCTTATAACAACACTTGTAGGAGTATGAGGTACTTGTTACTCCTGTTATTGTACATTTTGATTTTCTAGTACCTTTGGAATTTATTTTTAAGTGATCTCATCAAGCACCGTGTATTCTGGTTTTTTCTTGTATCTTTCCCTGCAACTAATCTTTGTACATGAACTTCTCATTGAATATGACATCTCTACTCCTAATGATTTTTTGATGTTCATAATCCCATAAGCGATAACCAAAATCATTAACATTGTATCCAATAAAGGTACACTTCTCGGATTTTGCCTCAAGATTTGTTATATTTTCTTTATCAATATGGACAAATTCTTAACAACCGAAAGTATTCAAAAACTAATAGCTTACTTTTTTACCTGTACATGCCTCCTCTGGAATTACACCACCCAAAGAGCTTGAAGTTCCTATGTTTATTAAGTAAACAACAATATCTACATCATATGCCCAGAACTGTAAGGGAAAACCATCATGCAATCTCATACTCCTTGCACGCTCCATGATTGTCTTGTTCATCCTTTCTGACACACCATTTTCTTGTGGTGTTCCTGGAACTGTCTTCTCTCTACGAGTCCCATGGTATGAATAGTAATCATCAAACTCATTGCTGCAATATTCACCTCCATGTTCTAATCTGAGACACTTCAACCTTTTTCCTGTCTCATTCTGAACTAAATCTTTCCATTTCTTAAAAGTATCAAAACATCATATTTGTGTCGAATGCAATAAACCCGAGTTTTTCTAGTTTCATCATCAATAAAATTAACATAGTAACAAGAGCCACCAAGACATGATACATGAGTTGGTCCCCATACATCTGTATGCACAAGCTCTAACCTTTCACTCTTCTTTTCTTTTCTGACTCTGAGAAATCTAACTCTCTTCTATTTTCCATAAACACAATTCTCACAAAAATCCAAATCAATTTGTTTAAGATCTGGAAAAAAAAAAATCTGAAGTATCTGCATCCCATTCTCACTCATGTGTCCAAGCCTATGATTCCACAGCTTTGTATCCACTCCTATAGAATCTAAAGAGATAGAAGAGTCAGTATTACCATTACATAAATACAATGTACCTATCTTCTCTCATTTTTATATCATCGGTGATCCTTTAGAAACCTTCCACACCTTATCTATAAATATGGATATACAACCTTCACTTGCCAACTTCCTTGTTGAAATTAGAATTTTCCTTAGATCTAGAACATGTCTTACCTCTTTCAACAACTATTGGTTTCCATTCCTTTTCTTTATTTTTACCTTTCCCATTCCAACAATTTTTCATGGTGCATCATCACCCAAATGAACCTGTCCAAAATCACCTTGAACAGAATCTAGAAAATGTTTCCTATGGGGTGTGGCATGAAATGAAGTCCTTGAATCTACTACCCAAGACTCAGAAATATTATCCACGAAAATAATCAAATCATCTTGTAACACATCACTTGTTACATTTGTTTCCTGATTTTTCTCTTGTTGTCCATCTCTTTGTTTCTTTGGATCTTTGTAGTCTTTCTTCAGATGTCCTTTCTTCCCACAATTCCAACACTCTATCTTTCCGATTTGGATATGCCCTTCCTAGAATTCCCATAGTTCCCTGAGCTCTTTCATCTATTCTTTTGTCTTCCCCTGTTCCCCATGTTTAATGCATTACCTGATGTCTCACATGTGATTTTCCATCGCATTTACTCACTAAAGATAACACCAACAACATCATCAAATTTTAGATTGTTTGAACCAGAGAGAGAGTTACTTACATCCATGACCAAGTCGTTCCAACTTTCTGGCAATGAGCACAATATTAGAATATCCCTAACCTCATCATCAAAGTCCTCTTTTACAAAACTTAGTTGCTTAGTAACCGTATTAAATTCATTTAAATGATCTGCAACAGACCCACCTTCTGACATCTTCATATTAAAAATAATCTCTTCATTAGAAATACATTATTGGACATCGATTGTTTTTCATACAGTTTGTCCAATGCATCCATCAACGCCTTTGTTGTCTTTTTTTTTGAAATATTGAAAGCCACCAACACTGCTAGGATCAACCGTATCGTTCCTACTGCCTTTCTGTCAAGAACCTCCCATTCTTTGTCCTTCATGGTCATCAGCTTCTTTTCTATTCCACCCAATGGTAGGAATAGAACCTTCTGACATAAATAATCTTCCATCTGCATCTTCCATAACTGGTAGTTTTGTCCATTAAATTTCTCGACCCTAAACTTTTCATCAACCTCCATTGCTCCCACTCGAACCAGGAACCCTCTTTTCCCGCGAGTTACCTTTCTCTCGGAAACTAGTTGTTAGAAAAACAGGATCATCGAGAAATAAAATAAAACGAATGTGGAAATAAAACATAGAAGATACACAATACAATAGAGACACAGATATACGTGGTTCACCCAGTGTGGGCTATGTCCACCAGAGAAATTGCTAGGTCCTTCCTTTATTATTATCTAGGAAATGAAGGGATACAACCTACAACACACCCATTGTAACTTCCTCTTCTTTCTCTCACAGTCTCATCTCTCAAAATACAATGTTCGCAATAATACATAGCCCCAATACATTTCCCTCATAAAAGAGGCTTTCCTTCTAGGGAAAAAAACCCTAACATAACTTCTACCGTCAGATCTACGACCTTATAATGAACGATCCATATTTACTATGAAATTACAATATACAATTACAAAAAAAAAAATCCTTTGGGGGCTTCACCCCCCCTGCACTCCCTCGTGTGAAGGAGTGTACATTCTTCTGGGGTGTAAATTATTCATGGGGTATAAACATGGCTGAAAACAAAGACCTCTTAATCAGGAAGATAATCCTGCTCCACAACCAACATTGGCAAAGGGTTTCTTCACACAACGCATGAGTTGAAGATGAAATACAAGGTCTTGCACCTTGAATCACCCACCTCTAAGTCAAATTATCCATGAAGGGAGTGTTAATTTTTCTGATTCTCAGATCTTAATATTTATTTCCTTATGATTACAAACAAGATTTACTTTCATACCACAGTTATCATAGAATAATTATACACTAAAAATATCAACTATAACAATGCAATATAAATAACAGGATCTAGAAATATTAACCATGCATGGTAGACACAAGAACATAATACAATAAAACACAAGAGTTTATCCGAGGAAACCCAACCTTGGGAGAAAACGCAACAACCTTTCTTATAGAATAATTTGATCCAGGATATTACCAGTACATCACCATCACCAGATCAAAAATACCATACACAAAAAGTCCTTCCCAATCCTATCACCTCCAAGATCTAGCACCTCAATAAGATAACCACGAACAACTAAGAATATTCCTTCCCAAAGCCTAGCGCCTCTCCAAAATGTAGTGCATAAGAAAAGGGACCAAGAACTACAACTGGCATGAGACAACTAGCACAAAGAAACTTCCTAGTGTGCATTAGATGAGGACAGAACTATGTGTCATAATGAAATGAACTGGTCTTTTTTTATACTTGTTTAGTCACATGTATTTTCATGTGGGGTTAACTTCTCTTCTTAGATATTTAATTTTAATTTATTTCTTTCTGTATTTTACTTTTGGAGGTCGACTTCTCTTTCGTGGTATTCAATTTATTCTTGGGACTTTTTTAATGGTGTAGATGGGTCTTCTTGTACATTTTTGTGGAGAATGACTATTGTAATTTGCAAAACTTCAACACTCCTTCTCAATGAGGGAGGCATTCTCCATACTTGGATTTCTTCTATCATAGAACGATTTTGTTTGAGCCCGGTTGATGTATTCTTCTCTGGAATGCACCCAGTTTATGTATACTTCTACCACATAGCACCCTTTTGATGTATGATTCTCCCACATAGAACCATGTTGATGTATAATTCTCCCACATAACACCTCGAGTCTCCAATGGTCCTTGTCAAGTCAGATGATCAAGGATAGAAACCACAACGAGTTCATTCTTCTAAGACAACTCAGAATGGCCATCTAATACATGGAGAACATCAACACCCTAGGCCACTCTCCTTAGCCAAGTTAGCATGGCCATCGAAGGAGAGTGCTCGATGTTATACATGGATAACATCAATTCCATGGACCATTATCCTTATCCAAGTCAACATGGTCATTAGAGGAGAATGTTTTTCCGATGCATATGTACCTCAAGTCTTCATCGGTCCTTGATCAAGTCACATGATCAAGGATAAAGACTAGGCCTGGGCCATTCTTCTTAGCCAATCCAGCATGTCCATCAGAGAATAATGTACCATTCTCTTTAGCCAAGTTAGCATGGCCATCAGAGGAGAATGTATGCCATTTTCCTTAGCCAAGACAACATGGCCATCGAAGGAAAATATCATCCTGATACTGCATCTAGAGAAGTATCAACACCTCAAGTCTTTGTCAGTCCTTGTCAAGTCAACATGATCAAGGATAAATAGTACGCCTAGGTCATTCTCCTTTGCCAAGTTAGCATGGCCATCGAAGGAGAATTTATTCCTGGTGCTACCAAAAAAATCAACACTCCCTCTCAGTGAGGAAGTCCTTCTACATCATGCCAAGCTCATCTCCCGATACTGGAGCTTTATTGCTCTCTTTTGCATCATGTTTCGGATGAAGTCCTGCAAGAATATTATGAATCCACACTGCTTTGATTCTTGTGATAGTAGTTGTGATATACTATGTCTCTGTTGTACTGAATGTTACAGAAACATGCTTTCCTAAAATCATAACTGATCTCAAAATGAAGCAACACACCAAGGTGCTCAATATGTCTATTGCACTCCCTTCCTAATCAGAATCTATATATCCCTACAGCCTTACTTCACCACCTAAGACACATATGAGGCCATATCTGACTGTACCATGTAATTACCTCAACACATGCTTTGTTGCAACCCAATGGTAATGTCTTGTCTCTACCATGAACTGGTTCAAGGTGAAAAGCAAGCATCTGTCCCATTGTTATCTAGGTACATTAAGAATCCAATCAATTTTTTGTACATCGTGGGATCCACCAAATCTGAATCTAAAGTAAAATCACTCATCTTCTTCAGATTTTTCTCCATAGGTGTAGCCATGGAATTGTAGTCCATCATATTGAACCTCATCAGTATCCCTTAACTGAGGAATATCTCATTTGATCTCTATCACACTTCTAATCCCAAGTAATAGTACATCCAGCCAAGATCCTGCATCTCAAACTCTGAGTCCAACTCCCTTTGTCACTAATGTAAGCTCTATTTTCCATTCTCACTCATTGGTTGCTCCCTCTGTGATAGATACAAAGTCCATATCCCAATCCTCTTAATTGGATGCCTCCTTTTTCACTGTAGCCATATCTATTGAAACAAGTGTATCCTCATGGGAGATCTCACATCTCCTAGAGGAATCCTCAACTCATGACACATGTTTGTCAATCCTGGAAGATGCCTCTCCCCCCTGAATGTAAGGGGAAACTCCCTTTGAATGATCAGTTCTCCCACTGAGCCAACTAACTCTCTCTGAGATCAGACTCACTATGAGTCTGCATGCTCCCTCTAGAACTTGAATCCCTCTGAGATTGTACAATATCTAGAGCCGTCTTCTCTCTCCTACACCTACTAACTTCCTATAAATTTTGATCTCCAATGAACTATATGGGAGGCTACTCCTCCTTACTGGATATTGAGGGTTGACTCTCTCTGAACTCTGGCTCCCTCTGAGATGGTACTTTGTAGGGCCATCTTCCTCACCACTGGTGGAGCCACCTACTCCTCCTCATAACCTTGACTCTATGTAACTCAATAAACTCTGAGTATAACAAATAACTACATGTCTCACTACATCCTACAAAGTATCATGAAGTCATGTTGGCCTCTACTTGGTCACTACCACATCTCTGGGCAGATCCACTGGCCCTTTTGGCTCTACTGACTCTTCCTGGTGATATGAAGAGTGAACAACTGAACTGTACGATCTTCCTATGGATCCTTATGCTCCTCACTATCAATCTCTACGTGGAACATTTTTCATCCCACAAAAATATCCTTCTTCATAGAAGGTTCTAACTTCGTCCTTTTCACCTTCGGTATATGGATGTATATTGTCTTGTATACAATTCCATATATGGATATTATGCTCCATGTCTCAAACTAGAGACCATCTAATTTATTTCCTCTTGCAACCGTCACTGTAAGTCCCTCTTAGAGCTATCACCTGTGACCTTCCTAGAACAAGAACATGAACAAGAATTATCGTCACTATAGCTCCCTTTCAGAGATATCACCTGTAACTTGCCCGGGACAAGAGCCAAAAAAAATTACAAGAACAACACATTTCTAGAGTTGTGACCAATTATTCCTCCATGGCAACTTGCCTAGAACAAAACAAGAACATCTCCATGGTAAATTCCATGGAATTTACAAGGTAACCTGTCTGGGACAAAGACAACAACCAAGAACATCTCCTAGAAGAGATCAATTTCATCTTATAAATAAGTGAATCATTGGCACTAAACAATGAGCATTTACATAATGATCATGGTACCAACAATACTCAAGTGTTACTAAACATTTGACAACAAAAGTACTCAACGGTAATAGAACTCTAAAGACTGTTGTCCTAGTTACAACATTTACTTAAGATGCAACAATATAAAAATATCAAACCTGATATGCAAACCTGGAGTCTTTTATTGTTGTTCCATTTGATTTTGAGTTGTCACATACTATGGGATACATCACCACGACTTCCTCCAACTTTTGGGCTTCCTTTGAGTGCACTAGATCTAAGATCCCTTTGGATCTATTGTCACTGCTTAGACAAAGGTCATTTTTCCAAGTGTAAAAACCCTTCATGATATACCTTATATACAAGTGTATGCCTATGATATGTGTAGAACCATCTAGCTTGTCTTCTAATTTGAGACAGTACATCAGCTCAACAAGAAGTTAGAAATATGAATTAGAAGGTTCAATGTCCACGAAAATGTCAACAAGCCTAAAACCCTAAAATTTCAAATTTGACAGATTGTCAGTATAAGAAGCGCAATAGATGTGCTAGGGAAAGGAGAGCTAGTCTATGCTAAAATTCTTCCCAACTCAGCCCAATAATTTTCTCAATTAGATTTACAGAATGTTGCAACAACTACCATAGTGTGTTTTAGGGTGAAATTTCAACTTTCACCAAGTTGCAATTTGAGACCACCAGGAGGTGTGCTAGGCTAGGGCGAGTTGACCTCTGGAAAAATTAATCTCAATGTCCTCCAATAAATTTCTCAATGATCTTGACAAGTCCAAATCTGTACATTGACAAATTTCATCTCCAGCGACAAACATAAACTGTACAGTGGCAATATTTCAATAAAGCTTTGATACCATGTTCATTTTTTTTATTCTCATATCTTGATAGTTATTTCCTTATGATTGAAAACAATATTTACTTGCATACCATAGTTATCATAGAATAACTATACACTGAAAATATCAACTATAACAATGCAGTGGAAATAAGAAGATCTAGAAATTTTAACCATGCACAATAGACACAAGAACACAATACAAGAACACACAAGAGTTTATCATGGGAAACTCAACATTGGGAGAAAACCAAACAACCTTTCTTATAGAAGAATTTGTTCCGAGATATTACCAGTACATCACCATCACTAGATCAAAAATACCATACATGGAAATTCCTTCCTAAGCCTAGCACCTCCAAGAGCTAGTGCCTCAATAAGATAACCAAGAAAAACCAAGAATATCCTTCCCCCAAGCCTATCACCTCTCCAAAAGATAGCACATAAGTAAAGAGATCAATAACTACAGCTGGCATGAGACATTTGGCATGATGAAACTACCTAGTGCACATTAGATGAGGAGAAAATTGTTTGTCATAATGAAATGAATTGGCCCCTAGTTATACTTGTCAAATCACTTGTCTTTTCATGTGGGGTCGACTTCTCTTCTTGGATATTTAATTTTACTTTATCTCTTTCTGTCTTTTACTTGTGTACGTCGACTTCTCTTCTGTGGTATTCAATTTCTTCCTGGTACTTCTTTAATGGTGTAGATGGGTCTTCTTGTACTTTCTTGTGGAGAATGACTGCCCAAAGTTGCAAAACTTCAACAGGGAGCGTTGGACAATGTGACATGCCATCTAAATGGAATCATTGGATAAGGAGTGAGATAAGGGTCAAAAGTTGGTGTTTGGTGCACTAGGGAAGGGTTTTGTGGTGGAAAAAAATGCATCGAGGATGAAATCCAAGGAATTATGCCTTGAAGGATGGGCCTCTAAGGTATATGGGTGATTAAGGCAACCTCAAATCATGACATAGGCCCTCTGATTAGAATCATTAACCCGAGAGTAGGCGAAGGACCAAATTTCATAATTTGGTACATCATGGAAAAATGTCTTTGTCAACGACACACTTTGAGGCCAAAATCCAAAAGCTTAGACCTTGAAGCACCCACCTTTAAAGTAAACTAACCATAAAGATAATCTCATACAATGAGATAAAACCTACTAATGGAATCATTAGTGTAGGAGTGAAACAAGTCATTGATTTTGATGCTTAGCACATTATATTAAAACATCATTAAAGAAAAAAATCATTATTAAAAAACTCCAAATTTAAATACTTATACAAATTTTTCATAAATAAAATATATAATTTTTCATAAATAAAATATATATATATTAAAAGTGAATTTTACATTTTCTTTTTAAAAAATTATTTTAAAATTGATTATTGTACACCTACCTAAAATTATTTATTTATCAAAATTATAGAATTTTTATGTTTTTCACTTTTATATCACAACTAATATCTCATAAAGAAAATCATTATTATACCTAGACCCCACAACAAAGAGATCTATCAAGCCTAAGAATTTTTTATGTGAATACTTTATTTTCTTATCTTAAATTTGTAGGAATATAATAAAATATATATCGAGACCAAGAGAAGCCACATCATAATTGTTGAATGTAACAAGTATGACATCATAATTGATGATGTTGTGTAGTACATGTTTGTCACTGAACATCGTTAATTATTTAAAAATCACATCCTACCCACCCATGAAAATGATGTTATCATTTATATTATATTATATTAATAGAATTGATTATATTATAAGTGTAATTTGGTAATATAATTGTTGGATGGTTTATATTATAAGTGTAATTTGGTAATATAATTGTTGGTGAAATTATATTTTTATATTATTTAAATTATGTTTTTAAATAGATAAATGGATTCAACTCTATCAAAAATATCAAAAAATCTAGAATATAATTTCAACCATTGAAATTTACCATTTCAATTATTTTTTTAAATTTTTTTTATCAAATTTTAAACAAAAACTCATAAAAAAATCATAAAAAAAATAAAAACAAAGAATACAAATGCTATTGGTTATTATTTATGATAAAAAAACATTTCCGGTGAGTTAACAAAAAAGTTGGTTGTAGTGTGAAAGTTCTAAGAAATGATTATTTTTAGGAGATTTTTTTCAGGGAACATTTGTAGAAAATCCTTCAAGAAATTGTTAGATCCCTAGATTTGAGTGATTATTTTTGTATAATCTAAATGTCCAGAGGTTTTTCAGCATGCTGAATCCATTTTTGCATTCAGAAATGGATTTTAAACAACAAAAAATAGTGATTAGGTGCAGATTTATGTCACCTCATGGCTAAAAAAGTCATTTCGTAGAACAGTTAGACAAAGCCAAAAAGTTGTTTCAATCTGATTTCTCAAAAAATTAAGTTTTAACGACATATCTCTGTATTCTTGGGATAAAAAACATTTTTGCTCTTTTCCACTTATATTATCTGTTTAATTTTACCCAGAATTAAGCCAGAAATAGTTGGATCTGCAAATTTGAGTGGTTAAATCTATATAATCTAAGTTTCTCACAAATTTTTTTCAACAAGTTGAATCCATTTATACATGAAAAAATACAATTTAAACAACACAAAATTAGATTTTTTCCAAATTTATATCACTGAATTCAGAAAAAAAAAAAAAAAATTATCAAAACTTACTACATTTAAACAACTTCCTTAACAAAATGTCACTATGATTTCTCAAAAAATCCAATTTTTAATGAACATGAACAATGAACAATTGATTTCAATGAATGTGCGAAACAGCATGATGTAAAGATATAAAATATAAAAAGGAAGAATGCGAAGAACATCCCTCGCCTCTGGTCTCTTATAAAACCAGAAGTAGGATGAGTAAATGCTCCTAGGTACTCTCACGCGGTAGATAAATATTACAGAGAACAACTCTCTGTGTGGGTAGATACTCAGCCGATTATAAGGGCGAATATCCACAACTTTGATTTTAGATACAAATTTACATGAATACAAATTTCCCATTACGATTTTTTTTTTTCTCTCCAGCTTCAATTCGCGTTACTTCTGGAGTGAAGCAGATCCAATGCTTTGATTAACATCCTCTTCAACCGAGGCAAGTGCAATTTCACATTCTGATTGTCCATGTACACCTTCTTCGTCGCGTTCCACCCTTTACGATTCACTGACTTTGGATCCCTCAGATACGGATGATCCTTGGGATACTCATCGTACAGCGAGCTTTCCTGAGGCAGGATTTGGTATTCAAGGTATTCGACGGTATCCATCTTCGTGGCCGGCCCTCTGAAGAAAGTCCGAGAAGCCCACTCTATTCCGAGAGGTACCACCTGTACAAAAACGCCCCCTGGCGGGAGAAACAGAAAATGTGTCAATGCCGCGCCATGGATTCCCATGAACACATCGCAGGAATTGATAATTCTGTACATGTCTTTCAATTGGGTGTTCACATTTGGCGACAGAATCATGACTCTGAAACCTAATTTCTCAGCTACCTTAACAATTTCTCTCTGGTTCAGGAAAACTCTCGATCCCTTTCGGGCAATTAGGACGAGCTTAGGCCTCAGCGATTTAAGTAATGAATATTGGAAGATCGATTTTTTATTGCCGTCTTCGAAAGCCTTGTGGAGCATATTCTGGAAATCTGTTATTGTATATTTATTTGGACTGAGCGCGGGATCGACCCAGAGATCCCCATGATGGCTCAGGCCGACGATGGCCTCAGGAAAGCAATGGGTTTCGGGATTTATCTCTTCTCTGAAGTCGAGGATATCGTAAGACGAGAGCTGCCTTATGATGTCCCGAAATTTTGCAGTCCACCAGGGCTTGTGATTTGGTATAACGAAGACCACTCGGCCTTTGAGATGGTAGGAGGTTATAAATAGAGGGACTATTACATCCGTGAAGTCGTGGAATAGGTTGCCTGTGTAGCCTCCTGTGGAGAACACCAGCGCTGGGACGGAATGGGTCACTTGGCACCGCGGGGCGTGTGTGGGATCGGTTCTTTCCAGTGATAGTTCGTCCACTGAGGCCATTGTGTGATTCTCCCATTTGCGTGTATATGGTTTGATTTTGAATTTCTCTCCCTGTTGCAGTCCCGATCCGGGGGTTTCGGAGACGAGGAACAGGGTGGAAGAGGCCGGGTGAGTTCTGATATCGCCTTTCATGATGCATACGTCTGTTCTGTAGGAGGATGTGTTGCAGACTAAGGTGCTATCCCTGGGTCGACTTTCATCTGCGATCGATAGGCACAACCCAATTCAACCATTGTTACTAAAGTGAATGCAATTACAAAATAATACAACAAAATAAAAGGCACAACCCAATTCAACCATTGGTTCTAAAGTGAAGTGAATGCAATTTCAAAAATAATGGCGTATCAGTTGCAACGGGCAGCCAGAGATACAGAATAATCAATTAATCAATTAGATAATCATTTGAACTGCCTCCCATCTCCTTCTGGATTTGAACTTGTGACGAAGAAAACACATGTTCTTAACCATATTTACTTTAAAAGCAAAGATCACTTTCACATTGATTCCCAAACTTTAAAAACTTTCATAACAAAACAAAACATATCACTTTCATACTAATACCAAATACCTAAACCTTAATAACAAAACTAGATAAGACACCCATTACAAAATAAAATAACTAAATAAGAAATAAGAAAACTACTTTAAGCCATATCACTTTAAGACTAATATCAAATACTTGAACTTTAATAATAGAACTAGAAAGACATCAATTACAAAATAAAATAACTAAATAAAAAATAAAACAACTATTTTAAGCCACCATCACATTTGATTTACAAGCAAAGACCACTTTCACATTAATACGTAAACTTTAATAACAAAACATATCACTTTCACACTAATACCAAATACCTAAACCTTAATAACAAAACTAAATATAACATCAATTCCAAAATAAAATAATTAAATAAAAAATAAGAAAACCACTTTAAGCTATCATCATAATTACTTTAAAAGAAAAGACCACTTTCACATTAATACCCAACTTTAATAACAAAACAAAACATATAACTTTCACACTAATACGAACTACCTAAATCTTAATAACAAAACTAAAACTAGACAGTACACCAATTCCCAAACCTAAATATCAATAACAAAACAAAACAACTAAATAAAAAACCATTCAATCCTATGATCTACTTTGAATAAAAAACTCACTATTTAACCATGATTAAGAAAAAAGAAAATAGACAAAACACCAATTCACAAACCTAAATATAAATAAAAAAAACAAAACAAATAAATAAATAAATCATTTCACCAATCAACTGATCGACATTGAAACCAAAACCCACTCTTTAACCATGGTTTAAAAAAAAAAACTAGACAAAACACCAATTCTCAAACCTAAATATTAACAAAACAAAACAACTAAATAAAAAACCATTTCAGCAATCATCTGATCTAAATTGAAACCAAAATCCACTCTTTAACCATGGTTAAAAAACAAGAAACTAGACAAAACACCAATTCTCAAACCTAAATATCAATAACAAAACAAAACAACTAAGTAAAATTTTCATTTCAGCAAACATTGAAACCAAAACCCCAAAACCCACTCTTTAACCATGGATTAAAAAGCAAGAAACTAGACAAAACACCAATTCCCAAACCTAAATATCAATAACAGAACAAAACCACTAAATCAAAAACCATTTCAGCAATCAGCCGATCTACATTGAAACCAAAACCCATTCTTTAACCATAATTAAAAAACAAGAAACGAGACCAAACATCAATTTCCAAACCTGAATATTAATAACAAAACAAAACTATTAAATAAAAAACCATTTTAGTAATCATCTGATCTACATTGAAACCAAAACCCACTCTTTAATCATGATTAAAAAATAAAAAACCAGACAAAACACCAATTCCCAAACCTAAATATCAATAACAAAACAAAACAATTGAATAAAAAACCATTTAGTAATCATCCCATCTAGATTGAACCAAAACACACTCTTTAACCATGGTTAAAAAAGAAAAAACTAAACAAAACTTCAATTACCAAACATGAATATCAATAACAAAAAACCACAAAATAAAAAACCATTTTAGCAATCAATCATCTAATCTACATTGAAACCAAAACCCGCTCTTTAACCATAGTTAAAAAACCAAAAAAAATCAACAATGTTCAGAAACTGTTTTACTCTCTGAACATAAATTTTGACAAACGAAACTGGAGAACTTAAGTCCAACTATCATCGAATTATGTCAGTAATGACTTTTTGACCATTACCAAAAAAGTGAAGCTTCACTGCAAGACAAAACACAAAACAGTAAATAAAAATTAAAGTACTACTTTCAACCAACATTGAAAGCGTATATGCAATGAATACAAAACAACTTTGCCACCCTGGAAAAAAAAAACTGCAACAATAAACGCTATGTGAATACACTACACTGGCAATGGCAGCCAGAGAAACTAATAAAATGCTAATCAATTCATGGTACCCACAGTCTGATCATGTCCTTGGATGTTTTTAGGTCCTCACTGTTGGGGATTAATGGAAGGGACATCGATATAAAAATGGCATTGAGATCATAAAACTCACTTTCTCTGAAATCTATTGCTGCTGTAGAGTGATATCGTTCTTCCTTGTCTGTGGGCAAGCCTACGAGGCTTTCTTCGTCCTCTCCAAGCATGGATCTCATCCAATCATGATTCACTGCATCAACACAATGGAACCACAGTCACAATCATGAGAAAATTTTACGACTATACAGAGAAGAATCTGTACAGGTCAGGTTAGTGTTTCGATGATTTTAAGGATGAAAATTTATTTTAAAACATAGAATTTTTGGTGAATCTTAATAATCCTTCTTATGAACTAATATTTTTTTTTAAAACAATCAAAAATTAAACTTAAAAACAATCAAAAATTAACCCATAAAAGAAATTTAACCCCTAAAATTATCCCACTTAAACACATTAGAAACCAAAACCACCTACAAGTGGCAGCCGTGGGCAGCATTAATCTGAAGAGGCTCATAAAACAGCCGGACTGCAGGCCTACAAACATAGCCACGAGGATGACTATCGTAATCAGATGAAGGCCTCTCCATTTTTTCTCCGAATGAAGAGTGGCTGCAGCCAGTACTGCTCGTGCAGGAAACGCCAGAATGATCAGAAGCCACTCTAACCTGCTAATTTTCCTCGACATTCTGATCAACCAGGCAATAAGCTTTGAAGAATTCTTACAGGACTCGACCCAATTGCTCTTACAGTCAGTAACTATCTCCATTAATTCCTTCAACCCACCTTCTTCATTTCAACAACCCGGCCGGCCTGCTGTAAGCAGCAACTACTGTTTCTATAATTCATTATTACAGAATTTCTATTCTGAAAATCGACGCCTCACCTCAAAGGCGTCCCCAGCTCAAAGGACAGCTTCATCCACGGAAGAATTGCATTGGGCAACAATCTTATCACATAATTCTCCCACCATGACATTGGAGCTCGTAAGGAAACTTAAAACACAAGAATGGCGGTTGCATGGTCCAAACATTACCAAACCTGCCAACCACAATCATAATAAAATGACAGAAAAAGTAACAGTTGTGGAAAACCTACGCCTCCCCACCTAATCGTTAACAAAAGCGGTCACTCTTGCGTGTATAGAATGACAAATCCGAGCATCGTCGGTGGGAGAATAGGACATCTGGTCAGATACAAAACTGACCACAAAACAGATTCTGCACACTGAAATTCTAATTGTAAGCCATTCATTTGTTTTACAAATTAAGCAATGAATCACCGTACATGCAATTATGCATATATTTGCTTTACTAATTAAGCAACGAATTATCATACATGAAATCATTGAGGCAGGTTTGCTTTACTAATTAAGCAACGAATTATCATACATGAAATCATTGAGGCAGGTCAAGCTTTTAAAATAAATTATGCATTGTTATTAATAAAGGCCAAGGTGCTCTAAGAAATCATACAAAATTAATTTCTTAATAACACATTGTCACACTCTTAATTTCTTAAAATTAACTTGATTACACTCTTAAAATGCATATTTCTATGTTAATAGATGTGACCCAAATCTTTTAACACAATACTTCATAGCAATTCATGATGGGCATTCACATGGGTGCAAATCACACATTGTCCACATGTTTTTCATCTTTTCATTGCTCCCATTTAGTAGGTACATTGTTGTTGGAATTTTCCATTGCAATAATGTTAATCTACAATCTTCTTCAACTTTGGATTGCTATACACTTCAATAAATTGAGGTAGTATATTATTGGAATCAATCATACATTTTCCATAAATTCTTTATCTTTTCATTGCTCACATTTAGTAGTAGGTTCATTGTTGTTGGTATCTTTCACTGCAATATTTTCAATCTACAAACTTCTCCAACTTTGGTTTGTCATACAATTTAATTTACAACCTTCTCCAACTTTGGCTTACCATACAATTCAATTTATTGATATAATGTAATAGTGGAATTAGTGCAATTTCAATATTTTAACATATGTGTGAAATTATGGATATTTATAATTTGATTTGTCATACAATATCAATCTATTGGAATAGTCTATAAGTGGAATCTATACAGATTTGATCCTTTAAGTGTGTTTTGATAATTTACAATGTGACAAATTAATAAGCATACATTATTCAATCTATGTATATAGTATTTACAATTTTAATAATTTATAAGGTAACAAATTAATAAGTATATATTATTTTATCTCTGAATTGTTTTTAAATTTTACTTAACTCTAAATTTATTAAACATTAAGAGATGTAAAATGAAAAGAAAAAAAGATTCTTAATGCTTAAAAAATAAAGGTTAAAACATATTTACTTTATATTATATGTATATATTTATTATGTTTTTATTTATTATTATAGTGATTTTTTATTTACTTTTATATTAGGAATCTCAACTTTTTTCCATTTTAGTTTATTAGATTTGTGTTATGTTACACATATCCTCCATATTGGACTACAGAGTGCACCTGGTTTCTCTATGTGCAATGGCATCAAGATTTCCAATAATAAATATGAGCCCTATTGTGCAGATTCCAAAAAGATCTATTGCACTATAAATCAATTGTATGTTGAACAATTGTGCAAGGCACGCAACTATTCAACCAATAGTTGCATGACATATTGTGTATGGATTGGAGTCCCTAGCTCGTGCCAATGCATAGCTATCAGAGAAATATATATGTGCCCCATGTAGATATTCATTTGATAGTTACATAGCCTAGCAGAAACCCTAATGGGCTTTTGTATGGGACACATTTAACCTAATCTAAGAAAGTAACTAGATGAAAATGATGTAGATTTCAAGAGCACTAACCTAATGGTCACAAAATAAAAAAATCATTGGTCCAAATTTTTGTAGCTAGCTTTAAAAGGTTTAGGGCTTAAGTGGATCCACAAACTCAAACTCATCCAAACATTTTTCAAAATTCATGCCATGACTTATTTATCTAGGTTTTCCTTGAATTTTATTTTTCCTTGTGTGGTCCCATATGAGCTTTATTTATTTTTTCATATGCATTGATAGATTCCTTGGTTTTAGTAAAATTCAATATGGTGCCATTATATTTTTACAATTAGATGCTTCACTTGAGCATAGAGAGCTCATACATTCCATTTGCATGCCATTTTCACTATTGGTTTTGATTTCACAACTATTTTTATGATTTGGTATTTGTTTCATGTGTGCACGTTGTTCATTGGAAGCCAATTTTCCCTCCATTTTTCATGTGGCTCATTCCCATTCCTTGAAGTATACTTATTTAAATTGGTATATAGATAGCATATCCCCTCATTTTATGTTTAATTTTTGTTGTTTTTCACCCCTAAATATGCTTTTAACACCCCCCCCCTCACCCTACCCCACCCCAACTCGAGCAAGTGGCTTAGCCCATCCATCTTGTGTTTCACCCTTTCCCAATGGACATATCCCACCTACATGGGTTGCCATGGATTAGTATCTCGTTCCATATTGGAATCCATGTAGTTATTTCCCAATTTAGGATCGGGACTCCATTCATCTGCATCCTAGAGATATCCTCATGCTTCTTCTCACCATTTTTTTGGCTTGTTCCCTTGAACTCCCAAGTCGTTTGCATCAAATTGACATATTATGTAGTGATTCAACACATGTCACTAGCTCACTACCTCATCCATATTCTGAAGAACATTTGTTTTTGTTTTTTTCATTTTCTCATCATTCCCTCAAGGAGATTTCCACAAGTTCCCCCATTGGTTGATTCCATTCACCGCTATTGTTTCCATCATATAGGATCAATCTACTCATTTTCCTTTTGGGGAACCTATCCCCTTGCTTGTAATGTATCCATATTCTTTCATTATTTTTGGAAGATTTCGCAGTGCTCCTTTGGCACCACCATGTTACACGATCTCTTTACGTAGCATTCCCAACCATCCTTGTTCATAGCATCCTCATTGAGTCACTCTTGGAGTCTCTCTCTTTTAGTACCCCATCCAAATCCTATCATATTTCAAAATCCTTCTCGAGTAATCACTACCTTGGTTTGTCATTTCTATCCATTAGTTTTTTCTACCATATGAGTTGTCATTATAAGCTCCTTGCTTAATTTTTACCATCACTCTTGGTGTTATATGATCATTATTAGGTCAGTCGTTCCACTATGCTCTAAAAAAGGGAATTCTTGAGTCCCATTCTCATTGGCTTCCTCTTATATTGTTGCCCTGGTCTCAATCGGTCTCATTTGCTACATTATATACTACACCTTGCATTGGTCTCTAGGGAGTCCTTCATTCCCTATTTTCGATGAACCTTCCCTTATTGACATCAACAACATTATTCTAGGGGTTTCATTTAGAGGATTTATGCACTTTGGTCTAATTTACATCATTGGTGGGTCACCTCAGATTGGATAAGGGGATTCATCATTGTTCCTTGACTTGGTATTTTCTCACGTTCTCAAAACCAACTCATTATCACACCATTGAGATATGTACACATTGATTGTTCCAATGTTCTAGTTATAGTCGAATACCATCAGACACGTCTGGCTCTTTCCAATATTTTTTTATCCTTTCAGGTGCAAGTCACCTTTCATGTATCTCTCTACATGTTTCGGCTAATGTTGGATATATTTTACCAACTCTAGTTGCAAACCCCAATATGTGTTTGTCTTTATTCAATAGTTTTTTATCCTCTAGTTTGAACTTTCATCCAGTGAGCTCTTTCCAGATCTTGGACTTTATTTTGCTCAACATGGATACTATGGTTTCTCATCCCCTTTTAGGGTGATAGTGTTCCTTCATTTTTTTGGACATGATGCAATATCCATTGTGTTTATGTACTTTTATAGGGCCTCATGTTTTGATGATTCCATAATGTATGTACTATGACATATTCATGACTTCGATCTAGCCCCATGATGCTATAATCCCATTGTATTGTGCATGCTTCATAAGTATGGGTACACTCCCTCCTTATTGATATTGAGATCATGTATACACCTTACCTCATGTTTTTTGTTTTGTAGGTGGTTCTTCTTAGTTATCTATAGGTGGTCCTCCCTTTATTTTGACACTCTACTCCATATTTAGTCCATTTCATTGTTTGGGTAAGAAATTGTGATGTATCTCATCTACATGAACTACTACTACCTCATATGTTAGGAGACAATTGTTATTAACCTAATTTTATTTACCTATAGAATTTTAGTAGCTTTCCTTGAATACATCATTATTGCACTAATAACCTACATTATGCAACCTAGGTCATCATCATATGAACCTATTGTACTTAACTTACCCAATTCAAACCATCAATTGGATGTTTTTTGGGGAATGTAGATTTTCCTCCATTTTATATGCACACCAAACAAGAAAAACCTCGATTTCCAAGTGATTATTAACTCAAAAAATATCTTATTTGTGTCTCATAGATAAGCGTGTGATTTTTTATATGGTCTAGTTAGTACATGTGTACCTTATCAAACCCCCACGTGATTTAGTTTCCATGATGTCCACTAAACATACAAATTAACATTAATACATGGAGAGAATTCACATGGAAACTACATCTGATGGGGGGTTCCACTAGTTACCTATAAACAAAGGACATGGGGTTGCAATTTACATAGAGGAAAGAAGACAGATGTTATGTTGTGATCCGAATTTATGTAGGAACACAATGAAATGCAGAAATACACATAAACACAAAGATGCAGCGGAAATAAGACTTTATTTCATTAATCACAAATGACTGAAATCTGCTTACAGAATGGAAATGAACTAGCTAGGGCGCTGGTAGCTTATCTCTGAGAAGAGATGTGGC
>JZKD02S1673154.1:900902-912812 GCA_000966675.3 Picea glauca | reverse complement strand
ATATATATATATATATCGTGTATTAAAAAAAAGGCATACGACTTCTCCTCAAATGTAATAAAGAGAAAATACAAGAGAAGATCAATGTGGGAAGCTAAAGGGTTAGGGAAACTTGATCTATCCTATAGTTGAGTCGTCTTCCTATATACCCATTCCCCATAAAGAAAGGAGGGTTGTTTGGTAGAGAGTGAAGGAAATGATACCCAAATTTCCATGTGAAGCATGAAGATGAACCAAAGAACCTGCAACCTACACATTGCCTAATAATAAGAGAACATGGTCGAAGCCAATTGAATGTTGGTTTTCCCATCTAGATTTTCAATGTAAACACATTGTTAATGGGTGTGTGAATTTCCTTATTTGTTGTGCTAGTTTTTTGTTTATGATTTCTTGGTTGTTTCTTTGTATTTAAATTGATGTTTGATCTATTTGAATGGTGTGATAATTCATTTCATGTCATTGATCTATGTTTTACTTCATAGATTCATTCAGCTTAGCATTTAAAGAGTATAAACAACTCTCTATCCTCCACCATTGGTTTATTTCTGAGATGAAAGATCCAAGGCCCATATAATTTGGTTGTTGCAATGTTGTAGGGAGTTTCTAAATATAAATTTCTTGTGAATTTAATTGATGGCAGTAAGGAAAAACTTCATTGTGGTTGTAACATCCCCCATCCCAACTGAGGGACATTACGGTGCAGAAAAATCATAAAAACACGGTGAGAATAGGACACATGGTCAGATACAAAATTGACCACAAAACAAATTCTGCACACTGAAATTCATAAGACAAATCATGGATATTGATTATTCTAATTGTAATCCATTCATTTGTTTTAAAAATTAAGCAATGAATCACCGTACATGCAATTATGCATATATTTTCCTTACTAATTAAGCAACGAATTATCATACATGAAATCATGCATCTATCATTGAGGTAGGTCAAGATTTTAAAACAAATTATGCATTGTTATTAATAAAGGCCAAGGTGCTCTAAGAAATCATACAAAATTAATTTCTTAATAACACATTGTCACACTCTTAATTTCCTAAAATTAACTTGATCACACTCTTAAAATGCATATTTCTATGTTAATAGATGTGACCCAAATCTTTTAACACAATACTTCATAGCACTTCATGATGGTCATTCACATGGATGCAAATCACACATTTTCCACATGTTTTTCATCTTTTCATTGCTCCCATTTAGTAGGTCCATTGTTGTTGGAATCTTCCATTGCAATAATGTCAATCTACATCCTTCTCCAACTTTGGCTTGCTATACACTTCAATAAATTGAGGTATTATATTACTGGAATCAATCATACATTTTCCACAAGTTCTTTATCTTTTCATTGCTCACATTTAGTAGTAGGTTCATTTTTGTTGGTATCTTCCACTGCAATATTGTCAATCTACAACCTTCTCCAACTTTGGTTTGTCATACAATTCAATTTACAACCTTCTCCAACTTTGGCTTGCCATACAATTCAATTTATTAATGTAATGTAGTAGTGGAATCAGTGAGATTTCAATATTTTTACATATGTGTGAACTTATGGATGTTTATAATTTGGTTTTTTATACAATATCAATCTATTGGAATAGTCTTTTAGTGGAATCAATGCAATTTCAAGATTTCATCCTTCTCCAACTTTGGCTTGCTATACACTTCAATAAATTGAGGTAGTGTATTACCGGAATCACTCATACATTTTCCACACCTTCTTTATCTTTTTCATTGCTCACATTCAGTGGTAGATCCATTGTTTTTGGTATCTTCCACTGCAATATTTTCAATCTACAACCTTCTCCAACTTTGGTTTGCCATACAATTCAATTTACAACCCTCTCCAACTTTGGCTTGCCATACAATATTGTCAATCTACAACCTTCTCCAACTTTGGTTTGCCATACAATTCAATTTACAACCTTCTCCAACTTTGGCTTGCCATGCAATTCGATTTATTAATGTAGTGTAGTAGTGGAATCGGTGCAATTTAAATATTTTAACATATGTTTGAACTTATGGATGTTTATAATTTGGTTTGTTATACAATATCAATCTATTGGAATAGTCTATAAGTGAAATCTATGCAGATTTGATCCTTTAAGTGTGTTTTGATAATTTATCATGTAACAAATTAATAAGCCTACATTATTCAATCTATGTATACACAATATTTACAATTTTAATAATTTATAAGGTAACAAATTAATAAGTATGTATTATGTTATCTGTAAAAAAAATTTAAATTTTACTTAGATTTATCTTAACTCTAAATTTATTAAAGATTAAGAGATGTAAAATGAAAAGAAAACACGATTCTTAATGCTTAAAAAATAAGGGTCAAAACATATTTACTTTATATTATATTTACATATTTATTATATTTTTCTTTATTATTATAGTGATTTTTTATTTACTTTTATATTAGGAATCTCAAGTTTTTTTCCATTTTAGTTTATTAGATTTGTGTTCTCCATATTCGCCTACAAAGTGCACATTGTTTCTCTATGTGTAATTACATCAACATTTCCAATAATAAATATGCACCCTATTGTGCAGATTCCAAAAAGATTTCTTGCACTAAAATCCCAAAAAGATTTCTTGCACTAGAAATCAATTGTATGTTGAACAATTGTGCAAGGCACACAACTGTTCAACCAATAGTTGCATGACATATTGTGTATGGATTGGAGTCCCTAGCTCGTGTCAATGCACAAATATCAAAGAAATATATATGTGCCCCATGTAGATATTCATTTGATAGTTACATAGCCTAGCAAAAACCCTAATGGGATTTTGTATGGGCCACATTTAACCTAATCTAAGAAAGTAACTAGATGAAAATGATGTAGAGTTCAAGAGCACTAACCTAATGGTCACAAAATAAAAAAATCATTGTTCCAAATTTTTGTAGCGAGCGTTAAAATGTTTAAGGTTTAAGTGGATCCACAAACTCAAACTCATCCAAACATTTTTCAAAATTCATGCCATTACTTATTTATCTAGGTTTTCCTTGAATTTTCTTTTTCCTTGTGTGGTCCCATATGATATTTATTTTTTTTCTCATCTACATTTATAGATTCCTTGGTTTTAGTAAAATTCAATATGGTGTCATTATCTTTTTAAAATTAGATGCTTCACTTGGTAGCATAGAGAGCTCAGACATTCCATTTGCATGTCATTTTCACTGCTGGTTTTGATTTCAAAACTATTTTTATGATGTGGTATTTGTTTCATGTGTGCACGATGTTCATTGGAAGACAATTTTTCCCTCGATTTTTCATGTGGCTCATTGCAATCCCTTCAAGTATACTTATTTAAATTGGCATATAGATAGCATATCCCCTCAGTTTATGTTGAATTTTTGTTGTTTTCCACCCCTAAATATGTTTTTAACACCCCCCCCCACCCTACCCCACCCCAAATCGATCAAGTGGCTTAGCCCATCCATCTTGCATTTCACCCTTGCCCAATGGACATATCCCACCTACATGGGTTGTCATGGATTAGTACCTCGTTCCATATTGGCATCCATGTAGCTATTTCCCAATTTAGGATCGAGACTCCATTCATCTGCATCCTAGAGATATCCTCATGCTTCTTCTCACCATTTTTTTGGCTTGTTCCCTTGAAATCCCAAGTGGTTTTCATCAAATTGACATATTATGTAGTGATTCAACACATGTCACTAGCTCACTACCTCATCCATATTGTGAAGAAAATTTGTGCTTTTTTGCATTTTCTCATCATTCCCTCGAGGATATTTCCACAAGTTCCCCCACTGGTTGATTCCATTCACCACTATTATATCCATCATATAGGATCAATATACTCATTTTTCTTTTGGGGCACCTATCCCCTTGCTTGTAATGTATCCATATTATTTCATTATTTTTGGAAGATTTCACAGTGCTCCTTTGACACCACCATGTTACACGATCTCTTTATGTAGAAGTCCCAACCATCCTTGTTCATAGCATCCTCATTGAGTCACCCTTGGATTCTCTCTCTTTTAGTACCCCATCCAAATCCTATCATATTTCAAAATCCTTCTCGAGTAATCACTACCTCAGTTTGTCATTTCTATCCATTAGTTTTGTCTACCATATGAGTTGTCATTATAAGCTCCTTGCTTATTTTATACCATCACTCTTGGTGTTATACGGTCATTTCCAGGTGATTCGTTCAACTATGCTCTAAAAAAGGAGATTCTTGTGTCCCATTCTCATTGTCTTACTCATATATTGTTGTCCCTATCTCAATCGATCTCATTTGCTACATTATATACTACACCTTGCATTTGTCTAGCATTGGTTTGTGTGATAATTCATTTCATGTCATTGATCTATGTTTTTCTTCATAGATTCATTCAAATTAGCATTTAAAGAGTAGAAACAACTCTCTATCCTCCACCATTGGTTTATTTATGAGATGCAAGATCCAAGGCCCATATAATTTTGTTGTTGCAATGTTGTAGGGAGTTTCTAAATATAAATTTCTTGTGAATTTAACTAATGGAAGGAAAAATGTCATTGTGCTTGTAACATCCCCCATCCCAACCAAGGGACATTACGGTGCAGAAAACTCATAAAAACAATTTTTTCGTTAACTAATTGAATTCTTTTATAACTAATTGATTTCATGTAGCTTACATCTATGATTTACAACCATATTTAATTGCTAATTGCTACCATTATTTAGATGCATCTACAACATGCTAAAATGATCATGAAATTCAACCAATAACTCAAACACAACAACATATAATAAAAATCATACACAGATTTCATGCACAAAAATTATACACATAAAATAACACAAAAACAAGATAAAACACTTATCTTTTAATTCTGTTGTGCATCCAACTTCTTGGGATGGACGTTCCACCCAACCATAGACTGACTGTTCCAAATCTCAACAACCAGTCAACCCCGAGTTGACGCTAGTAATCCACAAAAGAGGGTGGTCTCTCACAATCCACTCATAGCTCACAAAACTCACAACCCACTGGTATTTTTCTACAACTATCTCGATTTTCCACCAGATCTCTTCCTCTTGACCTTCCCAACCCAAGGAATGTACCCCTTCATTGATCTCAGTCCCTCAAGCATCCCATTTGTTTATCAAGGCCTCTCTAGCATAGGTAGCTAGGGATATCTCAACTAGGAACTCAAGGGAACTCACTGCTAGGAAAAACTACCAACAAACAACAACAAACACTTTTTTTTTTAGTGCAACTTACCTAGGAGTTAACTCTTTAGGCATGAAAACCTAGCTCTTCTATTTCTAGCTCTAATATGCTCCATCTCTCTCTAAAATTCACCCTCCATGGATGCATCAAATCCAAGTTCTCTTTTTTATATCTCCTTGCTCCTCATGCACAAAAAAACCCATATGTAAAAATTGTTGTCCCAACCCATACAAATTTATCTCATTTGGTTTGCTTGCTTTACTCACACACTTCCCTAAGATGATTTTACTCAACCCCCATGTGCCCAATAACTATGAAATGTGACAACTCACACCCACCCTCTTAAATGTATTTAATGGCTGGCTTTGAGAACACTCAATCATAAATTATAAGGTTCATATATCAATAGAAAATTTAGGAAAATTGGTTGAATTAATATACATGGGTATTTTCGCCTTGGACCCCATCTTAACCATTATCCTAGACTCTCCTCCCTCTTGTGGATTAATTCAACCCCCATCTCTATCCATGTCCCCTTAGCAGTTGTCATCACATTTTATTATTAACATTCAAAAATACAATTTTCATATTACATCGCTTAGTTGTAGACACACATTATATCTACATAAGCATTAATTAAATTGGGGATTATAGTGGGGATGTTACAATGGTTTTCCATGGCTATCATGAGTTATCTATAAAGTTTCAGAAGCTTATTTGGTTGCATGCATCTTACTGAAGGCCAATATATATCCCAACACAAATGAGAAAACCATTCCACAATTGCACGAACTAATTCTCAGTGCCTGGGAGGCCATACAACCATTTTCTTGTCGAACATAGATACCGACTTAATGAGAATTGTGACCTCAAAACGAGAACTCTAGCCCAAAAACCCCATATTTTTGCATAAAAAACATCAAAATCAACCCCCAAATCAAAAAGTGGTACTACTGGTAGCACCATTTTTTAGGTCAAAATTACAACATTTTTCAAGCATGGCCTTCAAAACTCAAACAGTAGCTCAGAAAAACCTTAAAATCAACACCTAAAAAAAAGAAGATGTTTTTTTGTTTCAAAACATTAAATTCCGAGATCATTTGAAATCGTATTTTTATCACTTGGCACCATTAAAACCGAAACCTCAAAATCAACCATCATATTGAAAAGTACTGCTACCAGTAGCACCCATTCTAAAATTGGGGTATGAAAATGACACATTTTTATAATGTGGTAAAATAACTCATCATTATTGTAAACAAAATCATAAAATCAACCCTTAAATGTTTACTTTTTAAATCTTAATATCACGCAAAGCACAAGGTAATACATAATTCCATGAAAATATCACAATATACTTTAAAAATTCAATGTCACATTTTAATATTTTTTTTACTTATAATAATAAAAAAGTAAATACAAGTTACATTGAAAGAAACATAAATAATTTCTTAAAAGTATTGTTATATTGACCATATTCAAAACATATGAGATAAGAAATTTTATTATATTATCCATAATTAAAAACATATCATTCATAAAACATAACAAAAGATTCATAACTTCATGTAAGATCATATGTAAGTTCAATGCTCATTTATAGTTACCATACAAACATCATATGGATAAAAAATGCATAAAATGTTTCATACACTTATTCAGATTGACTCATGGTTTCTGAAATACCATTAGAGTATGCATTGTCTTCAGAGGAATGTCTGGATGAAGATGTAGATGATCCATACTCTTGTTTATTGTCGATGAATGAACCATTTGAGTCTACATGCATGCCCAACATTTCAAATGTCAAATGCCTTTTAGATCTATGACTAAGTTCAGTAGACTCCCATCTTCCATGTATTTCTTGTGGTAGCAACCTCTTGATAATCTTTGTTGTCTTGGAGTGAAGAGTTCATCTCTTTGTCAAATTGAAGTCATAAATAAGTATGTCAACATCATCTAATTTTAAGAGGTCAGTGCGACGATGAGTTGTATTTTGACCCTTTATTTTTCTCTTTATATTGACATGTTTCTCAACCACCATCTCTAGCTTGTACACACCATTGAATGGGTGTGTACTTGTTGCATACCAATGCACTTCAATTGCAATAACATCATCATTTTATTTCTCAATATTTATAACATTTCCTATCCATAATGGAAAACCATGTGGATCTTCAGTCGCTAAAACTACAATCATGCTACCCTCATTAATATCTTGTATTGAACCCCTGTAAAGGTCTTTCATGGCTTCATGTTGTGCACATGACCTTCGCGAACCAATATACATTTATCTTTCCTCTCCTTATGTAAACTCAATAGCACCTTGAGATTCTTGTTGAACTTCAGCAATGTTTGTTTCTTCAGATTTGTTTGGCATATTTTGTGGCCAATGAAATGGAGTCCTCAACATTGTACCTTCATTTGTTGAGCTTGAAATTATGTCACTTTGACTATTGAAAAAAGACTCTCACCAAACAGAATCAACAACATCAAAGTACTCATATGTATCCTTAATGGACTTTTTAATTTATTCCATGCATTTAGAATAATCTACATCTCTATTACACCTCTGTGCATTATGGATTTCAGCAACTGATTGTAAAAATAAAAATAAAAATAAAAAAAATTGGATGATCTGAAATGAAATTCAAAAATGATAAACCTGATGAAGGCCCCCATTATGTAGTAGTTGAATATTGTTTTCCCCGTATAAGTGTTTTCTCATCAATTGTTTTGAAACAAAATTGATGTTTGAAGCTAATGTCATTAAGTTTCTCAATACATTTTTCTTCACGATGCGATCCCTGAATAAATCTTCGCATGTCAACAGTTTCTTCTAATATATAACAATAGGCTCTAGAATGTATGCTTTCTTGATACATTCAATCAATGATGATAACCTTACAACATTTTCCTCTTCAATGTTACTGAAAAACAACTGAACATTTGATCTATATGATCATGAATGTGTCCAACAAGAAGGAAACCAACTTTCACCTTTTGAAAGATTTTCATTTCAACAAGCATGCTTATATATCCAAACACAACTTAATTTTTATTTTCACGACTAGTGTTGTCCAACTGTAGATAGAGAACTTGAGGAAGATTTCCATACCAGTGAGTGAGCACATGATGAATTATGGTGACAGTCAGATTTGCATCATTATGAATATTTGGAGCTATGAAGTAAACCCTTTGACACATTTTTCCATTGAAAACCATACAACCAACCAAGTGAAACTGAATGAAATTCTCCTCTTGTAAATTTTTTGGTGTACGGACAAAATGTGGTAGAAGTGTTTTCTTGTGGTCCACGCCATCAATTATTGTACCTAAATATTTGTTTGGAGCATCATAACACTTCTTCTGATGTTTGTGCAACTTGTGTCTTTCACTTGATTGTTGATTCTGATGTTCTTGAAGTGCTTTGACTATGGAATCTGCACATGACATAAAATGAAAATATTTATCGTATGTTTTCATAGTTGATAACTAGTCAATTTAAAAAAAAAATAGTAAACACATACTTCATTCTTCCCCTTCATATTTATCTCTTCTTGATTTAAGAGTGGCACATATACTACAAATCCCCATCCTTGACTTCTTAGGAATAAAGACATTGTTGAATTGTTTCTTCCATATTCTTGTAAAATATGCATATGTAATAAAATTACCATTTCCTTCAACACCTTCAGCATATCCTTTGTACAAGTTGAAGATTTCCCTCCTTGAAAAATTATCTAGAATATGTATTGTCTCTCTATCTAGCATACACTCTCCATGTTTGGAAAATAAATCACGCATCCATGACAATGTAGTGTTTTTTAATGGCCCACTCTCTCGTCCATGATGTACCTTCGAATAAAATGATGGATCTTTTTCCAACCTTTTCTGGATTCTTGATAGACGAAGATTACCAATTGAGTGATTTTTTTTTAAATCCTTTCTGCAAAGTAAAATATTCCCAATGCGATAATCATATCCTGTATTGGTGGATATCATGCACCCCATGAAATATGAATTTTGAATGCTATTATTCATTGACAAATATGTCTTCCTTTTATTCAAGGCATACATGTAGTCCATTCTTTTCAAACAATTCTTTTGACAACATTCACTTGAAATCAATTCACTTATGGAAATTCATTTAGCGAGAAATTCTTTCCTAGACCTTGTATAACTAAAATGATTTGGATTGATATAAAAATGTCTAATCCTAGTCCTAGACACAATATTTGTTCGCAATGTCTCCACTATTTCATCATCCTCACTAGAAAGATTTTCCTTATCACCACAAGGAGTATCAAGCAAAACATTGTCAGGAAACTGAACTAGAAAATGTAGATCACCTTCATTTGTTGCAGCTGAATGATTGAGAACATCATCATCAACATAATCATTTGGAGGAAAATCATCATCAACATTGTGTCCACTATTGACATAATCATCTTCATCGCTTTCAAAATCCCCACTTGAGTGAAAATTTTCACCATCTTTCTTAGTGCCTTGAAAACCTTCATCAATATCTTGAAAATCCTCACTTGGAGGAAAATCAACATAAACATTGTTGTTTTTTAATTTATCACTTGGGAAAGACTGACCACCAATGGCGTAATCATCTTCACTACTTTGAAAATCGCCACTTGAGAGATATTCTTCATCATCCTCATTACTGGCTTGAAAATCCTCACTTGGAGGAAAATCTTCATTATCCTCATCGGTACCTTGAAAATCCTCACTTGGAGGGAAATCATCAGCACCAACATTGCTTCTTTTAAATTCCTCATTCGAGAAAGATTGTCCAGCATTTCCATAATCGTTATCATTACTTTTAAAATCCTCACTTGGGGGAAATTATTCTTCATCCTCATTTGTGCCTTGGAAATCTTCACTTAGAGGAAACTCTTCATCACTACCTTCAAAATCCTCACTTGGAGGAAATTCATAATCACCAACATTGATGTCTTTAAATTCCCCACTAGGGAAAAAGTGTCCACCATTTTCATAATCATCTTCGTTGCTTTTAAAATTTCCACTTGAAGTAATTTCTCCATTATTTTCATTGGTGCCTTGGAAATCTTCATTGGTACATTGAAACTCCTTACTTAGAAGAAAATTTTCATCCCAGTCATTTAAACGTTAATCATAGTTTCCACTTTGACCTACATTTTGATTATTTTCATTACTATTAAACTGTTGTCTATATTTATCACCATCATATTCCTCCTCTTCATCATCGGTGCATTCAAAGTCCTATGATTTAGGACTATCATGAGGAACATGTTGAATAAAATTGCTTGCACCATGATCAAAATTATGACTAGCTGAAAACTATGACGCCCCATTTGCATTACAAACATTCCTATGGCATTTCCTAGTCCCAATAGAAGAGGTATGCGAACAATTTTGTTAGATTTTAGGGTAATTTTAAATTAGCAGTCTCCTTTTAATTTCAGTGCTAGAACACCTTAGATCTTAATCACAAATAGAGATAACAGCATAAGGAATTATAGATCTATGACAGATTAAAACAGTAGAAGAAGGAACCTTCAATTTATATGCAATAGAACATAGATCATAACAGTGATATAAAAGCCTCTAAGTATAACAGCAGAGATATATAACCTAACAGATCTATATCAGTAGATCTACAACAGATCTCTATTTTATTTTGAAGCAAATAGAGATGCAGACCATTTCAATTGTAACAGCAGACTGAACACAATTCAATAGTGATATAAGGCTTACTTTTCTATATGACTGTGGTTAAACAATAAACAAAGAAGATCACTTAGATTCTAGCATCCCAGATCTGAACCTTTTAGAAGAGGTGATATAGAAACATACCTGGTACCAACTTTACCTGTGAAGATAGTACATAAGCACAAGAGAAATAGGTCCTGAGTGTTATGCTCAGTTAAAGGTTCAGTTCAGATCTATTTGAGATCTTTATGCCAATGGTTGAAGGAAGAATTCAAGCCACCTAGCTTAAGGGTTTGAAGAACAAGAATACCAAAGAATCCAAACCCTTCCCAGTCAAAAACTTTTTCAAATAAAACCCTCAGATCTATACTTACAGAACTGTAAGTAAACCCTTGATCAACAGTGGATAGAATAGGAGCCTTCAAGAGGTAACCCAGCATAAATACCCATGCATGAGGGTTATGCAGCAGACTAGGAAGGGGTTACCAATACACAGTCCACATGTAGAAGTTTCAGCTCAATAAGGAGCACTAGAACTGATCAGGGTTATATCCTTAAGAGGATGCAGGTAGGAAGTTTACAGTACGGCACCTCCAACAAGCTATCCCCTCACACAAAAGGACGCGGCACCACATCAGCAAAGGCAGTCAGGTTAGGACGCGGCGTCCAGCACTAATCTACAGCAATGGGGCGCACCAGTCACAAGGAGAGTCACGGTAGCTAGCATGAGGAAGGGTACTCTGCAGAGGGGACAAAGTAGGCACCACAACAAGACAGCAAAACAGAAACAGGCCGCACCCTTACTTCAGCTCACAACAACTGGACACAAGAACATCAAGACTGAGGCCGCTCCATACTACAGCAAATACAACACTAGAATACTGAGGGCCGATAGCTTAAGGAACTCTCCAACAGCAGATCATGATAGAGGCCGCAAGCTCCAAGACTTCCACACACTTCAACAGCAAAACAATAGCTGAGGCCGCAAGCACAAG
>JZKD02S1673154.1:875388-900211 GCA_000966675.3 Picea glauca | reverse complement strand
AAAATGATAGCTTAACACCTAAGCTATCAAACGAAATGAAGAATGTTAGAGAGTGGAAATCTTTGGAAGGTGAAAACAAATAAGAATATTCTTGGTTTGTTAAAGACAAGCAAGGAAACAATGGAGATTATATATATTTGTATTGTGTTGAATTAGAACATGTGCAAGGAAATTATTAGGCACTTGGCTTGTTATGAGATATATGTTTGGTGCCAGCCACGAATATTGTTTATGCACTTGTTAAACAAGGGAGAACTTATATCAAGCTTAGATATTGTTTCAAATTGAGCAATTATAACAAGAATGAATGTTTTTCAAAATTATGTGCATCCATGGTTGATGACATTGAGAAAGGAAATGTAAGTTTTTTATTTATGTTTTTGTGTCGTTTATTATTTTTAGTATCATGGTAATTTTTTAATTTTATTTAACATGAAAATGTTATATTTTATTTTTACGGGATTTTGTTGAAAGACTTTCACATATGTTAGTGAGATTTAATATACAAAGAATGATATCATGGATGTCATCAATGATTTTCATATTGAAAAGACACAAGAAGGAAAGAAAAAGAAAAAAAAAGTAATGGAGGTTGAATCGACAAGAGTAGACAGAGAAGAATGTGAAAGAAGAAAGAAAAATCCTCATTCTAGAAATTCTAAAAGGGTTACATTTGAGAATGAGGAAACTCCAAATGAATATTTTGTTGAGATTGGTCCCAATGAAGTTATCAATCCTTCTCGCAAAAATAAAAAACAAGATGAATGCAAAAGAGCGATGGTTGATGATGAGTCTATTCCTATTGATTATGAAGAAATCATTGATTTAGATGAAACACATTTAAATCATAAAGAGGAAGAAAACAAATGTTGATAATGTTTAAGAAGCCATCGTTAGCTCAGAGTATTATAGTGAAATTCCTAAAGGTAGCAGAGAAATAATAACACCAGGTGTTCATCTAGAGGATGATATTATGAAAACAACACAAAATGTCATTCAAAATAGAACGAGGATGGAAAAATTAGTTGATGATGGCCACACATTTCAGTTGAATTTGAAACAACTTTATAAACTCACATAAGGGCAAGAAAAATATCAAATTAAAAAACCGCATCACTTGCATATTCACAATTTGAAAGCATTGATTAGGTACAATCCATATGCACATGTGGTTGACTACCTAGTTCTAGTTGACTCAATGGAAGTTCCTACGAGGGAAGAATTTGATATATCAAAATGTTTTGACTACAAATATTATGTGATTGGAGGAAATCATTCTGTAGAAGCTAGAAGAGAATTGATGCAAGAATATCCCAATAATCATCTTTTTGAGACAGTCAAATGCATAATTTATGTTGGTTTAACAGATTCAAAAGAAACATTACTTGCATGGGATCATAACACAGACAATGAATACAAAATTCCTATGACCTTCATTCAAAGGGTGAGATTTATCCATAATGAATTTTATGAAATATGTCGCGGGGAGAGATCAAAAGTTGATGTTAAGTTTCATAAGCAATGTTGTATGGAAATAGGATTCCCACTTGATGATGAAAATACAAAAGAAAAAAATTGTAAAGGAAGTGATATATTTAGAGGTGTGGATAACTATTTTCAGTTGGGATTTAGAACTCAACAGGTATCGGATTTGATAGATGGTATCTTCACCCTATGGGAAAATATTAGTATAAAAAATCAAAGAGTTAAGAAGGCTAAACCATTGATATGTGGCACAAGTAAGACAGGTCCTGACATAAAAAAATATTCCTAATGATATGACTATAACACCTTGGAGATCAATACAAGGTGTGAAGGTGATAAACTTATCATAACTATATTATCACGTGTTAGGTCGGGAGAATTTTCAATGGAAGAAGTGTGTGATAAATTTAAAAAGTAAGTCTCTTGAGTTATTTTTATTTATGTTAGGAAAAGAAAAATAATTTTTTCAGTTTAATATGAGTTAAACATTATTTTTTTTTTTATTTAGTCACAAGATGTATATGAAAATACAAGAGGAAATGGTCAATATGTTGAATGAAGAAGGTTGGGATGATGTTAAACTCAACTATCCAGATTCAAGCTCTTCGGTAGTATTGAAACATTTTTTTGTTGCATTCAAAAAGGTATGTTGATTTATTACATTCATATTATTCATTTGTAAGTTAATTTATTTATAGTTTAATAGTTATAGATATATAACTATATGTTTGTTTGTTTCATTAAAGATACCAAAGAAAAATGCAGATGGAGTACCTAAAAATTTCAAAAGTTTTATTCAAAAAACCTATTTTGAAAGAGAAAGAAGGAGACATGTTCAAAATGTACAACTTGATGACACCCTTGATCACTACATTTGGAATGGGCTCGACATTGTTCAATATAAAGTGCTATTTGGTGATTGTGAAAAACTTGCAAATATTGTTCCTTAAAAAGAATACTCCCTAGTTATTGCGGATATCCCTCATGGTTATAATAGCCAAAACAATGGATATGATACTGAGCCTTATACTTACCAAGATTTCAGTAAAGTGGTTATGGGATTTACAGAAGTTACAACATCACCATTTTGGAGATTTCTAGTATTTAATTCAGACACACAACAAGGATTAGTACAATCAAGCTTCAAGGAGAAAGAAAAGACAAGGATGCAGTTTATTTGGTAAGATATTGAAAGTGTATGTTTAACAATTAAGATTAGAAAACAATTGTATTAATTCACAAGTTAATTGAATTTTCACTTATTTATGTTACAGGAACAATCATAATATTCAGAGCTCCAAGAAAGAATCATTTAAACGTGATTTTGAGAGTATACATCTTGCAACCTGGACAAAAGATGATTCTTATAATTATATTCTTGCCAAAGAAAATGATGGAGAGAATCCTAGTAGTATCTTGGTATACAATGTTGTGGTTAGAAAGCTAACATATGAGGAAAAATATTTGAAAGGAGAAATGGTTAACATTTATCAAAAACCACAAGAATTAATTAATTATCTTATAGATAAATTTTCAAATGAAGGAGATTGGGTTTTGGATTTGTTCTCAGATTCAGGTAAGAATTATGATTTAATATTTATGAAATCATACTTCAATCTTATATTATTTTTAATTTATGTCTTTTTACAGTATCTAACTTCATTATTTATGTTTTATTTAGCGACTAGGTACAACATTAGCGTGTTGCCTACAGAAAGGAAGGAATTGCATAGCCATTGAAAGTGGCCCAATGCAGTGCATTTTTATTCAACAAATAACTAATGTTATTCCATCTCTTCTAGATGAAATGCAAGAAGTTAGCTTGAGGAAAGAAGATTTTAGTGAATAAAAGGTGGAAAATTGTCAAAGGAACCTCAACTACCATTAGGAGGAATGGTTGGAAAGGATCACTTTGGAGAACTTGCAGATATCAAAGAACCAATGGAAGAACAAAATGACACAATGGAAGCACAAAATGACGTCGAAGAAGATGATAATGTGTCTGTTGAGAATGATGAATTTGAGATATATGATATTGTTGATTAGTTTAGAGATGTCTTTGAAGACAATGCTCAATTTTGCAAATTTTTGATGAGTTATAACTGTAATGATTTGACTTTCACATTTTAAAATAAGAATAAAGATGTATCTATTGTTGTTTTGTGATGAATCTTTTTATTGTTTTTTTTCTTCATTTTATTTGTATGTGAATCACTATACATTGAGAAATTTTATTAAATGTTGTTATTTTTTTACTTCAAATGTATAAAAATATGAAAGAAAATGATAATTTTTTATAAAATTTAGAATTTTTTTGTTCAATTATGTCCATAAAAATGTTTTATTTGGCATGTTATTTTAAGGAATATGTACCAAAATGTATAGGTTTTTTTACTATATATGGCTATAAAATGTGTATTTTTTTGCTAAATATTCAAAAATAGTGTTATTTAACTACAATTGTTTTTTTATTTATTGAAGTAAAGGTAAACAATGTGTTAAAAATGATGTTTTTCACTATATTTAAAAATATGGAACAATAAATTAATTAAGGAGACAAAATTATATGAAAAATCGTAACTTCAAAAAAGAAAATGGTAAAAAATATTTTTAAGATTGAAAGAAGTATGAAAAAATGATTAAAAACACCGTTGAATAAAAAAATAGAAAAAAATGAAAATAGATGAAAAATAAGCATTTAAAAAAATAATGTGGAAACATTATTGATCGAAAAATTTAAAAAATCAAAAAACACCTAAAAATGGAAGGGGGGTGCTACCGGTAACACCATTTTTAAAAACAGGGTAAAAAATTGGACCCCCTAAAAAACGAGAACTCTATAGAGTTCTCATTAAGTTGGTAACTATGTTGTCGATGGAGAGGTTGTATGGGGCTATACAAGTTGTACGCATTGTGTCTTGTTTTTCTAGGCTTTTGCATATTGTTTGTACATTCTCTAAGTGGGAAATTGTGATATCAAATGTCAAGTGTGACCCAAGACCTATGAATCACTCCTCTAATCCATACGTTGGTTGTGTGTGAGACAATTCCTTTGGTTCATAATACTTTTAGCTTGTAGTGGATTGTCTTATTCATATGTTCCATGCAGCCATCAAAAATCTCATTTATGTTAATTAATAGTCATTCCATATGTTGAAGTAAATGCCATTCATACTATTTGTTACATAATTTCCATATTTCATAGATTTACATTAATGGTATTTAAGTGGAATGTGAGCTTAATATAAAAATATAGGATCATTTCCTTATGTTGCAAGCTTGATTTGAAGCATGGTTTCATATAATTGATAAGAGAAAGGGAAGGTTCATTGAGTTCTAGTTGTTGTATCCAAGCATTGTATAACAATACAATTTAAGCACAAGTTTACATAGAATTTAATATTACCTTTTGTCTCATTAAAATACTTACAGGAATTGAAGAATTGTAGAAATTTCTCAAGGATCCATGTTGGTGAAACAAAATGGCTATAATCCTATTATTTATATATCATATTGTTATAGCAAGATTTGTTTCACCCTATGCAAATTTTCTCAGAAGGCCTTTTTCCATATACCTATGCAGACTTGAAGTCCCTTTTTGCAAATCCCAAAGCTAAAAACAATAGTTTTCCACATATACACGCCCTAACTATCATACATCATGCGTATACATAGGTTGCACCATTACAACCACATACATCGGGTTTTGTGCCCAAAATTAAAAAAATAGTGTCAGGTTTCCATGTCACGTCATGAGATCCATGATCCTTGACCTTCCATATGCTGGAAACGTTCTGAATCGACCCTTCGGTTCCATTTGAAGGCTATAAATGGGTCATATCTGAGCTATGGAAAAGAGGAGAAGAATTCAACTTTGAGAGCAAAGTTACTCTGGAGAAATTATTCACTTCATATTCAGTCTGCATCCCTTTGTCATTTTAAATCTAAACACATTGTTCAACCCCTAAGCTCTTCCCTACTTGATTGATAACCTCATTGTCTCTCTTATATGAGCTTGTCTTTGGTAGAGGATTTAAGTGGTGGAAGCCCAGCTGGAAGGGACTTAGTTTCTCAGTTCCGAAACATAAATTTGTTATTCATTCACTTATGTTGATTACAGTTTAATAGAAATACTATTTTCTCATCCAATTAATGTCTTGCAAATATTTGAACTATTATTCCATGGGCATATTTGTTAAGAATATTGATGGACTATGATATTGAATGTTCTAACTATATATATTATCACCATATGCTTGTGTTTCTTGGTTGTTTAGGACAAGTTGCAGGTGTATCGCTTTGATTCGAGTGCTCAACGGTGGACTTCATCAAACGTCTGGACAAGGTAGGCTCCTTATCTTGTCTAGTTATCATATTTGTTTATTTAGCATACCTAGGATTAGAGTTGATTTCTGCAGTCATTTATGTATGTTGTGGTTTACCCTATGCCATAGAGAGATTTTCCTCGTAACACATATGGTATCAAAGCCCAAGTTTGAATATACATGGTGAGACTTGTATGGTAAGTACATGTAGTGACTATAGAATATTCAATGGAGAAGAATTGTTTCCATGGTTATAGATAAGAAGAGAACCACCAATGATAGTGGGTCATCGTGAAGAAGATGAAGACGAATATCCCAAGGTCACATTGGATCAGCTAGAGAAAAGCATTTCCATGTTGATGTTGATGG
Organism: Picea glauca; assembly: GCA_000966675.3. NCBI lineage: Eukaryota > Viridiplantae > Streptophyta > Pinopsida > Pinales > Pinaceae > Picea > Picea glauca. The sequence continues at coordinate 894,032 of JZKD02S1673154.1, read as the reverse complement.
TAACACAACTTTTGGTAGCGAAGTGTATGGAAACACCCTCAATGGATATTTGTGATGAAGATTCCAAGAAAGAGGAAAAGAAACCAGAGACATAGTGTAAGATCGAGATAAAGATGGGAGAATGTAGCCAAAACAAAATGCAAGTACCTTTCCATGTAGAGGTGAAGGTGGACATCAAGCCATATGTCAGAGAATATGAATCCATCAAATTGAACTAGTGGTTATAACAGATAGAGGATCACTTTAGCGTACATGAAGCCACCAAGAAGCGAAGGATTGAATTTTCCCAGTTGAATATTATAGGCCATTCTTTGGCATGGTGGGAGAGTGATGTAGTAGGAAGAGCACTAGAAAATGAACCACTAGTGATTGATTGGGAAGTGTTCAAGAACATGATCAAATGTCAGTTCTACCCAATAAAATAACCAACAATTTAATGGCATTAATTCAGGTAGAGGAAAGGGAAATTAATGTAGTATTTCACCATAGAGTTCATGAGGAGAGATATTCAACTGGGTCTCTCTCTCAAAATACCATATATGATTATCAAGTACTTGGGAGGATTGCTACCTTATATTTGGCATCAATTTATGTTGTTCAAGCCTAATACAATTGATGAAGACAATGTTCAATAATAGTACCTTTAAAGAAACAAGTGGAAGCAACACTCTAACATGCACAAGAAAACAAAACCACAACAAAAGTAGATAAAAGGGAGAAAATAAGAAGAAGTGGAATGAGAAAAATATTGTGGTAATGACACAAGAAGTGACACCTTATTTCAAGCAATGCAAGGGTTGTGATCGAAAGGGACACATTGAGGAGGAATGTTAGAAAATTCACATTGAGAAGTTCCCCAAGAAAATTCAAAAGAAAAAGAAGTAGAAGGCATTAATAATAGTGGATGTTGAGGAAAGGGTGGGAAACACCTCCTACCAAGAAGGGAATATGAGTTTCACTACTCTTCATAAGGAAGTATCACTAGTTGGTTGTAGTCACAAGGAGAAGAAGGAGATGGTTGAGTTGTTTTGCATCAAAATCCACTTGAAATAGAGAAAGCTATATTACTTGTTTGATCCTATTTCACAATCCAATTTGATCTCTACATAGCTTCTTGACAAGATTGATATAGAGATTCAATACCATTCACAGGCACATTCCTTAGGATATTTAAGGAAAGAATTATAATTGAGAGTGAACAAGCAATGAAAATTCAAGTTTTCCATCAACTAGATCTTTGTGGATGAAGTGGTTGCAAATCTGGTTCCATTGGATGTGTTTGGAGTCATGTTGGGAAGCCCATACTTGTATGTGAGATATTCTATATTCAGGAGGAAAGCTAACTAATATAGGATTATCAAAGATGGGAGACATATGCCACTCTCTCTAATCAATGATTATTAGGAAAGGATGATCATTGAAAACAAAAAGAAGTTTTTCTTGTTGTTATTGAGAGAAGGAACGAAACAAGGAGAAGGAATGAGTTGGAGATGAAGGTGTCCTTAGAAGGATGTAGTGGGAAAAATCTCCAGCAACTACAACAATTGATTGAATCCTACAAGGAAATGTTCCAATAAATTCAGGGGGTTTCCACTCAAGTGAGAGATTGAGAAGATTCAGTTGTTTCCAAAGTCACCACTGCCAAAATTGGAATGCATAGGTAGTCCATCATTGAAGCATATGAAGTGAAGAAGAAATTGTGGAAATTATTGGAGTAGGGAGTCATCATTCCCAATACTTTATCATGTGGTTCACTCATCATCTTGGTGCCAAAGATGGATGGTTGTTGGAGAATGTGCATTGACCACCATGCCATGAAAAAAATTACCATCAATAATAGATATCCTTTTCCAAGGATTGATTACTTATTGTATTAGCTACAACAAGACAATTTATTCACCACAATGGACCTCAAATGAGGTTACCATCAAGTGGGAATCAAAGCAGAAGAAAAGTGGAAGACAATGTTCAAGAAAAGATAAGGTTTGTATGAGTGGTTAGTGATTCCTTTTGGCTTATGTAATGCACCTAAAAATTTCACGAGATTGATGATATATGTGTTGTGTCCTTTTATTAACACATTTGTAATAGTATATATGGATGACATACTAATATTCAACAGTACTTGACAATAACACCCCTCACATGTGTCATAGGTACTAGAGAGCTTGAAGAAGGATCAATTGATTGAAAATTTAAGGAAATGTGAGTTTGGGAAGATGTCCTTGATATGTCTTGGAAACATGATCAATGGAAGAGAGATCAGGGTGGATCTGGACAAGATTGCATTCATCACCCAATGGTTTATTCCTTCCATCTTTATAGAGGTTATGATTTTTATGGGAGCAACAAGATATTTGAGAAATTTTGTTGCAAACGTTTCAATAGTAGTACTGCCATTACATTCCATTACTACCAAAGGAAAGAACTATTATTGGGATAAGCCACAACAACGATCATTTGAATACCTAAAGAATAATAGAAATGCCTACTTTATAGTGACCATTTGAGTTAGAGATAGATGTCAAGGGACATGCATTATTATTATTGGGATAATCCACAACAAGGATCTAGTCCTATCCATGCCTAATTTATAGTGACCATTTGAGTTAGAGATACATGCCAAGGGGCATGCATTAGGGGTAGTTCTCATGCAAGGAGAATGATTGGTGTGTTACCATTCAGATTTGTTCTAAGGAATGGTACTTGACCACCCCACATATGATAAGGATTTATATGTGATTGTACAAGAAATGAAGAAATGGAAGAAATATCTCCTGGGAAAAAATACCATCATACATATTTACTATAGACCCATTCACTACTTGCAAAGACAAATCAAGATGCAACATCTGAGGCCTCAAAAGTGATTGGGATTCTTGCAACAATTTCACCTATTGATAAAGTAAAATAAAGGAGCTATAAACAAGTTAGAATACATGCTCTCATGGCCCCCACTAAAAAAGATTGCAATAGTTGGTGTGATAATTCATCTTGATCCCTTCACCCATGATCTTTTGAGTGAACAATATGAGCGAGATGAATATTTTAGAGGAGTATACAAGTAGTTGAAGGAGATATCAGTCACTACCATGGAAGGAAGTGAATATCACCTCCAAGATGGGTTCTTATACAAGTTGGACAAGCTATGCATACCACATGATAGAAGGATTCAGTTGATGAGAGAAGTGCACACTTCCATAATTGTTGGATATTTTGGCATGACGAAGATAGTGGAAAATTTGTAGTGGTATGTGTACTAGACAAAGATGCAAGAGAAGGTGCCAAAAATTGTTAAATGTTGTGATCTTTGCAGCACCAATAATCTAATCAACTAAAATCTTGGGATATACATGCTACTCCCAGTACCTAGTAGGCCTTTGGAGAGCATATCCATGGACTTTGTTGGAGGTTTTCATATTTCTTGTAGAGGCCATGAATATTGTTTTGTCATGGGATACTTATTTAGAAATATGTGTGTGATCATTCCATGTAACAAGATTATATTTGGACGACAGGTGGCTAAATTATTCTTTATCCATGTTTGGGTACATTTTGCATTGTCAATCTCCATCATAACTGATAGAGATAATGAGTTCTTGGGAAGATTCTAGATAATAATTTGGGAGAGAATGGATACCAAGTTGAGTTATTCCACTTCATTCCATCCACAGACTAATGGAAAAATAGAGGTTTTAAATGAGACATTGGTATAGTTTTTGAGAGGTTGCAACAATAAACATCCAATGTATGGGACAAGTAGTTGGTTTACATTCAACACTCCTACAATAGAGCACTCCATTCTTCCACCAAAAAATATTATTTTGAGACCTGCTTTGGTTACTTACCTCATTCGTCATTTAACATTGTGTGTGGATATAAAAAGGAGGAAGCATAGATGGAAGGAGATGAAAATAATGAGAGCACAATTATGTACAACATTAGATAGATACATATGAAGGTATAGGAGAAGCTTAAGAAGATATAGAAGTAGTATACAATTGGACATGACCAACATAAAGAGGATCATAATTTTCATGTTGGATACAAGGTGTGGATTTACCTCCATAAGGAGTGATTGCAAGGAGAAATGAAGAAACTCAAGCCCCTCATATACAAACTGTTTGACATCATTGAGAGGGTGAACGTGAATTCCTTCAAATTGAGACTTCATCCATATATGTAGATTATTTCAGTGGTGAATTTGGAGTGCTCGAAGTTGTTCGAACCCTCCATGATGGATGAAGAAGAGTACCATTAGGTTCTTCCTATTGTCAAATAATTTGCACCACATACTCTAGAATAATTGAAGGAAGATACAGTTCTCCAACATAAGGAATGGGTAATTCATAGAGGACCACAAGAGATATGGTAGATTGGTCTCAAAGGATAGAATATAAGGAAGGAAAAATGGTATGAGAGGAACCAAACCACAAGAAATTTCCTTCACCTATCCTTGGAATCTTTTTTGGACCAAAAGCCTCCCAATGGGGAAGTGTGATTGGAATTGGATTTGCACAAAGCCAATTGTCTATTGGCACAAGATCTATGATGATCAACACAAGAAATGTTTGAGGCCATAGATGAGGAAGGAGATCGAATTGTTGGCATGAAGGGGCCCATGCCATCACCATCGATGTTGACCCCTGCATTAATATCATATTGTAAGGCTAGCAGATGAAATATAAAGTTGCAAGGAAAAGTATTTAAAAAATAAAAGCATGATACTTCTCCTTAAATGTAGTTAAAAGAAAAGAAAAGAGAGGAGAAACAAGCTTGGGGAAGATGAAGGGTTAGGGACACCTGATGTTCCATCTATCCCCAAACTGATCAATCCTCCTATATACCAATTCCACATAAAACAAGGGTTATTTGACACGGAGTGAAGGAAATGTTGCCTAGATTTCCATGTGAAGCATGGAAATGAACTAGAGAGCCTATGACCTACACATTGTTGAATAATAAGAGAGATCGACTCAAGACAATTAAATGTTGGTTTTCCCATTTGGGTTCCTAGGGTAAAAAAATGTTAATGGGTGTCTGAATTGCTTGATGTGTTGTGTTACTTCTCTTTGATGAGTTGTTGGTCACTTCTCTGTGTTTAAATGGTTATCTAATTTATTTTAATGGTGTGAGAATTATTTTCATTTCATTGCTATGTGTTTTACTTCATAGATTCATTAACCTTAACATTTAAAGAGTAGCAACATGTCTCTATATTCGATTGTTGGTTTATTTCTAATATGCAAGCTCAAAGACTTAGATAATTTGGCTATTGCAATGTTGTACGGAGTTTCTAAATCTAAATTTCTTTTGCATTTGACTATTAGAAGGAAAAATGACACTGTGGTTTTCCATGGATGTCATGAGTTTCCTATTGAGTTCTAGAGGCTTATCTGGATGCACGTAGCTTACAAAGGTCCAATATACAACCCAACACACATGATAATCCATTCCATAGTTACATGGAACAATTATTAGTGCATGCGAGACTGTAAAATTGTTTTCTTGCTAGTAGAGAAGTTATATGGGTTGTATGCATCGTGTCTTGGTTTCCTTTTTTTTGCATATTGTTTGGATGTTCTCTAAGTGGAAAACTATACTATGATATGTCAGTTGTGACCCAAAACCAATGAATTTGTCATCCATCCCATGCATGGGCTATATGTGGGGTAATTCCTTTGGTTCATAATATTTTTGGCTTGTAGTGAATTGTATTATTCATATGTTCCATGCAACCATATCAAATCCCATTTGTGTTAGTTAATAGCCATTCCATATGTTGAAGTAAAGGATATTCATATTATGTATTACATAATTTCCATATTACATAGGTTTACATGAATGATATTTAAGTGGAATGGGGGTTGAATATAAACATATAGGAGCATTGACTTGTGTTGCAAGATTGAATTGAAGCCTGGGTTCATACAAATGATAAGAGAAAGGGAAGGTTCATTGAGTTCTGGTTGTCATGTCGAAGCCTTGTACAAAAAGGAAATCTAAGCACAAGTTTATAGAGAATTTAATATTACCTTTTGTCTCATAGTCCTAAAAATACTTATAGGAATTGACAAATTGTAGAAATTGTTCTAGAATCCACGTTGGTGAAAATATTAGAGCTTGTCTTAGTCCAAAAAAAGTAAAGTAAAAAAATTTCTTACAAGAAGTCGGACATAGGGGTTTCTAGTTTGGAAACCATGAGATTCAACTTCTTAAGAGCCTTCTTTCTCATGGCACCCTGGTTCTAAACTTTCCTACTCAGCTGCAAAGTAATCAATGACATTCAAATATATGTTTGACTAAATGTGCAAATAAATCCACTTCCTGCCGTAGAAAAACAATTTTGAACAAAAATATTTCGAGGCACGAGGATCTTTAGGCCTTATTCACTAACTTCCTACAAAAAAAAATAACTGGACAAGTTCAGATCCACCATGGACTAAATCAATTCAAATCCTACCTATTGAAGTCCCTTGTTGGTTGTTGTAGCTTTGGGAGGTATTCCCACAAGAGGCCAAGGTGTCATGCATGTGGGAATATTTGTTGGAACTAGATTATACTTTTGTTTCAATGAAATCGACCTCAAAATGAGGCTAGGGCCTCATGGGAAAGTTGACGGGCTTTGTGGGCTTGTGATGGGGTGTCACACGCAAAAGGAGGAATACGATATTCTAATTAATTGTTGAGTTTAGGAAGAGCTCCTAAACTCACTCATAAGAATTTCATATAAAGGAGAGAGGTTATTATGACATATGATCATTGTGGAAGAATGGATTTAGCATAAGTGAGGTATGCACTTGTACTAGGTGGCTTGGTTTTTTCAGCAAAGGGAAATTTTTCATGGTGGAAATTATGTCCTAGGGTTGAGGACTCTCTATTTTCTATTCGTGGCAAGGAAAATCACACCAATGGGAGAGAGAGGCAGTCGTAGAAGTAAGAAAGTTTATGAGTGGATAAAGTCGTATAGAAGGGTTCGTATAGGTTTATGTGCATATACGAGATTTTCACTGGGAACAATGATGTACTGTAATGCCCACATTTTTTGATTGACCTGCTTTGCAGTTGGAGGAAACCTTTTGGGTTTATGTCAGCCTGACCAAAGGAGTAAATTGAGGTTAACAGTGATCTGGGGTGGTTTAGAGGAATTATATGAGGTCCAACCTGGTCCATTTATCATATTTCATCATTGGGATCACTTCCTCACAGTTCTCTCTTGGTTCTGTGGCATTCCGACGATTCTGATAATTTTGGGCTATTATTAGGCATAATTTAATTAAATGCACTAAAGGTGTTATTTGGATCATATTATTTGAGGGGATACCTGAGTGTAATAGATCGTTGGAACGAGGACGAAAATATATAAAGGTTGGGAAGATGAGAAAGGGACTTCCAGCATCCAAGAATGTCTTGAAAGCCAATTAATCACATTTTGACATTAAAAAGGGGATTAATTAATTATTTAATGTCATAGGGGAGGAAACGTGACTTTTTTAAAAGTGACATTGAGTAATTAATAAAAAGGGGAGTTTAAGTGACTTAAAGTTTATAAAATCAATTTACTTTATTAAAAGGGTAAAAAGGGTCCAAAAAGAGTCAACAAAGAGATAAAAGGAAAATGAGGGGTGCCCTCTCTCATTATGCATTGCTAATTTTATAAAAACGAATTGAGAGAGATCTTGTGGCTTGACTCTTGGGAGGAAAAACCCTAGAGGATATTGGAAGAATGGTTTTGGTGGTGAAACCATCCACCCTAGCTAGTTATTGAGGGGATATCATTCATATCTTCTTACAGTGCTTCATTGTAGCTGAGTTTTATCATTTGTAAGCAAAGATCGTGTTTGCAGAGGTCGATTTGGTTAAAGAAGGGTGAGTTTTGGCTTAAGACTAAAGTATTTGGTGTAGTGGCTACATCTTCTATAGTTGGGGCCAAGTTTACTCCTTTGGAGGATGATTTTACTCATTTTGAGGATGAGTTTCTCTTTTTGGGAGAGTTGCTAGCTAAGGGGGGAATTTTCTTATGTGTTGGGAAATTTTTATGATAGAGAGGTCGAGTTATGGTCTTGGTTACTTCATTCTGGGTTGAATCCTTTCTGTTGGGTTGAGTGCTTACTATATGCAGGTTGATATATAGTTCTAGGCAAAGTTTATTCATGTGCTAAGGTTGAGCTAGTGGGAAGAGGGTCAAATATCACTATGGCTATTTTTGGATGCTGTGAGGATCGATTTCTCCTTGTGGGAAGCTGAATTTCTTGGTGGTTTATCCCATTTCCTATCAGGACCAACTTTTGGTCTTTTATGGGCTGAGTTTGGTGTTGTGGGGAGGTCATGGGATTCATTTACAGACCTGTTCTACTAGATACGCCTCTGTTGCAAGTATCATACACCTACAAGACTGTCATATCTATTACAAGGTTGTTGCATATATACTTTGTCTACAACATATTTATCTCCATAATTACCGAGACAACAACAAGAAGAATATAACAACCAACCATGCCATCTATTACCAATGTTTCTTCAATCTATACATGTGATTTAATTTCCAATGTACTAGCTCATATTTGAGGGATTACTGAAGTGATCAGATTGGTATATTTATTGGTGTGTGGTTTGAGTTATTGTTGTTTTTATTACTTCTGTCATACACTGTGTATTTTATGTAATTGGAGATATTACAAATTGTTTGTTAAAACACCTCAACCACTAATCACATGAAAACAAATAAAACGACCATGTAACACATGATAACAACAACAGGGATTGACCTCAGAGTGTGTTGAGTGAGCCTACAAAGTGTTTGACATAAGATTTGTATCTGAAATAAGCTACAACAATGATAAAAAGAGGGTTTGCGCAGTAGATTTGAGTATGTTCACCAATTGTTTGACAATACTCATGTCCTAAATACTCTCTAAAACATAAAAACAAATGGAAAACACAAACGAGCAGTCAAAAGGGGTCATTTCAAGAGGTAACATGGTATTACATTCAAAGTGTTTGACGAAAGTCTTGAATCAGAAAACCACTCATAACTTAGCAGTAGTGAAAAAATGTATACCATCCACTAGGGAGGGAAATTACAATGGTATCAAAGCTTTTGATCCTCCTAGCCTATGCAGGTATACAATCTTGGCTATGGAAAACAATCAAAACAATGTAGGGAACAATGGAGCTAGTGGTTCAAAGGGGAAACAAACAGGACAGAAAGGACAAGATGAGGAGTTTGCAGACTGTTTGAGAGAGTATATGGCGCTTAGTGAGGCATTTTCAAGTGGCCATGTCATTCAAAGATTTTTTCACCATAAAAAATCCTAGGTGGTATGAACCCCATGTAATACTGGACAAGAAGGTGAAAGTTCCAAGGAAAAAGATACTAATTTCTGAAGATGTTGATGCTTCTAAAAATGAGGAAAATTTTGATTGTTCATATGTTTCTTCTTCTACAAATGAGCACATGGGTGCTCATGAGGCCTTAGAACCTAAGACAAAAAGGGAGATTTGGGAATACAAGGAAGAAGATAGCATTGATACAATTTTATTCTAGTAGAATGACATTGTGATTTGGGATGAAGAAGAAGCAAGTGTTGTGGATGGTATGGGGGACACAAGTCTCTTTGATGTTAAATTGGAGACTGTATTTGATTGTCTTGGTGGAGAGATATTTTCCTTGATGAAGCGGTGCTTGATCATGACACTATCCCACCTTTTGGATATTGCATGGTATCGTCTCATGAGCCAATTGGTTTTGATGAGGGTGTGATAGCACCTAAGTATAATGAGGATTTAATGCCTTATCATATCTATGATACTTATGACAATGGATGAATACTTGTACCTAAATATGACGAAGGATGAGTATTTGAAAATTGTTGTGGGATATGGATCCATCTTCTAAGGAGTCATGCATGGAGGATGAAAAAGGAGAGGTTGATTTTGGAGGTGAAAGAAAATCAGAAAATCTATTGTGTGACATCCCACACCATGTTGATGAAATTGAATAAATTCCCTTAGCATTGCGTAATTTGGAGACTGATTATTGGTCACAGAGGAGCAATTGTACAAGTGTTGAAAAGGGCAGATGGTGCTCATAAGTTAATTGAAGAAATTATTTCGAAAACTCAGATGGAGAAGAGACAAAAAGGATTTGCAGGTGAAGTCACTAGTGCCCAATTTCACATAATCAAAGAAGAACTAGAGCAGATGAAATCAGATTACTTGCAGCTATTCATGGATATGGACTTTCTCTCAAGTTCCCTGAAGATAAGGAAAGGGAGGTTGAGGAGATTTATTACCAGTTGAGTTTGGCATGATCCTCATCACTTACATTAGAGACTCCATCATCTTTGGAAGTTGTGACACATGAGGTCATGAGTGGCACCCATCATTTGAGGGAGGAGCCTCTTGTGACAATCTCGCACGAGGAGCATTCAGAGTTGCAGGAGCTTGAAGAGAGGTATGATGAATAAGGTTTTTACTATGCCCATGTTTTTCATTGTGGGGATCATCAGCCATTTCTTTTGGAGAGCCCACTAAATGGTCAAGGCTTAGCTATGGAGGAGATAGTTGAGAAAATTCCTTGTGGACCAGTCTGCAAGGAAGTATATGCATCCATGGATTGGGTGGACAGGTATATGATAGACATGGGCATGCTACGGTGAACAAGTTTAGGTGACATCAGTAGAGTGATGCATACATTAGAACCTACATGATATAGGATGGTACAAGAAAATTCAATGATCAACAGTAGTGTGCAGAGGTATTCATTGGCACAAGAGAGTGTATAGTGGAGTTGTGGGGTGTTTCCACCAGGGAGACCTCCTGACGGATTCTTCGAGTACACCATTGAGGTGAGCTTTCCCAGGATCTGTGAGTGGATGGGAGATCCTCATGGAGAATCATATCCCTTGATGATATATCTTCATTTGGGATATCATCATATGAGGATCAGGGAGAAATATAGGCACATTTCTTCTTCCATACCTCATTATGATCTCTTAGTCGTACCCTTGGGCTTGACCAACGCGCTAGTCACTTTCCAATATTGAACGTAGTGGAAGAGGCATCTATGGTTGTTATTTGATGCCCTCATTATATACATTATGACATGGGAGGTTCACCTGAGTCAGTTGGGTGAGACAGGTGGGATTATGGCCATGAGAAATTCCATTCATTTGGACTAGGGGATCGATGCACATAGTACATAGGAGGATATCCAGGCTCTAATGGATCAGTTCAATGAGGGTTCAACAACAGCCATTGGAAGTGGTGAACTTCCAATTTGATGGTGATATCCTAGCAATCATCGAAGTGATATACTGCTTCAGATGATGAGGATGATTGACAAGGTCATGTCAGTGATTGGTGTGCATGATTGTAGGGGTGTTGTGAGAGGATTTTTTGAGCTTTGTCCTATATGTCGAGGTAGGTTTTTCCTCATGATACCTAGGATTGATTCTATCTGCAGGTTGACAGACCTTGAATTCATTGCAGTGTTTTGGAAATACATGATCCAGGACAATGGGTTCAGCGCTTACAGGTATTTCACCATGGAGTTCCATGAGAGGAGGATGCAGAGTGGGCTCAATGATCGGATGATTATGATTAGAGTGGCACAACATCAACATGGTGGTTCCTTTTTTAGATTGCCTTGGGACCCAGGGATTTCAGTAATAGACAGTCCAACAACTCACGTAGAGGTGAGCGGCAGTTTTTTACTTCCTAGGATTGGTTCCCTAGTAGAGCAGTTCTTTGAGGGATTGATCGAGTTATTGCAGTATTGCATTTCTCTACTTAATAGTTTTCAGAAGGAATCTTATGTTAGTACCTTGGCAGGCCATGTGTTGAGTGGAGGATGCTTCACATCTTCCAGGTTGGTTTGGGAACTTGGTTTCATTTCTAGTTTTAGTCTGGTTTAACCGATGGAGCATCAGGTTGTGGTGGAATTTCTTGAGGACAATCAATATTTGGGAAGGGAGGACTTTAATGTCCCCATTTTTTAATTCCCCTACTCTGTAGTTGGAGGCAGCCTTTTGGGTTTATGTCATCCTGGTCAGAGGAGTAAATTGAGGTTAACAGTGATCTCATTTGTTTTGGAGGAATTATATGAGGTCCATCCTAGTCAATTTATCATATTTCATCATTGGGATCACTTGTGCATAGTTCTCTCTTGGTTCCGTGGAATTTTGATGATTCCCATAATTTTGGGCTATTATTCAGCATAACTTAATTAAATGCGCTAAAGGTGTTATTTGGATCATATTATCTGAGGGCATACCTGAGTGTAACAACTCGTTGGAACCGGGACGAAAATATCTAAAGGTTGGGAGGATGAGAAAGGGACTTACGACGTCCAGGAATGTCTTAAAATAAAATTGATCACTTTCTGACATTAAAAAGGGGATTAATTAATTATTCAATGTCATAGGGGTGGAAAAGTGAATTTTTAAAAAGTGACAATGAGTAATTAATAAAAAGGGGGAGTTTAGGTGAATTAAAGTTTATAAAGTTACTTTACTTTATTAAAAGGGTAAAAAGGGTCAACGAAGAGATAAAGGGAAAATGAGGGGTGCCCCCTCTCATTATGCATTGCTAATTTTCTAAAAATGAATTAAGATATCTCTTGTGGCTTGACTCTTAGGATGAAAAACCCTAGAGGAGATTGGAAGATTGGTTTCAATGGTGAAACCATCCACCCTAGCTAGTCATTGATGGGAGATTATTCATATCTTCTTAGTGTGCTTCATTGTGGTTGAGTTTTATCATTTGGCAGTAGAGATCTTGTTTGCAGAGGTCGATTTGGTTAAAGAAGTGAGAGTTTTGGATTGAGGGTGAAGTATTTGGTGTAGTGGATGCATATTCTAGAGTTGGGGTTGAGCTTACTCCTTTGGAGGATGATTTTACTCATTTGGAGGATGAGTTTCTATTGTTGGGTGAGTTACTAGCTAAGGGGGCAATTTTCTTATGTGTTGGGAGAGTTTTCCAATAGAGAGGTTGAGTTATGATCTTGGTTACTTCATTCTAGGTCGAATCCTCTCTATTGGGTCAAGTCCTTACTGTGTGCAGGTTGATATTTATCTATGGGTAGAGTTTACTCCCTTTATGAGGTCAAGCTAGTGTGAGGAGGGCCAAATATCACTGTGGATGTGTTTAGATGCTGTGAGGATCAATTTCTCCTTATGGAAAGTTGAAATTCTTGGTGGTTGTGCCCATTTCCCGTGAGGGCCAACTTATGGTATTTTCTGGGTTGAGTTTGGTGTTGTGGGGAGGTCGTGAGATTCATTTACAGACATTTTCTACTAGATACACCTATGTTGCAAGTAACATAAACCTAAAGGACTATCATATCTATTACAAGGTTGTTTCATATATACTTTGTCTACAACATATTTATATCAACAATTATTGAGACAACAAGAAGAAGAATATACCATCCAGCCATGCATTCCATTACCAAAGTTTCTTCAAGTTATGCATGTGAATTAATTGTTTATGTACTAGCTCAGATTTGAGGGATTAATAAAGTGATTAAAATCTTATATTAATTGTTGTTTTTATTATTTATGTCATACACCATGTATTTTATGTAATTGGAGAGATCACAAACAATTTGTTAAAACACCTCAACCAGTAATCACATGAAAACAAATCAAATAACCACATAACATATGATAACAATAGTAGGGATTGATCTCAGAGCATGTTGAGTGAGCCTACAAAGTGTTTGACATAATATTTGTATCTGAAATAAGCTACAACAATGAGAAAAGGAGGGTTTGCACAATGGATTTGAGTATGTCCACCAATTGTTTGACAATACTCATGTCCTAGAATACTCTCTAAAACATAACAAAAAATGGAACACACAAAGCAACAGTCAAAAGAGGTCATTTCAAGGGTAACATGGTATTACATTCAAAGTGTTTCACGAAAGTATCGAATAAAAAAATCACCCATAACTTAGCAACAATGAACAAATTTATGCCATCCACTAGGGAGGGACATTACACGTACGTACATGGGTTGCAGTGGGAACAATCATGTACGTACACGAGATGTAGTGGGAATAGTCGCATACATCCATGCAGATATTCCTGGGTAGGTGCAGGTCCGTACAGGGCTAACGGGTGATGTCATCAAGTCGTATAGGAGGTATGGAACAAATTTGTGGGAAGAAGATATTTCCACGATAGTGTTGAGGTTTGGTTTTATGATTTCTATGGTTATTGGAGGACAAGGTTTTCCTCCTATTTTGGGTGATATTTGTATTGACTAAGAGAACAAGGTTGTCATCAAATTTGGTGATATTGTACTGGTTGGGAGGGCTGGTTTTTCCCTCAGGATTTATGAATTTGATAAGGTTACAAGAATATAAATATTGTGTCTCGTATGTTTTGATGATTCATCTTTGATATTTTGTGTTTCCACTACAAGTAATTTCAGTCAATAATTTTCAGTGTAAAATTGTTCAGTGATAACCGCTAGGATTTTATTGTTAGATCACTAGGAAGCAATTTTAAGATTTGAAAATTAGTCACATAAGACTGTATGTGAAAATTTGGCATGGTATCAGAGCTTGGGATTTGAAGAGAAGGGGATCATCTTTGAGACACATAATTGCTACAATTGGTTGCATATCTCTTCTTTTTTGTTCTTTGCAGGTCAAGATGGTGAACACATTGAAACTTGAGGATAGGTTGGAAGGGGAAACAAACTTCCGAGCTCGGAAGGAAAGGGTTCTTCTCTTGTTGGAAGAGAATGAACTCAAATAGTATGTTGAGGATGTGGTTCCTAGACCGGCTGATCTAGTAGATTTGGCATTCCACAAGAAGAGGGAAGTGAAGGAAAAAAGGGTATTGGTAGAGTCCGTGAAGGATCACTTGATTCCTCACATTGTTGAGAAGACATCTTCCAAGGAGATGTATGATGCTCTGGTAAGACTATACCATAATGGGAATACGAGAAGGAAGTTGCATTTGAAGAATCAACTTTAATTCATTAGGATGTCCAGTGAGGACATGTTTGTGAAATATCTTTTGAATATTACACAAATCTGAGATCATATTGTAGCCATCGGTGATAAGGTGGAGGATGTTGAGTTGGTGAATGTAGCATTGAGAGGTCTTCCTAGGTCTTGGGAAGCATTTGTGTAGGGGATCTGTGCACAAGACAAGTTACCATACTTTGATAGACTTTGGACTGATTATAGCCACGAGGAGACCTGGCTGGTGTCCATGGATGATATGGATGGTATAATGAAGAGTAGAAGTGATGAGAACCAAGCACTTGCAGCCCGCACTAGAAAGGGTAAAAGAGGTTCTCGAAGTAGGAGAGGTTCTCCTAGGAGAATGGAATCTCCTAAGAGAGAAGAATCTCCAGAGCTAAGGTGGAGGAAGGATCTTAGTAAGATCAGATGTTTTGAGTGCCTCGCTTTGGTCACTATGATTCACAATGTCCACACTAGAGAGGAAGGGAAAGAAGGAAGCATACATCATCAACAAAGGTTGATGAGGTTGCAGACAGGTTCTAGAGGGAGATATTGTTGTTCTTCACCCTTTCAAGTATAGTCTCCAGCAGGGGGACTTGGTTAGTGGATAGCAAAGAATCTTTCCACATGACAGGTGGTAGAGAGTTATTTGACACTTTCACAAAGAGTGGCTCAAACTTGTGTGTGGATCTTAGAATGGTTTCCAAGCATGCAGTACGAGGATATGGTATAGTAACATTCTGATTGGATTTAGGAGAGGTGACGAGGGTGTCGAATGTGTTATGGGTGCCAGAACTCAAAAGGAGTGTTCTCTTGGTCTCAGAGATTGAGAGAAAGGGCCACCACATATTGTTTTGAAGGGGACAGGTGTTATTTGTGCCCAGACGATCTAGCTTCAGATTAGTGGTGATTCTTGGAGTTAGGGAGGGAAACCTATATAGACTGAGGGGCCAACCTTTGTGTGTTGTGGCCAACAATATCAGAGAGACAAATGAGGAGGAGCATGTGGCTCCACCAGTTGTGAGGCAGGTGGCCCCACCAATAGCATAGAGAGAGCAGGTGGCTCCACCAGTGATGAGGCAGGTAGCCCCGCCAGTAGTGTCATCTCAGAAGAAGTCTTATATCAAAGGGAGTCAACCCTTAGGATCTAGTAGGGAGGAGCATCCTGCCAGGACTATTCATAGGATACTAGACTTTAGAGGAGGTCAGTAGGTTCATAGGGAACATATGGCTCGGGAAGTTGTGCAGACTTAGAGGGATTCAGGTTTTAGAGGGAGCATGTAGACTCAAAGGGAGATCAATATCATAGAGAGGCAGTTGGCACAGAGGGAGGGTCATGCATTCATAGGGAGTTCCCCCCTAGGTTCAGGTGGCAGAGAGGGATATTCCAGGAATAACAAACAAGTGTCGTGGATTGAGGAGGCCAGACATGAGGTATAGAGGCAAGAGGCTTCTAGGAGTTGTGTGTCCTCCATGGAGGATTCAGTTGTTTTAGCGGGTTTTTCTACAGTGACAGAGGAGGCATCTAGTCAGGAGGAGATGAGGGTATCACAGTGGGATTAACTAGTGAGAGATATTGGACATAAGGATTTTCTCCAGTCACAGTGGGAGTAACCAGTGAGACATATTGGACATAAGGATTTGCTTCAGTGATCGAGGATGCAACCAGTCAGGAGGAATGGAGAGCATGATTTGCTTTGGTGACAGAGGGGGCATCCATTCAAGAGGATTGGAGTGAAATTGCGGTAGAAGAGATAGAGTCACTTCCAGTATGGGAGACAGAGGTACATCCATATGATGATGGATGGGATACCTCCCTCGCGAAGAGGGAGTGTCGGTTGTTGTATCTTCGAGAGGTATTCCCACAAGAGGCCAAGGTGTCAGGAATGTGGGAATATTCGTTGGTACCAAATTAGCCTTTCTTTTGGTGAAATTGGCCCTAAAATGAGGCTAGGAAATCATGGGAAATTTGATGGGTTTGTGGGATTGTGATGGAGTGTCACACCCACAAGGAGGATTAAAATATTCTAATTAATTGTTGAATTTAGGAAGGGATCCTAAATTCACTCATGACACTTGTATATAAAGGAGATAGGTCATTGTGGCATATGATCATTGTGTAAGAATGGAGTTAGCATAAGTGAGTCTACAGTTGTGTTAGGTGGCTTGGTGTTTTCAGCAAAGGGAAATTTTGCATGGTGGAAAATCTGGCCTAGGGTTGAGGACTCTCTATTTTCTATTCTTGGAAGGGAAAATCACACCACACATGTGGAAGAGAGAGGCAATCACAAAAGGAAGAAAGTGTACGAGTGGAGAATGTCATACATAAGGGTCCGTATAGGTTTCCGTGTATGTACATGGGTTTCAGTGGAAACAGTTACATATATATGCAGGTTGTAGTGGGAACAATCATGTACGTACATGGGTTGCAGTGAGAAGAGTCATGTACATTTATACAGAGATTCCTGGGAAGGTGCAAGTCCGTACAGGGCTGACAAGTGACATTAGAAGGTCATATAAGAGTTCTGCAACAAATTTGTGGGAAGAAGATATTTCCAGGATATTGTTGAGGTTTGGTTTTATGATTTGTATGGTTATCGGAGGACAAGTTTTTCCTCATCTTTTTTATGATATTTGTACTAGCTGAGAGGAAAGGTTGTCCTTAGATTTGATGATATTATATTGGTTGGGAGGGCTATTTTTTCCCTCAGGGTTTATGAATTTGATAAGGTTACAAGAACAAAAATAATGTGTCTCATATGTGTTGATGACTCATCTATGATATTTTGTGTTTCTGCTGCATGTAATTTTAGTCAACAATTTTCAATGTAAAATAGTTTAGTGATAAAAGCTAGGGTTTACTGTTAGATCACCAAGAAGAAATTTTCAGATATAAAAATTAGTCACATAAGAGTGTATGTGGAAATTTGACATCCCTGACCATAGTTCTTTAATGTCACATAATCCTAAAATCCATTTTCTAATTTAAAGAAGAAAAAAACCTCTAAATAATTAAAACCAACTTCTTTCAATTTGGACTGCGATTAAAACATATGCAACAAGTCATAAGTTTCATTGTTTCTAACTTCAAAGAAGAAGCGGATAATTTTGGATTCTCAATAAAGCCTAAAACTGTAGAAAATGATGGATATAAAAAACATAAAATCTTTCTTGCTTGGAGCTGAAAAATAAAAAAGTGACCTCTTTTAAAATAAATATGATAGAAGTTTCATCTAAAGATATTCACTTTCATGGCTAGAAGATCGGTTCTCACAACCTTAATCATTTGAAAAATTGTTTCCATCCAGCGAGTCCTTAAGATTTTCTAATGTTTATTAAGATTAAGGATCCAAATGAAATCCACCCCGCAGATGTTTCCTCTATGATTTTTGTGGCTAATACACTAACAAAACAAAATTAGACAGCAAAAAATTAAAGTGTAATGAAAAACTATAAATGCAATCATTAAATTCATTGACGAAAAATAGAGATAAAACCATCAAAATATGCCAAAACACTGTTAAACCATGTTTCATAAACTCAACATCGACATAAAACTGTTAGCAATTTTCAACTCAAAAAGTATGGAAAAAATATCAGCAGAAAACTCAGCAAACATAAACTGAATGTGAAAAATTCAAAAAAAAAAAAAAAAAAA
>JZKD02S1673154.1:864964-875329 GCA_000966675.3 Picea glauca | reverse complement strand
AAAAAAAAAAAAAAAAAAACTCAAAATATGAAAATCTATTTAAAAAAAAAAAAATTGAAAAACTTAGAAACCTGAAAAGCTCAAAAAAATCGAGAGAAATTTGAGATTGTTGCGACATTGTTTCAAACATAAAATAACAAGTTAATTTTTATCAAGCTGGAAAGTACTAACCTTACGAGTACTAAACTAATAATAATATCATGTAGACTAATAATGATATAGTGTAAAGCAACTCTAAAGCCACCAACCCTCACATAACATTAACAAAATCAATAAAATATTAAAACAACCATCTACCACATCATTCTTATATCTTCCCATGTCAATGCTCTATAATATATTTATTTCATTTTTCTTTACAAAAATTCCTAACAAATAAATGACAACCACCAACTACCACATCATTGTTAGTATCTTCCACTAGAAATCCTAACAAATAAACGACAACCACCAACTACCACATCATTGTTAGTATCTTCCACATGTCAAGGCTCTATAGTTTATTTATTTCTTTTTTCTTTCCAAGAAATCCTAACAAGTAAATGACAAAATGGAAGAAAATAAACTCACAACTATTATATAAACACAAATTTTAAATTATGGGAGGAATACGGATTTCTAGACCTTGGAAACTTAGCAAAAACATTTACTTTGAGTTCATGTACAAGATGGTTAGTCCCTATTAGTAGGGAATAGGGAAATTGTGTAGTTCATATACTATGGATTATGTAGCTATAAAGTCATACGAACAATAATATTAAAAAATGGGTATGTTAGAGACAACTATAAAAAATGGGTATGTTAGCGACCACTATAGGTAAGCAATTAAGAAACATTTAAATTTCCACTTAAAATAAAAATTGATGTTTCTAGTACTAAGACCATCATATGAATGATTAAGCACTAGGTGCTTCTAATGAGGCATGGTTGTAGTTTTGATAGATAGGTGGAGTAATAATATACATGTTGTAAGTAAGGAGGAACAAGTTGTGTAAGAGTAATTGTAACATAACATAAATGTGCTATATAATTCTGATTTGATATTAGAAAGTTGTTCATTGAAATGGACAAAGTTTTTATGAGTTTATATACAAATATACATTGAGTTTATATACAAATACACATTGTTTACTAACATGAGGGAAAGAAAGTGAAATCTATATGTGAACTACAATATTTATTCATTCTTCCAAACTGACATTTCTATGGATTTCATAGTGGGGTTACTTAGATATGAAAATAAATATATAATCATGGTTGTGGTTGATTTCTTTTTTAAATATGTTTATTTTTTTGCTCAACAACACACCTTCAAAGCATCGAGGGCCGCTCAAGTATTCATGGATAATATATATATATAATTCATGGTATGCCTCGGTCTATTGTGACAGACTGTGACCCCATGTTTACTAGCAATTTTTCGCAAGAGTTGTTTCGACTCTAGGGCATGCAACTGAATCCTAACACAACATATCACCCCAAACTAATGGTTAGACTAAAACTATGAACAAGTGCTTGGAAGCGTATATGTAGTGCTTTACTTCAAAGAGACAATCCCAATCGGTCCAAAGGTTACCTCTAGGAAATGGTGGTATAATACAACTTATCATGGTGCCACTTGAATGATTCCCTTTGAGGTTGTCTATGACCAAAATCCCTCATAATTACTATCGTACTTACTAGGGGTATCTAAGGTGTAGGAGGTAGACAAAACCCTTACTGTTTGAGTCGACATTCTCCACACTATCAAGGATAATCAGGTAATGGTTCGGAACAAGATGAAATCGCAGGTTGATCAGCATAATTCCAAACACCATTTTGAAGAAGGGGATTAGGTGTTCCTCTGTCTGCAGTCTTATAAGCATAAATAACTCAAAGACAACCACCACCAAAATATTGCTTCCATTTTTTATGACCCTTATAAGGTCCTCAAATGTATTGGTCCAGTAGCTTACAAATTGATGCTTCCTAGCCACTCTAAAATTCATACAATCTTTCATGTCTCCTACTTAAAGAAAGTGCTTGGATATAATTGTTGTATTCAAACTAGCCTTCCCAAATTGGATGAAGAAGGTGTCATTTGGTTGTAGATTGAGGTCATCATCGACAAAAGATAGTGCCACCTCCACCAGTGCATTATCCAAGACAACCCGATATAGTGTAAGGATACATAGCTTGATGATGCCACATGGGAACCAATAGAGATCCTTCAACAATTTCCTCATCTCCAGCCTTGAGGACAATGTTTCTTTATACGAGAGAGGGAATGTTAGGCTCCTACCTTAACCCCCTTAAGTAGATAGGTTACAATGTATAGAAGCCATATTTATTAAATAATTCCCATGTAGTAGATATAATCTAAAAGCAATAAGTGTAAGAAGACTTACTGGAAGGTTCTTCCTACAAAAAAGTTCCTAGGAGTTTAGATAGAAACTATATAAAGAAGTAGAAGCAATGTAATGCCATGCCTTGTTAAGCATATTGTAATTGGATCTATGCTCATCTAGAGGCTTCCCCCTCAAAGAGGCAAGTGAACATCACTTTGTCAATAAAGGTATTTTTATTTTTGGTATTTTGGTTCTTCTACAATTTCCTATCGTTGTTATAATTTGTCATTTTATCTCTAAATATTGTTATATTATATTTATTTTTCTCTAATTTTTTTATTTTGCTAATAAAGAACACCACGAGGAAATCCAAGAGATTATCCTGCACAGATCAACGACCTTGGGAAAACTCACTACATCATTTTTTGTTCAATTGGAAGCAAAGTACAAGATCCCTAAGTTTGGTGGTAACTTTGGTGAGAATCTTGATTCCTAGTTATGTAATATGGAGGCATATTTTAAAACTCATCGTGAGATTTGATGTAGACAATATCATATTTGTTGAGTTCTATATGGAAGAAATTGTTTTGTATAGTTGTCAAAATCATCAAAGTTTATTTTCTATCAAAGAAAGTTAAGATAACTTTATCCATAAGGTAATTTCAACTTTTCATGTAAATGAAGTTCTAATCCCTCAATAAATCCATTAACATAATGAATTAAACTCGTAAAACTTCCAAGTCAAGTACCTCAATCACCCCAATAATATATTAAGTTATAATTCAATAAACTTATGTTAAAGCTGAAATTTTTGAATCTGAAAAAGCCACAAGATAAAAAATTATTTTTATCTTCATTTTATCTTACTATTTTAAATCTTAAAAAATATATATTTTAAATCTTAAAAAAATATTTTTTAAATCTAAAAAAGATACACAAGATCATTTTTTTTAAATCTGTCTTCCTAATATATAACTCTTTTTAATATAATTATTTGGAAAACATATAAAATAGCCATACTCACTTAAAAAAAAGCTTAAACAAGCTTGATCCAAGTTTATGAAGAAGGGTTCTAGGAATGCCAATACTTCTTCCTCAAACCTTTTCACCTAAGAGACTTCGCCCAATCATTTCTAATTGTAAGCCATACACTTGTTTTACAAATTAAGCAACGAATTATGAGTTATGATACATGCAATCCTTCTTTATGCATTATATTATAATTTAGGCGAGTCAAACTTTTTAAATAAATTACGCATTTATTATTAAAAAGCCAATATAACCTCAAAAATCATAAAAAAATATTTATTAATCATACATTTTTACTTTTAATACTTCCATGTCAATACATGTGACTCCAACTTTAAATAGTAGGTCAAATGTTCCATTGCAATAATGTCAATCTACAACCTTCTCCAACTTTTACACTATTAGTTTGTCATACAATTTAATTTTAATTTAATTTATAAGGGGATTCCAACTTTTACACTATTAGATTGTCAAATGCGAATTCCAACTTTTACACTATAAGATTTTCAAATTTAATTTATTGAAGTTGACTTGAACTAGTGTGATCAATGCAGCTTCAAGATTTGAAGCTGTGTACACACTACACTATTTTAACTTAGTATTTTATTGCACCATAATAATATCAACAATTTTATAGCATTGAAAAAAGATTATTGGAGGTGGAAAGTTTATTATGGGCTTGAAAATAATTGTAAATCAACCGATCTTTGGATTTGGGATAAGTAGAAACTCCTCTTTGAGACTCTTGTTACACCTATTATTCTTTATGGATGTGAAGTTTGGGGTTGTAGTATCTCTTGTGAATCCTGGAGAAAGATAGAGAAAATACAAAAGAATTTTATAATCTATAATCTCAAAATTAAAGGAAATATGCCATATTCCATCCTCCTCTTAGAAACAATCCTCTCTACCATTTAGAACACGGCTATGAATAGATACCTAATATATAAGAACAAGTTAAACAACATGGAAGACAAGAGGCTTCCTAAAATTGCTTCAAAATAGAGTCGTAACCACCATCGACTCAAGCGAGGATGGCATAAATATGCCTAGTCTTGGATAAATTATTGGGGAACCATGGAAGACAGCGTTTTACAGAATAAAGATATTATTAAAAATATCATCAAATCAAATTTTAAGGAGAAAATGTGGTGTGATAAAGAGTTAGAGGAAAAAAGAAAATTAAGGTATTATAAGGATGTAATCAACCCTAATCTAGAATATCAAAATTATCTTTTTGTTTTGACAAGTGCAAAGAAAAAAATAAGCATTGCTAAGATAAGAACAAATTCTCATGAGCTCCATAGTGAAACTGGGCAGTGGTCAATTCCTAAAATTCCATGGGATTAAAGAGTGTGTCACCTTTGTGACACTAAGTAGGTTGAAGATGAAAAACATTTTCTCTTAGATTGTCCAGCCTATACCAAGATTAGATCTCATTTTCAAAATATTTGTCACTCTACCAACCTTCCTAACCTCTTAACTCAACAAAACTATGGTGATCTTGGAAAACTTCTCTTAATGATTTTCGAGCAAAGAAACAAAATTCTAAAGAATCACAAGTAATCACTTACCCTCTTAAGGTCCAATAGACCAATTTGGTCTTAGTGGACGTTAATCATCATCATCATCATAATCATTGTTAGAAATAAAGAGATGTTCTCGTTCTTCCATAGAAAATATAGCAATATTGTCACCCAACCATAGGCCAAAGCCACCCTCGAGCACCTTAATATTGACAGATATAATAATTCTAGAAAAAAACCCTTATAACCAATAGCCAACCAAGGTAGCATATGTCTCTCCAAAGCTAGCGCTCCAAGAAGAGAGTCCAAACCATAACCAAGGCAGAAATTCCAAACCATAACCAAAGACCAAAATCCTAGTTTCAGTAGCTGCAACTGCACTCCCTCTCCAAACTTCCGCACTACTAGTCTTTATGCAATTGTGAGAGTGTGAATGAAAAATGAGCTCTAGCGTCCTCTTATTTATAGTGCTCTTTTTCACCTATACATGATGACTTATTCTTTTAGAGGTTAACACTGAAATATTAATTTTGTTATTGAGCAGACATGTCTTCTAGGGTTTCTACACACCTGTTTAGGATTTCTCTTGATTCCCAAAATATTCTAGTCTCGTCAAAGGTTACACGTAGAGGTTAATACCTCTCGCAACTACCATAATATCAGCACTCCCTCCTAGATAGGGAGGTATTAAAGGCAATGGTCTTGAGCAAAAACAGACCATTCAACCAGTATCATCATCATAGCCACACAAGCAACATCAACTCACGAGCAACATCATCACTATCAGTATCATTTGATAACATCAATTGCATGATCTCTCGAAGCCATACTCCATATGAGTAATCGCCCATGAGGTTGAATAAGTCACTCACTCCACAGAGTGATACAAGAACCATTTTTCTAATCCGAACATATGTCCTAGAAGAATAATTCTTCCAACAGATGTTAGAAGCCACGCCATGGGCTACAAGGACTATTCTTGTAATTCAGACAGACGTCCTAGAAGAATGATTGCCCTGGGCCATTTTCCCTCAAGCCACTACTATGAACTCAATGAAAATGGTTTCCATGAACCAATATCTCCACTCTGGTCACTACTGTGAACTCAGGGAGATGGAAAATTCTTCTAATCCAGACATACATCCTAGAAGAATAATTGACCATGGTACATCAGCAAGGACCATCCTCCATAGGAAGGATGTCTGTCCACCAGCAATATTTCCTGCCTAGACCATTCTCCACTTGGAGAATGTTTGTTCATCAACAAACTGACTATCCATATAGCTGGCAATCATCTCCAACACTAGTGGTAGTCTCCATGGCAATCAGAACAATGTCATCAATAGAACACAATTGTGTCTATCCATAGTAGTACACAACTACTACCCAATGGTACACAACCACTCCTAGTAGCACACGACTACTAACTAGTGACACATAGTCACTATCAGTGGATCACATACACCATAGTAGCATACATCTACTTTCCAAAGACATACAATCTCCACAGCAATCATATCATCTTATATCAACCTGCATAACAATATCATGATACAAACTGAGTCATATGGGCCATTCCTCCACTCACATCTCTGAGATCTGGAAGAGCATATGCCCTCAAAAAGTAAAAACATCATCCATGGGCTATCTGGACTATTCTTCCCAAGCATAGAAGAATAATTTTCCCTGATTTCTGACCTGGACCATTCACGTAACTGGGCCATTCCTCCGACACTAATCACAATGAAACTTGGAGAGAATGAGTTTTCCCTAGGGAATGCATGTCTCTGATTGTTGAACCTAGACCATTCACCTAACTGGGCCATTCTTCCGGTACTAATCATAGTGAAACCTAGAGAGAATGAGTCTGCCCTAGGGAATTACTATCTGGACCATTTCCTAATGGAAATGATTGTCCTGCACCAACCTCCTATAACAGACCATTCTTCGAAACTGCTCACAACTGTGAAATTCGAAAGAATGACTACCTAGAGAAGCAGACCATTCTTCTTGACCACTACTCAGAGTGGTTGCCAAGAAGAATGATTTTCCTAGACCATTCCCCCACACTGTCCACAAGGGGAATCGTTGTCTATGGTACATCAACAATCTATTAGACCATTTTCATTACAAAAATGATTGTTTGATCTAGACCATTTTCCGAACTGGAAAATTTCTTTCCGTTAGAAATCTTGGGCCACTTTCCAGAATGGAAGGTGACTTCTTAACCTTGACCATTTTTTGAACTGGAAAATGACTACCCATAAATCAATAATATATTAGTGCTCTCTCCCAACCTCGGAGTAATCTCTTCCTTTTCCAATAAGGAAGTCATCTCCATGAGTACCAACTTGTCCCTTAAGTATGCAAACTTTTCATCTTGGACAGAGGCTTTTCCAAAGTATATGTTATCTGCTCATCTATGAAGATATACTAAAGAACCACTTCTCCCCTCTAGACTCTATCATGGAGAAAATAATACTCAATCTCAATTTGCTTCGACCTGTCATGAAACATCAGGTTTTTTGAAAGCTTCACACAACTTTGATTATCACAATATATCATGGTCGAATCCAACACCTAATCAAATAGTCCAGAAAACAACTTATGGAGCCACACTATTTCTGTACAAGCATCACAAACTACAATATACTATGCTTATGCAGTGTTGAGTGTAATAGAATTTTGTTTCCTACTAGCCCATGACATCGTGGCAAAGCTCAAACTGAAACATATCCAAGTAGCACTACATCTATCATTTGCACTCCCTGCCCAATCTGAATCGGTAAATCCATGCAGTTGTATATCATAACTCAAACGTCTCACAAAGAAAATATCTGATTGAGTATTCTACAAATAAATTAACGAGCCAATCAATTGTCGATACAGAGACGGGTCTACTAGATCAGACTCTCTCAACTTCTTCAGATCTGTCATCATGGGAGTTTTCCATGGATTTTCAATCCATCATCCCGGACTTCTGAAGAACCATTTCAATATACTTCCTCTGTCATAGGAAGTTTTCACCACGCTTCTTTTGTACATGAAAGGCTTTGCACCAAGTTTGCTAGAATACATACAAGGTCTTCTTCCATCTGCAGACAAGGGTCTCTTTCTGGTATACCTCAAAACCTTTAGGTTTCTCTACATACGCTTCTTCTTCAATTACTCTGTTAATAAGAACAGTCTTTCGATTCATCTGATGTAAACTCCAACCCATGGGAGATTGCAAGAGATATAATGGCTCAGGTAGAGGTGTGTCTGGTTACTGGAGCAAGTTGTCATCATAGTTGTCTCCCTCCTTTTGGGAGAAACCTCTATCCCTGAGTCTCTCCTTATATCTATCAATGCTTAAGTTATTTTCACAATTTCTCACATATATTGTTCTTCATCATAGCTTCCTTCCATTCCTTCTACTTGAATGCTTCTAGTGGGTTCAAACTTGGTTCAATTCGTTGTTCTAACTTTTCTTTATTTCTTGGAATATTCATGTTATTCCTCATGTTTCTTTTTAATGTTGGAGTCCATGGAATCTTCTATAGATTACATTCCTTTCTTTCCTGAAGGCTCCAAATTTTTCCTTCTATCATAGGAACATAAATGTATATGGACAACCAAAGATATTCAAGGCTTCTTTTCGAAGAAGACTTCTTCTAGAGTCAAACTGAACACGTGTTGCTTATCATGGTTGTTACTTCCAATGAAGAACATGGATAGATACTTTACTGATTCTTCTTCAATGGATCATATTGTTGGGGATTAACTCCCTCCTAATCCCAACTTCATGCTTGAATGAGAAATATGCATGCTCTTCTTTTGGAATTATGTGATCAGCTCCCTCCATCTAAGAGAGTCCATGCTTTCATCTGTTGCATCTATCTTTTCTTTCTGCAAAGTGTCACAAGCCTATTTTGTTTTCCTTTTGATTCCTAACTTTCTCTGAATCTCTTTAAGTTTGTTTCTATCTATTTTGATTGCTGCCCATGTGGAAATTGTGTCATCCTTATAAACTTCTTCTATGATAGCTTCCCGGAATATTCTAGTCTCGTCAAAGATTACACATATAAGGGATTTCTTCTCATGCATGTTAAGATGTTAGGATAGAGAGACGAAATTGTAATATATTTTTCATGAATAAAAGCATGGAAGCAAGCCTTGGAACACTTTTCAATTATTATCCAGAGTTGGTGAGCCTGATTTGTCGAAACCCATGATTAGATTACTTGGGATCTTTTACCTTAGTTGTATGAGTTTCTTAGGCTCAAAACCCTATAAATATAAGTGAAGTCGATGAATCAACTTAGTAAATTTGAAGAGGATGGTTTTACCCTTGGATTGAGAAGAAAGTGACTTAATATTTTAGTCAGAATGGGAAGAAGAAACCATTGAAGACCTTGTATTCAGGTTATTTGAAATCTAGACATTCAAATAAATCCACAACAAGAAAATCTCAGATTCCCAGGTATCCAGAATCACAAGGTTCCAATAGTATGGTTTCGTCTAGGCATGAGGTAATTCCAGCAACAAGATCTATTCCAAACCTTTTATGAGTCTTAAATAGATTTCTTGTTTTATGGATATTGAGATGGAAAAGGATCCATCTTCAAAGTTCTTCTTAGAAGTGACATCGGTCTGACAAACTAGATTTGGTCTTTCATTTTAGATGGTTTTATAGCATGACCTAGATTCCCAGATGTATGAATGGTCATGGTTCCATTGGAAATATTCCAAGCCCTATCTGACATTCGAATTTTCATTAAAGGTGCATTTCTTCATAAATCCACCAATCGCTAACTTAGATTTGTGGATTCCACATCTAGGTTTTGTCTTTCAGGCTCTTGGTCGAGAGTCAGTCTGGACCGTTCATTGACAAATCCTCTTGGATTCTAGACTATCCATTTGTCCTCAATATTTGATCCCTCTTTTCATTGGCATACCAACAAATGTTGATGTGGGTACTTATTGGTGTAGTAGGGCACATGTATGCTGACATGGTGTGACACATGGAGATAGGTGTGGTGTCATGTTTGACGTGGAATGAAATGTGGTTGATGACATGTCATGACACATGGACGAGTGACATGGCATCTAGTTTTGGCTTTGCATTTTTGTAATACTTTAGAGAAAACCCAAAATCTTGGATATCCATATGGACATGGTTCCATCTAGGCGCAGTTCCATTAGGAGTGGAGTTGAAGCAAAATCCATGTTGGAAATACTAAAACAATTGAGAGGGGGGGGTGAATCAGTTGTTTATGAGCTTAAACAATTTTATACCTTTTAAATATTATCAATCTTCCTTCAAGTGATCATCAACAACATACAGCATATGGATAGTAAAAGTAAAGACCATCAGTCACACATAAACTACACACAGAGACAGATTTTCACGAGGAAACCCATAAAGGGATAAAACCTCTTCTTCTTCGAAATGATAGGCAGTCTTTTTCAGTTCTGTACATCATTTACAATTGAGCACCAAC
>JZKD02S1673154.1:846147-864145 GCA_000966675.3 Picea glauca | reverse complement strand
TACATCGTGATTTCGCATATCGCAATTTCGTAGTTCCTGTTGCATCGTTTCTTTTCTTTTTGAAATCGTGATTCGCGAAACTCCGACACAGGTTGTGATCAACGGTCCAGGTATGACCTTGACTCAATGGCTACGATTGAGTCGCGATATCGCATATCACGAAATCGGGGTTTTTGTTGTCGAATGTTTTTTTCACTTCAAAATCCCGATTCACGAAACTCCGACAGTGACTAGAATTAACGGTCCAGATCACTTCTAACTTTAACGGCTGCGATTAAATCGTGAAATCGCATATCGCAATTTCATGGTTCTTGTTGTCAAGAGAATTGGACATTTCAAAGTCCCGATCCCCGATACTCTGATGAAGCCTCCTGTCGAGCTTCTCCCGGTGGCGCCCAATCGTTGCCACGCGTCCTTCCAAATGGACGGTCCTGATTATGTCGGGATTTCGAGACTTTCAATGTCCCGGTTCTCACGACCTTGAGAACTTCGATCTCCTGATGGCTGATATCCCGATGACAACTCCTCGTGACGGGACTTCTCTTCTTGCTCCCGAGGCTTATCTCCCTCGCACCTTCTGCAAATATGACGGCTGTCGGCGACCCTGCACCAAATCTAACGGCTCTCGTTCTTTCGGGAAGTTTGAATGGGATCCAACGGTCACTGACTCTTCTCCTCCCGAATATTGCTGCGCTGTTATTCATTGTTGTTGTACTCAAGCCATCACTACAACCACAACTGTACTTGCCATCAATGACAAGTATACACTGCCTGTTCGTTGTTTGTTACATATTTACCAACAATCCAGAATCTAGACATTCATTTAAAATGACTTTAAAGAGTTTTCCATATTGCCAAATATTTGGATCGTCAAAGTTTTGAGTGTATGGTTCCATCAAAGTTTCAACACTCTAATGTATAGTGACATCCATATTTTCGAGAGAAAAAGGAAACCTAGATCATCTGGATCTAGTTGGGATTTTAAATGTGTTTCTTAAGAAATCTTGAATCTCATATAGGGGGTCGACCAACCCTTCTTCGAGGGAATAATCCACGTTAGCTGGCACGAGTGAAATGGATCCACATGGATACTATGACGAAAATAAGAACATGTGGAGTGGGTCCATGTGGATGCCATGTGGACTTGATGATCTCACCCTATGAGTAGTGCCTAAAAGATTTAAGTGTCCATATATTACTCTTTGGAGCTTAGAATTAAGCATGGAGATAGTCGTTGGAAATCCCTTGAGGAGCATAATTGAGCTATGAGATTAGAATAGGTGATTGAGATAAGTTTAAGAAAGGGTAAGCTAGAGGGAAATTTAGAAGAATTTCATACACCCCACAAGCCTAATGAGGTTTAGAGGGTCAGGTGTGTCATAGAGTGGTATCAAAGAAATGGTTTAAATACTAGACCTGAATGGGCTAGAAATCAACCATAGGGGTTTATGTGCCAAGGCTATGATGAGCATGTTAAAACTTTCTGCACAATTTTTCTTGAGATTGGGAAATATGAAATTGCAATTGTTGAAAATAAGTACAATATATTTTATTTTAGAACTCTTGTTTCTTATATTTTGTCTTGAACTAGAACAATTCCTATAGAAAGTTAATTATATGGATGTACACTAACAAAAAATTATGAGTGTGAATGGCATGAAGGGAAGAGTCATGTGTTTGGGATTGTTGGGTTCCTTTTGTCACAAGGGTGAGCAAAAGTAGGTCCCTTAACTATCTAGTTAGGCTATCCAGAAAGAAAAATAGAGACTTAGTTGATTAGTGCCTCAACTAACATAAAGAAACAAGAAATAAACAAGTAATAAACAACAATGAAATAAATATAAACTAAGCAAGTAATAACTTGAAATGAATGCACAAAGAAAACACAAGAGAGATATACCAAGTAAATTGATCTTTGAATTGATACTCCTTAAAGAAATATGGGAACTTATGAGTCCCCTCTTCCTCCTTGGGAAGGCTCTCGAGTCCCCAAGTACAAATTATTCTTTCTACTATCAATGGATAATAATGGAAAATGGTGAAGAAAAGAGTGATGGACTACTCAAGAGGAGAGAGTCCTAACACTTTCTATGGATGCCCAAAATCCTTCTAAGAGGAAGATGGCTTCCCAAAGCAAAAAACAAGCAGCATAAAAATACTCAAACGCTTCTTCTTTTTTGCATACAATGGCCCTTTATTTATAGGAGGATGGAAAGATTTCTTAACTAGATCCAAATGTGAATGGGAGTCCCTTGTAGGTACTTCCCATCCTTTTCAGTGATCCCAAGGAGAAATTTTGGGGCGATTTTGGGTATGGGGGAGATCCCCTTCATCCTAAAAGTGGTTGAGGCTCGACCAAAATCATCAATGCATCGTTTTTGCATCTACGTAGATCTTTCAACTATCATTCATGCACTCCATGCACTGTGCGCGTCATACACCATGTTAGCCCACACAGATGTGCGCCCGCTACTTTTGTTGAATGTGCACATATTTCCAAAACCACTTTTACATAATTTTATGATATTCTTTCCACACTGAGTGTAATCCTTCCATGAATATTGGTAGTATGCTTTGTTTGTGTTAATTGTTTCTTCATCCATTGGCTCTATTCATGGTGAGTCATTTTTCAGTGATAACAGATGCCCCCTAATGTGTGAGGTTAGGAGAATACATATAGCTGAAATACATCATATTTTCTTTTGATGATGATGGCATTGTGTAGAAAGTGAGAAAACTTGAACGTGAAGAGTTGTGAGAGTAATCTGTCAGAGGGAGAGGGGATGAAAGATCAGTACAAAGTATGCTAGAAAAAAAAGGTGTTTGTACAAACGAGGTGGGCATGCCCCATGATCTTATCATGAGACCATAGAAGGATAGTATTAACTAAACTTGTTGACAAAGTAGATATTTGCAGCGCCCTCGGGGGGGTTTAAAAAAAACCCACAAGTGACGATTCTAATGACAGATATGGCTCTAAATCGAGTGGTGAAGGACTCAGAGGCATTGATGGCCTAAAATATTCATAGGTCTTCGGTCGCTACTTAAAATTGCAATGGTCGCAAAGTAAGATCCATCGTAACATGAGATTTTGTCGGAGTCAAATGTCATGGGGATCAATGAAATCAAAGAGAAATTAGGACTCTCTCTGTGTCGTCTGAGGATACTCATTGTCAATGGAATGAGAGCCAAGATACTATCACTTTTTTGGAAATTTTTTGATGTCGACACAAAAGGTGACACGATGATAAGAAGCAAAGGGCTTCTTTATATATGGTTGATCAACATGGTGTCAGAAATCATATTAGTACTAGTAAATGCGGTGATAATCATGAATGATGTCTGGAATATATATGATTTTAGAACTAACCTTGGTTAGGGGGTATTTATGGATGGCAACAACCATAATATACTATCTGGTGTCAGGGGGATGACCATATATGGGAAATTTGTGTTGAAGGGGTGAGACTGCAAGGGGATGTAGTGTAGGTCAAAATATAGAGTGATATGGGACACAAAGGTCTAGTGGTGATCAAAATTTTGGTTGGGATACAAATGGCTTGCAAAGGGTGTGAAGGAAGTGATATGCCCCAACCAAGGGTAACATGGGTTGTGATGTTCCAAGGGAAAAAATGCCATCGGGTGCGATCGCCAAATCTAGTATACTTGTTGAAATGTAAAACGTGCTTTTTACAATTACCAAATGAATAAATAATGGGGCTGAAAGTACATGTACAGAAACAGGTTACCTAGTGAAGTATGGCTTGGCCTATAGAGGGTTCATGTAGAGACCGGTGGAGGGTGGGGGGGCCATTGTTTCGTTTCTATACTAGGTATATGAATGGAGTATGACATTGCAGATGGGAAATAGATATTGGATGATATGTTGGGTTAATGATAATGAGGAGGTGCATTTAATGTAACCAAAAATCATAACATGGGAGTCCATAATTGGGTGGTTAGCATGATGATGAGGAAGAAGTATGAGGTTGTTGTGTTGGGGTGTAACACTACCAAGACTCTCAAGCCTAATGGATAGAACAACATGAGTGTCAATATTCCATGGGGAAATATGTGTGAAACAACTCATGTGGGTGAGAGAGATATTGGATGATGGTACCTAAATGCAATGGAGGTGATGGTACCGCAGAGTCGGGTGTGGGGATCCTGAGGATAAATGTCAGGGGGTATGATTGGGGAATGCAACTGTGAGCATAGGGTTGAATGGTATGCCAATTTGGAATATATACCTGGAGGAGCCAAGGGATCCCATGACTAATGGTGTGAAGGGGGACATGGATGAGGACCTTCACATTCAAACCAAATACCCGACGTGAAACATATCTTGAAAATAAAACATATATATAACAATTGTGTGATAATGAAATGTGGACATGGGATGTGTACCTGTGCCTGGGGTGCCAAAAAGGGGTCCCCAAGGATCCATACTGAAATGATAATGCGAGAGTATCATTGTGAAGGTGAGGGATTCTAGATCTCATAGGTGTGAATGATGTTAAAAAATGAGCTTGAATGCTCCTAATCGGACGTGAGGAAGTTGGGAAAAAGGGCATATATAAGTGCAAGGGGCCCCCATAATCAACTCATTTGTACTTGTTGTTGTGGAGGTCTGAGAGATGTCTGCGTGGTCATTTTTTAGCCATGGGAGAGCAGGCGAGGTCAAATTTGAGTGGCGAGAGACCTAGGTAAGCCATCAAAACCTACTGTATAGTGTAGGCATGATTTTGGGAGGATAGGGGGTCATACGGCCATTTATTTGGGTATGGTGGTGGGTTCGTGCACGACGATCCTATGATCCCCACACACATATTTGTGAGTTTAATTGATAGAGCCGCACACAATGCGCAGTTGTATCAACAACACCCACGCATATGTGTGTGGTGCTCGTAGTTTCAGTAGCATGGAGTAGGGTTGGCGATGTGCATGGTTATTCGAGTAACAACTGCGCAAATGTGCGCGACTGTAAAATAAAATCCACACACATGCACAACTGTCGAATAGACAAGAGCACCCATAATCATGCAAGAATTGCGTGACTGTTTGGTGAACAGTCGTGCAGGACTGCATGACTGTAAATGAAACAGTCACACACTCATGTGTGACTATAAGAGAAACAATCTCGCATATGTGGGCGACTATTATGGGAACGGTCTCACAAATGTGCGCGATTGTTATGGGAACAATCGTGTAGGGGAAACAATGGGTTTATATGGCTTTGATTGGAGTTTTGTCATGATGATGAGCTAACATATCTTATGTTTTCGTGGATGCAGGTGACCAGTTAGAGAGGGAGGATGTCGGTGCAGTGGAGGGAGAGAGACTAGGAGTCTCTTAGGAGAGAGGTGGGAGCTAATACATGGATCCAACGACATTTGGCCCAGGCCAGTTTACTATGATTTTTCGATTATGCACTGATATGTACCCAGGAGCTGTTGCTAGACTTCATAGTGTCGATGTGGCAGCCAGATTGGTAGTGATTTTTGGTGCATGGGAAAGATCCACGCATTACCGCAGATATTGAAATCTATTTCATTACTAGGCTCCCATTCTTAGCGAAGGCTTTGGCAGAGCAGTCGCGAATGTTGAATGGGGTGACAGTGGGGGGGCTAGATGGATGGTACTTCTTAGGGGGAGTAGTTATTATTTGTGGCTCTATCAGCATCAAATTGATTGACTCGCTTGAGGTAAAGGTGTTTTGTGTGATGGTGGTTTGGATCTACGGGTCACTGGGGATGCAACACATTTTTGGTGTGCATATGGTGATTGTAGAGCAGGCCATGAATGGTTGGATGTTTGCATGGGCCCGATTTATGAGCACATGTATGATGTCACAACTGGACCAGTGTGTAGCAACCAAAGGTGGAGAGTTTTCCTTTGGCTCAATTCTATGTGCCTTCATGTTCGAGAGGGTGGTATTGTTATGCCCTCGGGGAATTTTGGATCCACCGGCGACGCATGATCCGAGACTGATAAGGTGGGTAGGGATGTTTCCCCAAAAGGTGGGGGATTCATGGGGCACTACTTTACCCCTACGTTCGAGCAGGTCTATTGGAAGACCCCTCGGGTATTTTATGATTTCCCATATCACAAGATGGATTTTCGATGCCATTAGGCATGTGTCTGCCTCCTGGGGAGGACTTGGATGACCGAGGTGTGTGTATGATAATTTTATATTTATGTTTTTCCTTTGATTTTATATATGTGTATATTGTTGGTACGGATAAAACATTTTTGGTTTGGTCATGCAGATGTGGGACCCGGTTTCATTGAGGCAGATGTTGCTAAGGAGTTGGCTAATGAGTAGGTAGATAAGGGGCAAACTAGGAAGTGTTTTTAGTTTGATGATCAGGGGGCATGCCCGGTACATGCAGCGGGGATAAGACCGACACATGTAGCAGGAGTAGGACTGGCAAGGGGTTGGGGCAGAGTTGAGCCAAGGTCATGGGACCAGGATATGGAGGAGGTGAGGAGGCTCCTCGAGGGTGTCTTTGACGAAGTTCCTGAGGAATTTTGGCTTTGGATTCGGAATGAGGGTATCCTAGATTTATGCATTGGTGGGGACCTATGCTGGTAGTCAATGATTCAATGGGAATTGGTTGCGGGTGCGGCTATGATGGAGCATATTTCTGTTGTGGATATTCCGCCTGGGGGAGATCCACCAGCTAATGATGATGTACCATAGCCAGGGTCACCCTAGGTGGTAGGAGGACCTCATACAGGCTGGGCTTGATTTTGTATTATGTAGGAGTCATTTTGAACTCCCCATTTTGTATAGATATGATGAGAGGGCCTAGCCATGGAGCCAAGGAGTATATGGATGTATTTTTGTATCAAACATGTGAGAAATCTATATATATGAGAATATTTTTTTGGACATGTGTGTATGTATTTGATATGTTTTTTTGTTTTATTTTTTGATGGATGAATGCAATATGTATGTTAATGTGAGAAATTCCAATCTAATACTTGATTAGTTATGTTATCTGCCATCTGGTTGTGGTTTCTAGAAATATGAGCAAATGTGATCGACTCAAAATTCCATAGAAGAAGTTTGCCTTGGAGGTACTTGCGATATAGGCATGGATCATAGACACAATACACGTTGTTGAGTTGATGGACAATGAGATGAGAATATAAGATAACGCTAAGGTGATGAATATGAAGGTGACTAGCCTCGGAGAGGAGACCAATGACGGCAACATATTCAGCTTGGTTATTGGTGGTAGGGTCGAGGCATATGTCACTAGAGTGGAGCAACACATGGTCAGGGGTGTAAATGGCCCAGGCTTTCGAGACAATATTCTTGGTCCAGTGGCTAGCTCCATCTGCATACGCGATGTGATAACGGAACGAAGAATTCATCTGTTGACACAAGGACACTAGACTAGGCTCACATAATGAGAGAGCTATATCAAAAAGACTAAAAACAACTAGGAAAGCAAGGAAAACCTAAGGTAAAATGGTTACGCTCAAGGGTATAATTTTTCCAAGTATAACCCGTTGATCGGGTCCTTGAGGGCAGCGTCTTTAGAGTGGACTAAGATGTAGGCGCCCTTAGTAAGGCAATGTAGGACGACATAGGATCCTCGCCATATGGATTTGAACTTGTCGTGGCCGAGGGTATCGTGGGCGATATCGCAGGCCAACAAAACTTCACCTTCAGTAAACGACCGAAGATTAAATTGGCAGTCAAAGGTGGCTTTGGTCCTCTTTTTTGTTGCTTCATTATTCTATAAGGATTCCCACTAATCTTCATCGAGTGATTCGAGAGAGAACAATTGTTTCTCAAGTGACAATGTGTTGGGTAAGAGCTCAATCGCGGTACGCAGTGTTGGGATTTCACACTCAATAGGGAGTATGGATTCGATGCCATGGACTAAATGGAAGGGTGTGAAACTGGTGGATATTTTGACAGTTTTTCGATATGCCGATAAAACTGGGAAAATCATATGATTCCAATTGGTCTTGTGTTTTTCAATTGTGCATTGAAGCATAGTTTTTAGAACCTTGTTGACAACCTCGAATTTCCCATTGGATTATATGTAATAGGGTGAGGCAAACTCATGGGTGAATCCTAATATGGCTGACATCTTCGTGAAGACTTCATTTTCGAAGTGCTTACTATGGTCGGAGACTAGTTGTAGGGGAACCCCAAAGTGAGAGACGATATGGTTGAAGAAAAAATGTGCCACTGTGTCGACCGTATTGTTGAACGTGGGCATAGATTTAGCACATTTCATGAAGTAGTCAACAACATCTATAATGTACGTATGTCCATTGTTGGACGGAGGGTTGCATGTCATGAAATTAACACCCCATTTATAGAAGGGGGCAATCGTGATGAAGGGGGTGCCCGAGATTTATGTGCGTATAACTCACATTTGTCGCATCGCTTAACTGTGAATAATTAATTACTAGGTGCTTCTAATGAGGCATGGTTGCAGTTTTGATAGATAGGTGGAGTAATCATATACATGTTGTAAGTAAGGAGGAACAATTTGTGTAAGAGTACTTGTAACACAAGATAAATGTGCTATATAATTGTGCTTTGATATTAGAAAGTTGCTCATTGAAATGGACAAAGTTTTTATGAGTTTATATACAAACACACATTGAGTTTATATACAAATACACATTGTTTAATGACATAAGGGAAAGATAGTGAAATCTACATGTGAACTACAACCTTTATTCATTCTTCCAATTGTATGGATTGACATTTCTATGGATTTCATAGTGGGGTTACTCAAATATGAAAATAAATCTATAATCATGGTTGTGGTTGAGTTCCTTTTCAAATATGCTCATTTTTTTGCTCAACAACACACATTCAAAGCATATAGGGTCTCTCAAGTATTCATGGATAATATATATAAAATTCATGGTATGCCTCGGTCTATTGTGACAGACTGTGAACCCACGTTCACTAGAAATTTTTGTCAAGAGTTGTTTCAACTCTAGGTCACACAATTGAATCCTAACACAACATATTACCCCAAACTAATGGTTAGACTAAAACCATGAATAAGTTCTTGGAAGCGTATATGTAGTGCTTTACTTCAAAGAGACAATCCCAATGGTTTCAAAGGTTACCTCTAGGAAATGGTGGTATAATACAACTTATCATGGTGCCACTTGAATGATTCCCTTTGAGGTTGTCTATGGCCAAAATTCCTCATAATTACTATCGTACTTACTAGGGGTCTCTAAGGTGTAGGAGGTAGACAAAACCCTTACCGCTTGAGTCGAAATTCTCCATACTATCAAGGATAATTAGGTAATGGTTTGGAACAAGATGAAATCGTAGGTTGCTCAGCATAATTCCAAACACCATTTTGAAGAAGGGGATTAGGTGTTCCTCTGTCTACAGCCTTATAAGCATAAATAACTCAAAGACAACCACCACCAAAATATTTCTTCCAATTTTTATGGCCCTTATAATGTCCTCAAATGTATTGGGCCAATAGGTTACAAATTGGTGCTCCTAGACACTCTAAAATTCATCCAATATTTTATGTCTCCTACTTAAAGAAAGTGCTTGGATATAATCGTTGTATTCAAACTAGCCTTCCCAAATTGGATGAAGAAGGTAACATTTGGTTGTAGATTGAGGTCATCCTCGACAAAATATAATTCCACCTCCACTAGTGCATTATCCAAGACAACCCGATATAGTGTAAGGATACATAGCTTGATTATGCCACATGGGAACCAATAGAAATCCTTCAACAATTTCCTCATCTCTAGGCTTGAGGACATTGTTGCTTTATACAAGAGAGGGAATGTTAGGGTCCTACCTTAACCCCCTTAAGTAGATAGGTTACAATGTATAGAGGCCATATTTATTAAATAATCCCCATGTAGTATAATGTAAAAGAAATAATTGTAAGAAGACTAACTGGAAGGTTCTTCCTACCAGAAAGTTCCTTCACTAGGAAGTTCCTACGAGTTTAGATAGAAACTATATAAAGAAGTAGAAGCAATGCAATGACATTCATTGTTAAGCATATTGTAATTGGATCTCTGCTCATCTAGAGGCTTACCCCTCAAAGAGGCAAGTGAACATCGCTTTGTCAATAAAGGTATTTCTATTTGTGGTATTTTGGTTCTTATACAATTTCCTATCGTTGTTATAATTTGTCATTTTATCTCTAAATATTGTTATATTCTATTTATTTTTTTGTAATTTTTTTATTTTGCTAATAAAGAACACCACAAGGAAATCCAAGAGATTATCCTGCACAAATCAATGACCTTGGGAAAACCCACTACATCATTTTTTGTTCAATTGGAAGCAAAGTACAAGATCCGTAAGTTTGATGGTAGCTTCTTTGGTGAGAATCGTGATTCCTAGTTATGTAATATGGAGGCATATTTTAAAACTCACCTTGAGATTTGATATAGACAATATCATGTTTGTTGAGTTCTATATGGAAGAAATTGATTTGTATTGTTGTCAAAATCATCAAAATTTATTTTCTATCAAAGAAAGTTAAGATAGATTGATCAATAAAGTAATTTCAAACTTTTCATACAGATGAAGTTCTAATCCCTTGATGAATCCATTGGCATGATGGCTTTAACTCATGAAACTTCCAAGTCAATCTCCCCAATAATGTATTAAGTTATATTTCAATAAACTTATGTTCAAGCTGAAAATTTTGAATCTAGAAAAGCCACAAGATCAAATTTCATTTTATCTTAATGTCAAAAAATTTAAAACTTAATTTAAAATATATTTTAAATCTAAAAAAATACACAATATCATTTTTTTTAAATCTTTCTTCCTAATATATAACTCTTTTTAATATAATTTTTTGGGAAACATATAAAATAGCCATACTCACTTTAAAAAAAGCTTAAACAAGCTTGATTCAAGTTTATGAAGAAGGGTTAAGAAATGCCAATACTTCTTCCTCAAACCTTTTCACCTATAGACTTCGTTCAATAATTTATAATTATAATAATAATAATAATTTATTTTTAAGGTCACGGTCAAGTCAGACACCAAATTGGTGTATGATACCTCCTTGTTTGTGGGACAAGGGACCCCCTTCCGCCCAACGATTTGACTGATAAAATCTACGGAGGTATACATACCCTACCTCCCCTCTGGATTTGAACTTGTGACCTCTTAAGAGGAAACACATGTTCTTAACCATTAGACTCACTCAAATTATATATACTTGCACTTGTATAGGAAACACCATATCAATACAATTGTATAAGAAACACAATTGTAAGTCATACACTTACTTTACAAATTAAACAACAAATTATGAGTTATGGTACATGCAATCCTGCTTTATGCGTTATATTATAATGGAGGCGAGTCAAACTTTTTAATAAATTATGCATTTATTATTAAAAATCCAATATAATGTCAAAAATCATAAAAAAATATATATATATATATATATTTATTAGTCATACATTTTTACTTTTAATACTTCCATGTCAATGCATGTGACTCCAACTTTAAATAGTATAATGTCAAAAATCATAAAAAAAAAATATGTATTAGTCATACATTTTTACTTTTAATACTTCCATGTCAATACATGCGACTCCAACTTTAAATAGTAGGTCAATTGTTACATTGCAATAATGTTAATTTACAACCTTCTCCCCCAACTTTTACACTATTGGTTTGTCATACAATTTAATTTAATTTATTAGGGGATTCCAACGTTTACACTATTAGATTGTCAAATTTAATTTATTGAGGTTGACTTGAACTAGTGTGATCAATGCAGCTTCAAGATTTGAAGATGTGTACACACCTCATTATTTTTTAGTATATAATGTTTTTAATTTAAATAATTTATGGTGTAATAAAGTATTAAGTATGTATTATTTATTTATTTTAATTATATATATAATCAAAAATCAATTTTAAAAAAAAAATATATATTAGAAAGTAAGATTTAACCCCAAATAAAAAATAACAAAATTTCTTCAGAACCATTTAAATGATATTTAATTAACTTACATTATTTAAATTTGTATAAATATCAATAATTTTATAGCATTCATAAAAGATTAGTTGGGGATGGAAAGTTTATTGTGGGCTTGAAAACAATTGTAAATCAGCTTATCTTTGGATTTGGGATAAGATGAAACTCATGTTTGAGACTCTTGTTACACATGTTATTCTTTGTGGATGTGAAGTCTAGGGTTTTAGTATCTCTCATGAATCCTGGAGAAAGATAGAGAAAATACAAAAGAAAATTATAACCTATAATCTCAAAATGAAAGGAAATAAGTCATATCTCATCCTCCTCTTAGAAACAAACCTCTCTCCCATTGAGAGCACGGCTATGACTAGATACCTAATGCATAAGAACAAGTTAAACAACATGGAAGACAAAATGCTTCCTAAAATTGCTTCAAAATCGAGTCGTAACCACCATCAACTCAAGCGAGGATGGCATAAAGATGCCCAGTCTTGGCTAAACTATTGGTGAATCATGGAAGACACCATTTTGCAGAATAAATATACTATTAAAAATATCATCAAATCAAATTTAAGGATAAAATGTGGTGTGATAAAGATTTAGAGGAAAAAAGAAAATTAAGGTATTATAAGGATGTAATCAACCCTAATCTAGAATATCAAAATTATATTTTTGTTTTGACAAGTGTAAAGAAAAAAATAAACATTGCTAAGATAAGAATAAATTCTCATGAGCTCCATAGTGAAACTAGGCATTGGTCAATTCCTAAAATGCCATGGGATGAAAGAGTGTGTCACCTTTGTGACACTTAGAAGGTTGAAGATGAAAAGCAATTTCTCTTAGATTGTCCAGCCTATACTAAGATTAGATCTCATTTTCAAAATATGTGTCACTCTACCCACCTTTCTAACCTCTTAACTCAACAAAACTATGGTGATCTTGGAAAGCTTCTCTTAATGATTTTCGAGCAAAGAAATTGAATTCTAAAGAATCACAAGTAATCACTTACCTTCTTAAGGTCTGATAGACCAATTCGGTCTTAGTGGACATTAATCATCATCATCGTCATCATCATCATCATCATATTGTGTTTTTTTTATATTTTAAATTTTTATTTGATTTCATCTTAATTACAAATTTATTAATCATTTAAAGAAATAAAAAAAGCAAACAAACTTCGTAAAGATTAAAAAATAATGGTTAAAATAGATTTATGTTGATTTATATTATTATTATATTTTTGTTTATTATCATAGTCCATTTTTTGTAACTATGGATGATTTTTTATTTTTTTTAAGAATTTCAAATTTTATTTCATTTCAGTTTATTAGTGTTACATTGTGTTACACATCTCATCCATATTTGGCTATAGAGTGAAACTTGTTTCTCCATTTGTAATCACCAACAATTTTACAAACAAATATGTGTCATGTTGCATAGATGCCATAAAGATTTCCTCTACTAGTGTGCAACTATTGTTTCAACATTTGCAGAAAGCACACAATTTTTCATCTAACAATTGCACGATTTGTTGTGTAAGGTTCAGGGTCCCTCCACTATGCCAACATGCAACTATCAAAGCAATGTGTGTGCATACCATGTAGATACTTCTCTCATAGTTGAATGATGTAGAAAAACCTTGATGGTCTTCCATATAGGCCATGTCTATCCTAATCTAAGAATGTAACTACATGACGATGATGTAGAGGTCAAGAGAATGAAGATCTATTGCACCACTTCTAATGTATTTATCTGAATGCATGTTAAGATGTTAGGCTAGAGAGACAAAATTGTAATATATTTTTCATGAATAAAAGCATGGAAGCAATCCCTGGAAGACTTTTCAATTATTATCTAGAGCTAGTGATCTTGATTTGTCGACACCCATGATCAGATTCCTTGGGATCTTTTACCTTAGGTGTCTGAGTGTCTTAGGCTCAAAACCTTGTAAATATATGTGAATTCGTTGAATTGACTTAGTAAATTTGAAGAGGATAGTTTTTCCCTTGGATTGAGAAGAAAGCGACTTAATATTTTAGTCAGAATGGGAAGAAGAAACATTTGAAGATGTTGTATCCAAGTTATTTGAAATCTAGACTTTCAAATAAATCCATATCAAGGAAATCCCAGATTCCTAGGTATCCAGAATCGCAAGGTTCCAGTAGTATGGTTT
Source organism: Picea glauca (assembly GCA_000966675.3). NCBI lineage: Eukaryota > Viridiplantae > Streptophyta > Pinopsida > Pinales > Pinaceae > Picea > Picea glauca. The sequence continues at coordinate 849,994 of JZKD02S1673154.1, read as the reverse complement.
TGTCTAGGCATGAGGGCATTCCAACAACAAATTCTATCCCAAACCTTTTGTGAGTCTTAAAGAGATTTCTTGTTTTATGGATATCCATATGGACAGGGCTCCATCTGCAAAGTTCCTCTTAGGAGTGACATCGGTCTGACAATGTGGATCTGGTATTTCATTTTAGATGGTTTTATAGCGTGACCTAGATTCTCAGATGTCTGAATGGTCACAGTTCCATTGGAAATATTCCAAACCCTATCTGACATTCGACTTTTCATTAAGGGTCCATTTCTTCATAACTCCACCAATGGATAACTTAGATTTGTGGGTTCCACATCTAGGTTTGGTCTTTCAGGATCTTGGTAGAGTGTTGATTTGGACCATTCATTGACAAATAATATTGGGTTCTAGACTATCCATTTGTCCTCGATATTTGAGCCCTCTTTTCATCGACATACCAACAATTTTTTAGGTGGGCACTTGTTGGCATAGCAAGGCATGTGTATGTTGACATGGTGTGACACATGGAGACAGGTGTGGTGATAGGTTTGACATGGAATGAAACGTGGTTGATGACATGTCATGACACATGGATGAGTGGCATGGAATCTAGTTCCTTCTTTTCATTTTTGTAAGACTTTAAAGAAAACACAAAATCTTGGATATCCAGATGGAAATGGTTCCATCTAGGTGTAGTTCCATTAGGAGTGGAGTTGAAGAAAAATCCAGAAACTAAACACTCATTTAAAATGAATTTAAAGAGTTTTCCATATCCCCATATATTTGTATCATCAAATTTTTGAGTGTATGGTTCCATCAAAGTTTTAGTGCTCTAACGTGTACCAACATCCAGATTTTTGAGAGAAAAAGGAAACCTAGATCATCTGGATCGGGTCGGGATTTTAAATGTGTTTCTTAAGAAATTTTGAATCTCATATAGGGGGTCCACCAACCTTTCTTCGAGGGAAGAATCCACGTTAGTTGGCACGAGTGAAATGGATCCACATGGATATGATGATGACAAAAAGAACGTGTGGAGTGGGTCCATGTGGATGCCATGTGGACTTGATGATGTCACCCTATGAGTAGAGCCTAATATATTTAAGTGTCCACGTGTTACTCTTTGGAGCTTAGAATTGAGCATGGAGATAGTCATTGGAAATCTCTTGAGGAGCGTAATTGAGCTATGATATTAGAATTGGTGATTGAGATAAGTTTAAGAAAGGGTAAGCTAGAAGGAAATTTAGAAGAATTTCATACACCCCACAAGCCTAATGAGGTTTAGTGGGTCAGGTGTGTCATAGGATGGTATCAAAGAAATGGTTTAAATACTAAACCTGAATGGGCTATAAATCAACCACATGGGTTTATGTGCCAAGGCTATAATGATCATGTTAAAACTTTCTGCACAAATTTTCTTGAGATTGGGAAATGTGAAATTGCAATTGTTGAAAATAAGTACAATATAATTTATTTTACAACTCTTGTTTCTTCTATCTTGTCTTGAACTAGAACAATTCCTATAGAAAGTTAATTATATTGATGTACACTAAAAAAAATTGAGGAGTGTTGATGGCATCAAGGGCAAAGTCCTGAGTTTGGGATTGTTGGGTTCCTTTTTTCACAAGGGTGAGCAAAAGGAGGTCCCTTAACTATCTAGTTAGGCTATCCAGAAAGCATAGTAGAGAGTTAGTTGGTTACTGGCTCAACTAACATAAAGAAACAAGAAATAAACAAGAATGAAATAAATCTAAACTAAGCAAGTCATAACTTGAAATGAATGCACAAAGAAAATGCAAGAGAGATATACCAAGTAAATTGATCTTTGAATTGATACTCCTTGGAGAAATATGGGAACTTATGAGTCCCCTCTTCCTCCTTGGGAAGGCTCTTGAGTCCCCAAGTACAAATTCTTCTTTCTACTATCAATGGCTAACAAAGGAAAATGGTGAAGAAAAGAATGATGGAATACTCAAGAGGAGTGAGTCCTAACACTTGCTATGGATGCCCAAAATCTTTCTAAGAGGAAGATGGCTTCCCAAAGTTAAAAATGAGTAGTATGAAAATACTCAAATGCTTCTTCTTTTTTGCATATAATGGCCCTTTGTTTATAGGAGGATGGAAAGTTTTTTCTTAACTAGTTCCAAATGTGAATGGGAGGCCCTTGTAGGTACTTCCCATCCTTTTTACTAATCCCGAGGTGAAATTTGGAGGTGATTTTGGGTATGGGTGAGATCCCCTTCATCCAAAAAGTGGTTGAGGCCCGACCAAACTCATCAATGCGTCGTTTCTGCGTTCGGGTGGGTCTTTCAACTATCAATCGTGCACTCTACGCATTGTGCATGTCGTACATCATGTTGGCCCACATGGATGTGTGTGCACTGCTTTTGTTGAATGTGCATGGATTTCTAGAACTATTTTTACATAGTTTTATGATTGTCTTGTTAGACTGAGTGTAATACTTCAATGAATATTGGTAGTATGTTGTGTTTGTGTTAATTGTTTCTTCATCCATTTTATGTATTTGTAGTCAGCCATTTTCCAGTGATAACAGATGCCCCCTGATGTGTGAGGTTAGGAGCATACATATAGTTGAAATACATCATAGTTTCTTTTGGTAATGATGGCATTGTGTAGAAAGTGAGAAAATGTGAATGTGAGGAGTTGTGAGAGTCATATGTCGGAGGGAGAGGGGATGAAAGATCAGTACAAAGTATGCTAGAAAAATAAAAAGTGTTTGTACAAATGAGACGGGCATGCCCCATGTTCGTATCATGAGACCATAAAAAGATAGTAGTAATTGAACTTGTTGACGGAGTAGATATCTGTAGTGCCCTCAGGGGCGTTTAAAAAAAAACACAGGAATGATTTTGATGACGTAACTGGATATAAATCGAGTGGTGAAGGACTTGGAGGCATTGATGGCCTAACAAATTCATAGGTCTTCGACCACTATTGAAAACTGCAATGGTCACAAAGTAAGATGCACTATAACATGAGATTGTGTTGGAGTCAAATGTCACGGGGATCAACGACATCAAAGAACAATTAGGACTCTCTCTCTGTCGTCTGAGGCTACTCATTGTCAATGGAATGAAAGCCAATATATTGTCACTTTTCTTTAATTTTTTTGATGTTGACATGAAAGGTGACATGAAGATAAGAAGCAAAGGGCTTCTGGATATCCGGTTGATCAACATGGTGTCAGAAATTGTATTGGTACTAGTAAATGAGGTGATAATCATGAAAGGTGTCTAGAATATACAGGATTCCAGAACTGCCCTTGGTTAGGGGGTATTTATGGATGGAAGTTGTTATCACTCCAAGAAACCCTCTGTGGTTGTAGACCAGAAGTGCTTGGTAACTTAATAAATGAATTTTTTTTGTATTTTGTGAATGTGGATCAATGGGACAACTCAATATAGCTTATGGCATTCAAACATAAAATGATAAACAAATAGACAGTGCTCTCAAAGATTGATTAATCAGCATGCAGCTTTAAAGTGGGTGGAGAATAAATTGTAACTAAACCAGTGTAAAGCAGCGTCTAAGAGACAATCAAAGAATTATTATCAGGTTATGATCTAAACAATGGGATGACAGCCATTCAAAGCTTGACAACACAGATCATAATGCGGAAGAAGGATGGAAAACTGATAATCAAAATCGAAAGAAACCTGTGATCTGTATTAACAAAAAAAGTCTGAGTACAATAGCCAATCTTCTATCCAAAATCGAACCCTTTGTTCCCCAAATGTCTTTGGCTTTATAGCCTTACAATATCAAATCTAGATCCATGAAAAATGGATCAGATTTGCCAAAAATAGTCAAACCAACAAGTGTAAGATGAGATCCTATAAAAATG
>JZKD02S1673154.1:818271-838589 GCA_000966675.3 Picea glauca | reverse complement strand
CTGATGGTGTGAAGGGGGCCACGGATGAGGACCTACACATTCAAACCAAATACTCGACGTGAAACATATCCTGAAAATAAAACATATATATAACAGTTACATGATAATGAAATGTGTACATGGGATGTGTACCTACACCTGGGGTGCCAAAAAGAGGTCACTGGAGCTCCAAACTTAAATGATAATCTAAGAGTATTGTTGTGAAGGTGAGGGAGTTTGTATACCATAGGTGCGAATGATGTGAGAGACAAAGCTCGAATGCTCCTGAACAGACGTGAGGAAGTTGGGAAAAGGGAATATATAAGGGCATGGGGCCCACATAACCACCTCATTTATACTTGTTGTTGTGGAGGTTTGAGAGTTGTCTATGTGGACATTTCTGAGTTGTGGGAGATAAATCGAGGTCGGATTTGAGTGGTGAGAGACACAGGTAAGCCGTCAAAACCTCCTACATAGTGTAGGCATGGTTTTGGGAGGGTAGGGGGTCGTAATAAGGGTCATACAACCATTTATTTGGGTATGGTGGTGGGTACGTGCGAGCGATCTTGTGATACCCACACACATCTGCACAGGTTTAACTCATAGAGTCACGCACAATGCATGATTGTATCAACGACACCCTTTCATATGTGTGCGGTGCTCAGAGTGGGAGGATTTTGGCACCCTAGGAATGCTTGAGTGGGAGGATTTTGGCACCCTAATTCACAACTTTCTAAGTTTCAAAATGAGAAATGATGATGGTTAGTTATTTGGATCCCTATCCCCAAAATCGTAACTTAGACTACAAAAATAATTTTGTGTTCCTCCTGTGGAGGTTAGAAAGTGGGTTGATTATGGTTGTTTTTAGAATGTGAAAGAGGACTATGAATTTTGGGTCATGAACCAACTTCATTCTTTATGAAGGTGTGCACAAAGACCCTTTTTTAAACAAATGAATCCCACAAGAGTTTCAAGTCTCTAGAAAAAAGGTTTTTGGATGAGTGAGAGTGTGTGCAAGGAGTGGTGATGGTGAAACAATTTTTTAATAAATTAAATTCATTATTTTAGCATGGTGGACATCGTGTGGTCCTTTACTTATCTTGTTTATATAAATTACTAAATTTGTTTAAAATGACCCTTGCAAACGAAAGGAAATCCTAAGCTAGCATGGTGGATATGATAATCCTTACTTGGACCCTTTATCTTCCTAAGGCGTTTTGTAATCTACAAAAATTGAAACTGGTCCTAGATTGTGAGAATGTGGGCATGTGTGGGCCCTTACAACTTCTTTAAACTCCTTAGGTGAATTACTCTAAAAATTTGAAAACTATCCTAGAATTTCATGCAGGTGGGAATATGGGCCCTTACAACTCTTTTAAGATTAATTTTCAACAAGTAAGTTTAAGAGGATTGGCCTCTTGTTGAAAGTGATTTGATTTACCAAGGGAGATGGAGACTTATCTAAGAAACCTCTTTTTCTGATTTCCAAAATCACACTAAGGTGAGAGGAAAGAGCATACTCAAAGATTGGTTTAGATGGTCTTCTAGTCCCAGTTTAATGTGGTGACTTTGTAAAATGAAATATTTGTTCCGAGATTCAAATGCAAAAAACATTTTAAGCCATCCACATGGAAACCAAGGAAATCAAAGATTTTGTGGTTCTGTTTAATCTCACTAGTTATCTATGTGTGATGTGGTGTTTATGTATGAAATAATGAGATCTCAGCTTGCTTGTACTGGCTTTTACAAAGTGCTAAAATCAAATCTAAACTACTGAGTGACAGTGGGCAACTCAAGCCTTACAATTTTTCAAAATTAAGACACGTGTGCAGCAAAATAAAAAATAGTTGTGCAAACCGCATGGTTGGAGAGTTCTGACATAGCACAGAAGTGCATGGATTGCACGTTTGTTCGTCCTGAACCTACATGCATGCATAGAATTTGGCGGGACAAAAAATTTTGAAACATTTCTCGTACTGTGGGGTGAAATCTTGTTCTCAAAGGGTGAGATTAGGCCGGTTTTGACCCCTTCACATGCAAACAAATAAGAAAGAATACTCTAGCAGCCTAATTGGTGAGAACTTTGATTCAAATCCCCAATATGGTTGCCAATATATTGGATTCCTTTTGCCACAAGGGTGAGCAAAAATAGGTCCCTTAACTATCTATTTAGGCTATCCAAAAAGCATAACTCATATTTAGTTGGTTAGTGGCTCAACTAACATAAAGAAACAATAAATAAACAAAAATGAAATAAATATAAACTAAGCAAGTAATAACTTGAAATGAATGCACAAAGAAAACACAAGAGAGATATACCAAGTAAACTAATCTTTGAATTGATACTCCTTGGAGAAATATGGGAACTTATGAGTCCCCTCTTCCTCATTGGGAAGGCTCTTAAGTCCCCAAGTACGAAGTCTTCTTTCTACTATCAATGGCTAACAAAGGAAAATGGCGAAGAAAATAGTGATGGAATAATCAAGAGGAGAGAGTCCTAACACTTGCTATGGATGCCCAAAATATTTCTAATAGGAAGTTGGCTTCCCAAAGCTAAAAATGAGCAACATAACAATACTCAAATGCTTCTTCTTTTTTTCATACAATGGCCCTTTATTTATAGGAGGATGGCAAGCTTTTTCTTAACTAGTTCCAAATGTGAATGGGAGGCCCTTGGAGGTACTTCCCATCCTTTTCAGTGATCCCAAGGCGAAATATGGGGGTGATTTTGGGTATGGGGGAGATCCCCTTCATCCCAAAAGTGGTTGAGGCCCAATCAAACTCATAAATGTGGTGTTTATGCGTCCGCGCGGGTATTCGACTGTCAGTCGGACACTCCGCGCACTGTGCATGTCATACACCGTGTTAGCCGATGCAGATGTGCGTGCACTACTTTTGCTAAATGTGCACGGATTTCCAGAACCACATTTACATAATTTTATGATTGTCTTGCCACACTGAGTGTAATCCTTCATAGATATTGGTAGTATGTTGTGTTTGTGTTAACTGTTTCTTCATCCATTTTCTATATTTGTGGTGAGCCATTTTTTTGTGATAACAGGGATACTATAGTCCAATAAAAACCTCATCAGGGACAAGAGTGTACATGTATATTTGAATCTCATGATGAGCTAACAATGACATGTTATTTCATCACTAAGAAGACACAATGAAGTGAAGTAAATAACAACAAAATGGTACAACATGACATTGAAGAAACATTATGTATCATAAATGAAGAATCATATGAGAGGAGAGCTATAGAAACTCCTCCAGACTTGGAAGAGACAATCGTAAGTTTGAAGGATGAAAATTGAAGCTATTGATATGATAAAAAGAGGATCATTAGAGCACAAGAGAAGAATATAGAAATGAATGCAGTATTTCTACACAACTTGTTTGAAATACAAAGGAAGTTTCATTAAGTACTAACAATGCAAAAGGTCATCACTCTAGGAAGCTACAAATCCCAGAAGAAATCCAAAAGCATAGGCCAACACTCAACAACATAGGGAAAAGTTCCTCAAGGAAAAGGCATAGAAATGGAAATAAGGACACATCTGGTGAATAATATTAAACAAAGTCCTCCAGTGAGAGGACCAATACTTCTGAAAGATTTTCCAACAATGAGACTAGTTCAGGTACCCATAACAAAAGAAGGAAGAGACACTCCAAGAGTTCCATATTCAAGGAATTCAAGTGTTGGAATTATTGTCCTTGATGTAAAAGGATTAATGTTATCATTAATGTCATGTTACAACATTACAATACACATATAATTTCCAATATTTATTGATATTTAGGTTTACAAGTATATTAAAAATGGGGTGCATGTGAAAATCTAAAAAGTGAAAAGGTGTTTTCAAACTCATGGGTTTGGTTGTTTTCCCATGGTTTTTGGAAAATTAAAATAAAAAGGGGAATTAATTTTTTAAGTGATGTACATGTCCCTTCATGAAGGTTTATGAAAAATTATAAAAAGAGAGAGAGTGTGTGTGTGTGTGTGAAAAATGGATGAGCAAATATTGAATATCATTCCAAAAGGGAAGAGTTGAAAAATCAGTTTCAAGTCCGCTTGGAATTTTCATAATAACTTATTTTTTGGGATGTTTCAGAACTTGAGTTTTTTAATAGACATAGGAGAGATGTTGGTGTACATGTGGTGAAAATTTCAGATGTGGGTTTATTATACTTTCAAAGATATTCCCTATGGAAGTTAGGGTTCCTCAATGCTCCTGAAATCAGTTTCAAACATGTTAGTTTGACATTTTCACTATAAATTATTTTATAGGATTCTTCAAAATGTGAAATTTTTAAAAACCGAGACACATAGAAGTACCTCAACTAAAAATTTCAAATGTTGGTTCACTGTACTTTCTAAGATATGATCCATGGAAGTTAGGGTTTATGAATGCTCCTGAAATCAATTTCAAATAGTTCAATTTGGCATTTTCACTATAAGTCATTTTCTGGGACTCTTCAGACTATGAAAAATTTAGAGAATAGAGGATACATATAGAAGTACCTCACGTAAAAAAATTATATGTTGGTTCATTTTAATTTCTAAGATATTCTCTATAGAATTTAGGGTTCTTGAATGCTCCTGAAATCAGTTTCAAACAAGTCAATTTGGCATTTTCACTATAACTTCTTTTTTGGGACTCTTCGGACTATGAAAATTTCAAAGAATAAAGACATACAGAAGTACCTTAGGTAAAAAATTTAGAATCATATTTTCAAAAAAAATTATGTGGCATGTTGTAGAGTTTCATTCTTCCAAAGAGGCCCAAAAAAACAAGCTTTGGAAAGTTACCATTTGGAAATTCAAATTCTAGTCAAACCTGGTAAAGGAAGAAGTTGTGAGTATACCTAGTGAAGGAAGAAGAAATGAGTAAACCTGGTGAAGGAAAAAGCAATGAGCAGACCTGGTGAAGGCAAAAGTAGCAAGTAGACTCGGTGAAGTTTGGTGCATCTCACACAAAGAGATTAATGTATCTTGCTAAGTTGGTACCTAGCAATGGGGATTGGTGTCTCTAGTATATTGGTGTCTATGAAGATAAGTAAGAGTAGGTTGGTGCCACTTCTTTAGGGGGGAAATCCCCTACAGTAGTGTTCTTACTATAGCAAATCTATAAGTTTAAATAAAGAAAAATCTAAAGAGAACAAACAACAAAGATATTATAATCGATTCAATTGAAATAACTAGCTATATTGAGGAGAAGAGGGATAAAATCATCGACGGTCTTCTGTTCGATGTCATACCCAAATTTTGTAATCTCCTTTCTCTTTACTAATAGTTTTCCCTGCAACCTACAAGAAATTCAATCATACAAGCCTACATAGAGAGGTAGTTATACTAATAACTAACCATTAGTTCAATTAAATGTAAAGGAATAATCAAAACTTTGTGCTTTGTCCAAAGGCAACTCGACTGTTATCAATAACAGTAAAAAAGACTCATTCCTATGCTATTTTTTTATTTTTTTTCATATTATCAAATCTTGAAAAAGAGTAAATTAATGTTATAATACAGTGGAGGAAACAAGTGTCGTGGGAAAGAAAACTAGTTCCAATCACAAGGAGCATACCTATGCTCAATGCAAGGAAACACATGTAGGATATGGACACTCAGGGGAAAGTTTCCTCCTGGAATATAGGTGTCAAGTCACAAAGGAAAATATTACAAAGGCTTGAAATTGATGAGAATGTAATAAGAAAAAGGATAAACAACAATAATTTGAAGCCGACATTAGACTCAAAATCCCAAGAAGTTGAATGCAATGCAGTATCAAGGAAAAGAATCCATGTGGTGGGATCAGCGTAAGTAAGCCAAGAAACTTGATGAGAATAGGATCTCATGGAGGAAGTTCAAAGGATATTTCCAAGAGAAATATTTTTCCGAGCATTACTATGAAAGGAAGATGAAAGAGTTCTTTGAACTCAAGTTGGGAAGAATGACAATGGAGGAATATGAGAAGAGGTTATTTGAATTGTTGAAGTATGTTGACTTCATAAAATACGAGAAGGTATAAATCCAAAGGTTTCTAAGTGGGTTACCCTCCCTATATAGTGAAAAGACTCAATATGATAACCCCAAGACCTTGGAGGAAACCATAAGGAGAGCAAGGCATATTTATGAGAAAAGCATAGGGAGGCCATTATTCTAAAAATATTGGAATGACAAAATGAAGGGGAAAAAGGGTCAAAGGCCGAATGGTTTTAAGACACCATTTTTCAAGAACAAAAACCAAGAAAACAAGCAAGGTCAATCATCCCAAAATGAGCATAATACTATATATTCATTTGGTAAAATGCCAAGGCAAAAACTTGTACAATGTTGGGGATGTGAGGGAAATCACTTATATAGGGACTACCCTCACAAAGGAGAAAGAATAAGGACTATCCACAACATTTAAGACGATAAAACAGTGGAAGACATGGACATAAACATGCCAAGGATTTATGCAGCCTTGGACAAAAAGAAATTAAAGTATCAATCTCCCATGATTGAAGTGGAAGGTAAGATTGCTAACTAGCCCATAGAAATTTTAATTGATTCCATAGCTAGCAATAGTTACATAAATTCTAACATTGTTGAAATATTTCACTTGCAAAGGAGTAAGCATAAAAAATATGGGTTACTTCAGTTAGCAACATGAGCTAAGAGAAATATCAATGAGTTGGTTAAAGATTGTCCAATAGACACGAATGGACTCAACACAAATGTATATGTAAACATCATACCATTAGGTTCACATGATTGTCTAATTGGCATGGATTGGTTGGAAAAACATCATGTTGTCCTAAACTCTTACAACAATACAATCACATGTATTAATGAAGAAGGGTAGAAAGGCAAGATTCAAGGCAAGAGTTGTATTTTTTAGAGAGATTTCAGCTATACACTTGAAAAAGAGTTTCATGAAGAGATACCGGATTTTTGCATCCCATATGGAAGAGAGTGGAAAACATTGAAGACCATATAGTATTAAAGGATTTTGATGTTTTTAGGGAAATCATGGGATTTTCACCAAAGAGAGACATTTATTTCTTTATTGATTTGGTGTCAGGAGCTGCCCCAGTGTATAAGACACCATATAGAATGGGCACACTAAAGTTGAAGGAGTTGCAGATGCAGCTTGAAGAATTGTTAAAGAAGGGGTATATACGCCCAAGTGTGTCACCTTGGGGAGCCTCGATCCTATTTTTAAAGAAGAAAAATGGAACCTTAAGGATTTGTATTGATTTCCGATAGCTGAATAACACAACAATAAAGAACAAATATCATTTGCCAATAATTGATGACTTATTTGATTAGCTGAAAGGTGCAAGCATATTTTTCAAAGATTGACTTGAGATCGAGTTATCATCAAGTAAGTATAAAAGAAGAAGACATAAGAAAGATAACATTCAGGACAAGATATAGGCATTATGAATTCATGGTAGTGTCATTTCGACTATCAAATGCCCCAATTTTTTTCATGTTCCTAACGAATGGAGTGTTCTAGAAGTACTTTGACAAGTTTGTAATTGTGTTCCTAGATGATATACTCATCTAATCTAAGTCAAAAGAGGAACATGAACAACATTTGAGAATGGTGTTGCAATTTTTAAGAGAACATAAATTGTATGATAAGTTAAGTAAGTGCATCTTTAATCAAAATAAGATTCACTACTTGGGGCATATAATTTTAGCAGAAGGGATAGCAATGAATCCTGAGAAAATAGAGGCCATTAGAGGATGGTCGGTGCCAAAAATGTGACAGAGGTTAGATCATGCATGGGTCTTGCCAGTTATTACTGATGATTCATAAAAGGATTATCAAAGACTGCAATCCCAATCACTTCTTTGCAAAAGAATGGAGTGAATTTTGAATGGACTTCCATGTGTGAAGAAATTTTTCGGTAGTTGAACGATATCTTGACAAGTGTACAAATATTGAATATTGCAGATCCAAATGAAGACTTTTTAGTATGCATTGATGCATGAAAGGAAGGTATCAATGGATTTATTAGTCAAAAGGATCATGTGGAATGCTATGCAACCATAAAATTAAAAGAGAACGAGAGGAAGTACACTACCCTTGATCTAGAATTAGTAGGAGTTGTACGTGCATTAAAAATGTGGAGACATTACCTTATGGGGAAGAAATTCGATCTAGGTACATACCAATATGGTCTGAAGAATTTTTTTGGACAACCAACATTAAATTCCAAACAAACTAGATGGATGGTATTTCTAAGTGAGCATGATTTTGAGATTAAGCACATCAAAGTACAGGAAAATAAAGTGGTTGATGCACTCAGCATGAGAGCTCATGAGAGTCATATTGCAGCCATTATCATATACAGGACATTTTAAAAAAATAAAATTATTGAAGCCACAAATTCATATTAGTAGTATGTGAACATAAAAGAAAAATTACAACAAGGTAAAATTTAGTAGAAATTCAATTTTTATGAGTTGAAAGAGGATGGAACTCTCATGTACAAAGGAAAAGTATATGTGTCAAATTCCAATGAGCTGAAAAATGCAGCGTTGAAGGAAATGCATAATGTGCCATATGTTGGAAACCAGGTTATCATAAGACATTTGTAGTTGTGAGAAGCCAATATTTTTGGTTGGGAATGAAGAAAGAAGCGGCTAATTACATAGCCAAATGTCCACAGTGACAAAAAGTGAAGACAGAGCATAGGCATCCGGTAGGGTTGTTGCAACCATTGCCCATTCCATAATGGAAGTGGGAAGTGGTTATAGTTGATTTTATTACAAAGTTGTCCAGAAAAGTGAAGGAGCATGATTCCAACATGGTGGTGGTAGAAAAATTGACTAAGGAAGCACATTTTATTTCAGTGAAGACTACACACAAGGAAGAAAATATTGCAAAGATATATACGAAAGAAGTTTCTAGGATACATGGAGTGCCTAAGGAAATAATTTCTGACAAAGATCCAAATTTTACTTCAAATTTTTGGAAGGGTTTGTTCACAGGCTTTGAGACAAATCTAAATATCAGTACGACATATCACCATAGTCAAATGGACAAATAGAGAGAACTAATACAATCATTGAATATATTCTCATAGTGCATGTGATGGATCAACCATCAAAATGGGAAGATTATATCCACTTAATGGAATTTTCTTACAATAATGGCTATCAGGCCTCATTAAAAATGAGTTTGTTTGAAGCATTGTATGGTAGAAAATGTAACACAACAATGAATTGGGATAATCGAGTAGCCATAGCAGTTGTTGGGCCAGATTTGTTAAAGGAAATGGAAGAGAAGATGGCAAAGATCAAGCATAATTTGAAGTCTACCTAGGAGAGAAAGAAAGTTATGCAGATAAGAATAAAGTGTTTAGATATTTTAAAGAGGGAGAACATGTGTTCTTAAAATTGAAGGTGAAAAGAAGTTCGCTAAGATTAGGAAGTTTCCCGAGGTTGGCAGCGAGATATTTTGGGCCTTTGTAAATATTAGTAAAGACGGGGCCAATTACATACATGTTAGCATTTCCTACATCCATGAGAGTGCATAATGTATTTCATGTTTCATTATTAAAGAAATATGTTCCTGACCATAACCACATAATTGATTGGAATGTGATCCAGGTGGAGCACAAATGGGATTTTCAGGTGGAACCAGTACGCATCCTGGATCAGAAATTCAAAGTGCTCAGAAACAAAGCCATATGTCAAGTAAAGGTTCAATGGAGATGTTACGGTCCTGAAAATGCTACATATGAGCATAAAGAAAAACATGCGGGAAGAATACCCACAAATATTTGACAATTTTGAAGAAAACATAATGCAAGACTCCATTTTGAGTAGCTAGAGTTTTGGAACCACATCTCAGAGTCCTATCCAACTACATTGGGGGCCTTGATAATAAAAAAATGCATAATTCCTCGGGTTAGCCCTGATAAATGGTTGGTACATCCCTTGGGTTAGCTCTGATAAACTAAAGGTGCATTCCTTGGGTCAGCAAGTTGGGAGGATCAAGAGATTATGGTTGGAGTTGTTGTTGGAGTTGTGAAATTCCCAAAAACAAATTCTAGGTATTGTGATGTAAATTGGAATATATGTATATCAGTAGGGTGTGCAATGAGAATGATGCACAATTGTAGGGGAGGGGGAATGTAACATCCCCACTATAATCCCCAGTTTAATTAATGCTTATTATGGATATAATATGTGGCTACAGAAAAGTGATGTAACCTAATAATTGTATTTCTACGTTTTAATAATAAAATGTGATGTCAACTGCTAAGGGGACATGGAAAAACATGGGGGATGAATTAATCCACAAGAGGGGAGAGAGTCTAGGATAATGGTAAAGAGGGGTCCAAGGGGGAATTACCCATGTATATTAATTCAACCCATTTTCTAAAATTGCTATTGGTATATGAACCTCTTAATTTCGCATTGAGTGTTCCCAAAGCCAATCATTGAATACATATAAGAGGGTGGGTGTGAGAAGTCACATTCCATAGTTATTGGGCACATGGGGGCTAAGTAGAATCAGCTTGGAGAAGTGTGTGATTCAATCAAGCAAGCCAAAGGAGAGGAAATTTGTATGGGTTTAGACAACAATTTTTATATAGTCATATTTTTTGCATGAGGAGCAAGTAGAGAGAAAGGAAGAGAGGTTGGAGATAGTGCATCCATTGAGGGCTAATTCTAGATCATGATGGAGAGTATCTAGAGATAAATATTGAAGAACCAGGCTATCAAGCCTGAAGAGTGAAATCCCGAGTGAATTTCACTTAAAAAACAAGTGTTTGTTGTTGTTGTTGGTAGTTTTCCTAGCAACAAGTTCCCTAGAGTTTCCCAGTTGAGATATTCTTGGTTACATGTGATAAAGATACCCCGATAAATGAATGGCATGCTCGAGGGATTGATATGAGTGAAGCGGTACATTCCTTGGTTTGAGTAGGTCAAGAAGAAGAGAGATGGTGAAAATTGGGATAGTTGTAGGAGAATATCAATTGGTAGTGAGTTTTATGAGTTGTGAGTGGACAGGGAGAGACCACCCTCTTTTTTGGATTACTAGCCTCAGCTTGGGGGTGATTTTCTATTGAGATTTAGAATGAAAAGTATATGGTTGGGTGGAATGTCTATCCAAAGAAGATAGTTGCACAATTGTTTGTTATAGCAAATTTTGCCTCACCCCATGCAACTTGATTAGATGGCCTTTCCATTTCCCTATGCAAACTTGAAGTCCCCTTTTGTACTTCCTAGAGCCAAAAAATCATATTTTTCCACATATACGCGCCCTACAAGTTAGAAATCATGTGTATACGTAGGTTGCACCACTACATCCCACGTACATCAAGTTTGGTGCTCAAAATTAAAAATTGTTTCGAGTTTCCATGTCACGTCACGAGATCCATGATCCTTGACTTTTCATATACTGGAAATGTTTCGACTCGGCCCTTCAGTTCCATTTGTAGGTTGTAAATTGGGCCATATCCAACCATGGAAGAGGAGAGAATTCAACTTTTGAGAGAAAATATACTCTGGAGAAATTTTCACTTCACATTGAGTCTGCATCCCTTTGTCCTTTAAAGTCTGAACACATTGTTTAGCCCCTAAGCTCTTCCCTCTTTAATGGAGAACCTCATTGTCTCTCTTATATGAGATTGTCTTTGGTGGAGGATTGAAGTGGTGGAGGCCCAGCTGGAAGGGACTTAGTTTCTCAGTTCTGAGATGTGCCGACACATAAGTGTGTCACTTATACACTTTTGTTAATCATTTTTTAATAGAAATACTCGTTTCTCATCCAATTGATATCTTGCAAATATTTGAATTATTATTCCATGGGTGTATTTGTCATAAATGTTAATGGATGTTTAATGGGCATATTTGTCATTATGCAATTGTATGTGATAACATTATATATTATCACCATATGCTTGTATATGTTGGTTTTTGAGGACAAGTTGTAGGTATAAAGCTTTGAGTCGCGTGCTCAATGGTGGTCTTCATCGAACATCTGGACGAGGTGGTCTCTTTATCTTGTCTTGTTAGCATTTTCAGTTATATAGCATACTTGGGATTAGAGTTGATTTCTGCAATCATTCCTTTTTTTGTGGCTTACCCCATGCCATAGAGTGATTTTCCTCGTAACAAAATTGGCGACCATATTGTGGATTGAATCTTCTATTTCGAGGTTTGGAGTGTTTTTCTCCTTCGATTGCTCTCGGTTAGCCTGAGTTTCCTTGTCGCCTGATTGCTTGACAACCTATTTTTACTTTGAATCTGAGTTTCTTGGCCTTATCCTTTCCCAAGACGTGTTTTAATACATATACGCAGGTTTTCCCTTGACATATGTGTACATACTTGTCCTTCTATAGGGTACATACATACGCGAGTTTTTCTAAAATAGTTGTGTACATAAACCTTTTAATCTTACTTGTTGAGTTTGGTGTTTTTTGGGTGAGTTTTGATGGTTGTTGAGTCTTCTTGGGTCTCTGTCCTAACTGCAGAGTGACTGGAAACCTTTTTATTGTTGAATTTTTGGGCAGTTTTTCTTTCTTATCATTTTTTTCATTGGTTTTCCTTGCATCTTGATCTGAGTGTTTGCTTCTTGGTATCCTACTTGGCTTGTCTCTTTTTTCTTGCAGTAGGGTCTATATATCAAGTTGTTATTTAATCCTTGCATTTTCATTTCCTTATATTGAAAATACAAGATTGAAACATTTTGCATTTTGGCATTTGCTCTTTTGGGTTTTTAGTATTGATCTTGATACATATGGAAAGATTGCATCTTATTGAAATTGCAGAGTTGAATTGAAAGTTGCATTTTGAAAGCTTACCATCTTTTGAGAATTGAAGATTAATACTTAGCTTTATGTTCATATTAATTTCTTTAATTTGTGGATTTAGTTGCTTGACATAGGTAGCTACATAGGTTATTTGTAGGGTTTATTTTGTAGGTACCCTGAGTTAAATAAGGGTCGAACAACACACAACCTTTATGGAGGATTACCTCTCCGAGGGGTCTGACCGATTGCGTTGTTAATCCCACAAGGGCCCTTATAACTAATTATAATACCTCTGACCTTTTGAATGGAGTCTTAATTCCCTCTTGGATGAGACATACCTACTCTAGTGAGGGAGGCCTCTTTTCATCCATTGTATCTTATTTGTGTGCATTGGCCTTTTTTACTTTTGTGTGTTTTTTTATTAATTTTTTTTTGTTTGTTAATGTGGCCGAACCTGTTGGCAGCGGGATTAACCTGTGGCTTGAGAAACTGCGACTCATGGGCATCTAAGCCGTCAAAATCACCCGGGGATCGCACTCGGCCTGAGCCACACCAACCCTTAACATGGTTGGATTTTTTGTCCCCACAGGTTTCGAACCGATGACTTTTCAACACGGAGTGGCTTAACAACACACTCCATCACCGACTGCCCTACACCTCGGGGACATGTGTTTTTTTATTATTAGTTGACCTTAGGATTTTGTATTATGTCATGATTTTTCATTTCTATGGTTAGTCGAACCCTCGTGACTCCCTCAATTAGAGCTACAGCCCATGGTATTTTCTCATTCCATGGGGACGAATCCTTTTGTATTTCTAAGTGGTATGTCGAATCATGATACTCATCCAATACCTTGGGCCTCTAATATTTTCTCTCATGGTATACCAGACATGTCTTCACACTTTCCATCCTCTGTCTCATCACCTTATGTGAATCCTAGTTTTGGGTCTAGAGGCATGATGGCTCCTTATTCTCCCTTTTCATTTTGTGGGAGTCATATCCCTCAACCAAATCTTACGGTATGAGGTTGGAATCTTCCTTCCTATGGATCCAATCCTAGGTTCACTTTTCCAAGAGGAAGTGCTCAAACGAGAGGTCATTCTACTTATTATATCAAGTCCATCTATCCTTCTTCCGTTATGTCGGTTCCTACGAACACTTTTCCCATGGAATACCTTTGTCTGTCCTCTAGTGTTTCATTCGAGGGGATTCAGTTTTATAGTACAAGAAACCCCCTTCACGAAGTTTATTCGTCTAGGGGAAACATATATCCTCACCTGAGTAACCCTTGTCATGTCGCTTTCTCTTCGCAAGAGGCTTCCTCTGTGATGATGTCCTTACAACCCTTTATAAGTCAGTCTGGAGGAGGATACTATCTTGTCAGACAAGGCCATGGTGTATACCAAAACCCTTCCTGGCCCATAATCTCTCAAAATCAGTCTTTCCTGGAACCTTGGTCTCAAATGTCGCAACCATTCACCGTCAGTCATGATGGAAACATGAGTCCAATAACTTCAAGTCATACTGGCATTATATCACCAACCTCTTCTAGTCATGTTGGAGATAGGTCGACAACCTTTGCAAGTCATGTTGAAGACCAGAAACCATCTATTGCAAGTCATGTCAGGGGCACAAGTCGAGTCACTGCAAGTCATACTGGCATTATATCACCAAACTCTATTATTCATATTGGAGATAGGTCGAAAACTGCTACAAGTCATGTTGAAGACCAGCAACCAGCTGCTGCAAGACATGTTGGGGGCACAAGTCCAGTCACTACAAGTCATGCTGGCATTATATCACAAACCTTTGCTATTCATGTTGGAGATAGGTTGCCAACCCCTACAATTCATGTTGAAGACCAACAACCATTTGTTGCAAATCATACTAGGGGCACAACTCTAATAACTTCTAGTCACGCTGCACATACATCACCAACCTCTTCTAGTCATGTTGGGGATTAATCACCAACCTCTGCAAGTCATGTTGGAGATGAGCTACTAGCCTCTGCAAGTCATGATGGGAGCATGTCACCAGCAACACTCTCCCTACCTCAGAGATGGTACATCTTCTCTCTGTTGTACTATCGGAACCCTAGATGGATGTCCAAACCCCCATGCACTACAAACTGATAAACTAACACGATATGGGTGATTCACCCGTCAGAAAATTGTGAGATCCATCTCACTAGAAGTGCCCTGGTCTACTCTCAAATGGATCTGAAGGATTTTAGATCTCCCTGACTGATTGGGCCTAGCGACCCCTAAATGAGGGTAAATCCTTCCCAAAAACCTCAAGCTACAACTGGAAAACATGTGCACTATCTTGCGTTGGAACTCTCTATTGTTGTAACATGAATTTGTAGCTCAATGAAGAACTTGTGTGATCCTTCCGATGGACTAGGGTGTATCTTTCAACACTGAACTCTGTCAATGGTGGTGGTTTCATCTAGAAAACTAAAAAACAAGAAGGAAATCGCATGACTCCTCTCCGAGTTCTAATTTCCAATTCACAATATGCATAATGAGAAACTAAGTCGAATTTCTCCTTTTATATCCCCTCTGATCTAATTTCTCGTTCACTTTAATTATTAAGTGACTTTTCCCTAATTTTTTATTTAATAATCACTTAAGTCACTTGAAACCCCTTTTTACTTCTTTTATTATCTAATGTCACTTTCACATATGCTTTTTTCGGTAAATGACATTAAATAATCATTTTTATTTCATTTTTTTCCCAACTATAGCCTACGGAACCAGTATAAGCTACTCAGTCAATCCTCTTGGAGTCATAAAAAGGAAAGGGACATTACAACTAATGCCTCTACTTCTTATATCTACAATGAGACTAGAAGAGCTCAACTAATGGAAATTCATTATTTTATGTTAAATATCATACCATTGAATCAAAGTGTCGATGTTGGATTTTAAATTATTGAAAACCATATCAATTCGTTGATAGCATCGTATATGATGGTATCAATATTGAATTCTTTCCCAATAGGTATGGTGATCTTGAGAAAGAAGTTAACAATCCTACCTGAGTGTTCCGGTTGAGGATTCCCCTTATCCACTTTCGATTCCAAGTATAATTGGTTTTTCTTCCTCCCCACCTATAGTGGGGATGCATATGTGTTAAAAGTACTAGAAAAAGGCATCGAATTGAGAAGAAGCAACTATTAATGCACTACAACATCTCCCCTTAGCAACCCATATATCATCCTTCTATCTAATAAATAAAAGACCTTACAAGGAATATTAGTCAGGAAAGACTGAAATAGTAATGACCTATACCTTTACTATGCCAGTAAGGATTTCCTTCCCTCAACACTCAATACTTGTAAGGATACAACTTCCCTCAAGTATAGGCCCCGGTTTAAATTGCTTCTCTCTTGCAGAGTCTGCGTAGTCTTGGGGTGCATGTGCTAGGCTCAGGATTGTAGTGTCAATCTCTCTAATTCAATCCTGGGTCTCTTTGGTAAAAATTGGTGAGTTTAGTGATTCTCCTTATTAAAGATAAGAATGTGTTTTCCTTTAACTTTTGCCCATGTAAAGGAATGTGCTTTCCTTTAACTTTTGCCCATGCAAACTGAGAAATTGAATTACCTTTTTATATATTAGTTTTTTAACTTTTGCCCATGTAAAGGAATGTGCTTTCCTTTAACTTTTGCCCATGCAAACTGAGAAATTGAATTACCTTTTTATATATTAGTTTTTTAATTAAATGCAAAGTTTTACAATATCGTGAAAAAAATTGAAAAATATTACCTAATCTAAACATTTGATTTCTGAGTGGTCCCACTATCAACCAAGCATGAAGGTGAAAGATATATTCAAATGATCTAAGGAAACCAAATGGGTAATCACATGGCACAAATGTTAACCATGCAAGTGCTTAGTGATCATGTGGACGTATCTTCTAAGTGGTAGCAGCGTACAGGAGTGAACTTTCGGTTGAATCCAGACTGTATAGGATTTTCAGGTTGAAGATGCAAGAGGAAGGTTCAGCAGGGTATTCAAATTGAAAGATTTTATCTATTTTTCTATGGTATTCTTCTATTATATGCAAATGCCTGGATATGACTTGAATATGAGAGGCTTGCAAATGGAAATACAGTAATTATTAGGATAAGAAAAGAGACAATACCAAACAGCAAGTAAACCTCAACACCAGATAGCAAGTAAGCCTCAACACTTTGCAAGTCCCGTTCGTACTCCTAATATGTACTGCAAAATATCTAATATGTCATTGATGCCAAAAAAATTATATTCCTATGTTTATTTAGGAAAACTTTTAAAATAAAATATATTGATACTCTTATTTTGTATGACATTCTTATTTTGTATGACATGGTAAAAATTTTATTTTTACTTCAACAAAGTTTCTCCATTTGGATAGATAACAACTGCATCTAATATATCATTGATGCAAAAAAAAAAGAGTATTCCTATAAAAATATATATATATTTATTCCTATATTTATTTAGGAAAACTTTTAAAATAAAATATATTGATACTCCTATTTTGGCACCTTCTTTCTAAACTTATTAGTTCTATTGTCTAAAATTACTTTTAAGAATTATAATTTAATTTTAATTATCCTTTAAAATCCTTTTCTGAACCCTTATAGCTAAGGTTATTAAAACACTAGAAATTTAGAATGTTCATATGATTTTGAATTTTTTCAACATGTTTTGTTATTTTTATAGTTTCTCAATTATAATATTTTTTCTAATAATTTATAATCACTAACATACTTTATTTCTAGTATATCTTTATACATGCCTGCCATTCACTATTCACTTGTTTCACATTAAGTTGTTCTATGTTTCTGTTCCAATTCCAACTACAAATTTCATTATATTTCAATTCATTCAAACTTTTCTTTGGTTATGTTCCTATGGACCCCTTTGTTGAAAACCATATTTATAAAAATACAAATTCTTAAAATAGCATCTTTATTGGATGACTTTCTACTTCATAGTTGCTTCGTCATGATATTTAAAGAATAATGTTATTTTATTCCCTTTAGGCACATCTTCAATTTTCATGTTTCTTGTACTTTTTGCTACTTTATAAACATGTATTTTACTTTATAAATTGTTTACGTTGGCTCTCTGATATTATTGCTTTGTAAAAAAGACGAAGACTTTGTCACTCAGCTGCGATTATTTTATTTTATTTTAATATGAATTCAAATCAATTTATATAAATTAGAAAGATTATTAAATAATAATGAGTGATCTATTAAATAAAAAGATTATTATTAGAAAGATATAAATTAGAAAGATTATTAAATAAATAAAAAATTTGGTTAATCAAAATTAATTCATCAAACAATGGAAATTTAGGATTAAATAATAATGAAAATAAAAATAAAAATTTAAGAAAATTTTTTACCAATATTTTTAAATATTAAAATAAATTAATTAATTTTTCATAATGATCTCATAAACTATATTAATTCTTATCATTCCTATAATATAATTTTATAAAAAATTAAAAAACATATTTTTATTAATATTTCTTTCATCAAAAATCATTATCATTTCTATAATATAATTTTATAGGAAATATATATTTTTGTTAATATTCTAATTAAATTTATCAAAATTTGTTATGTTTAACACAATATTAAAATTTTAATATCCATAAAAATTCTATGAGAAAATGAGAAACAAAATTGAAAATACATATATAAAATTTTAATTTTTTTTTTTAAATTAAACTTTACATATATAAACTTCAAACAACTTTGTAAATTTGAAGCATTATTCTTGTTCTAATTGGAAAAAGCTAAATAGTATTACTCTTGTAATATGAAAATACAATAAAAGTTAATATGGAGAAAATGTTTGTCATGGATAGGGTATTGATTTATTAAACTTTCATGTTTAGACTAGGCTTTAAGGAAAACATACATACATTAAAAAAAATTCATATCTACAACTATAAAGTGAGTATCATTAAGTTTTTTTACTCAAATAATTTTTAAAATAGTATTTAGTGTAGTTTAGTCTTTGTTTTATATTCATATTTTAAATCAATATAATGAAAATATTTGTAATAAATTATGTATTTGTAATAATGGAATAAAAATATTTACATTTTAATTTAATACAATTTTAATTTAAAGCTATCTATTGTGGAAATTAGTTTCCATTTTCTTGATGTTGAAGTTCTCAAAAAGTTTTCAAGTTTTCAAAATAATTCTCAACCAATTGAGAACTTTTCCTATCAATTTCAAAAATGTTAGAAATGTTCAGAATTGTTCTTGTACAACTATATAAAACATTCATATTATCAAAATTTATAATTTAATCATTATAAACTTTTTTTACAGTTAAATAAAGTCATATATGTTGAATATATTAAATTAGTTATTTCAAATATATTATTATGACTGTATTTTATAATTTTGTTAGAACTCCAACTTCATTAAAATATAAAATAAAACAAATAAAACAATTATTTTATAAAAAATGGTTTGTAATATATATATAATGGTTTGTAATATTATTATAAAATTGTTATTTTAAATTTTATATATATTTATGTGCATTTTAACTAATTATTTAGTGATGTATAAAATTAAGTAGAGATATATCAATATTATATAAATTTAGATTAATAATATTGATTGTCATATATTAATTAATAAATAAATAGGCATTTTATAAAAAAAAATAAAAAAATAAAAGTTTAGAAACTAGTGTATAAACAAAAAGTTACAGAGATGTATTAAGTTTTTTCTTTAATTTTAAGATGGGAAATCTGATTTACTAGAAATTCTAATTCTAAGCTCCTCAAGGATAAGTATAATATGCCTTTGAAATGTGTTATTCAAAGTTTGAATATCCTTAACTGTATATTTTCAATTTAATGAAGGGTGTATCTTAAAACGCTCCCTCAAGAAGTCATAAATAAATATTGTTTTGGAAAAAAAATTATGGAGTCAGTCAAGGATTTCTCCAAAAATGGTGAGTGGGGGATTCTACATCTATCTCCCAATTAAAGCATTTTTTTAAAGGTTGGATTGGGTAGAAATTTATAGAGATTCTTTGCTTGTGATTTAATGGATAAAAGGAGAATTCATTTGTGTAAATTTTGAAACTACACATTATACATTATACAACGTGAGTGGGTCTAATCGTTAAAAAAATGTGTTTCCTCTTAATAGATCACATGTTCAAATCCAAAAGGGATAGAGTATCTATACCTCAATTGACTTTACCAATAGAAATAGTCTCATCATTATAATTTTATTTTTATAAAAAAAAATAGTAAAATATCAAATTATTATATATTAAATAATAAATATATAATAATATTTAGATATAAATAACTAAATAATATAAATCATCCAATTTTTTTAATATGAAATTCAAAACATTTAACCATTCAATTAATACATATATAATAATATTCATTTAAAATTATATCAATAATATTAAATTATTATATTAAATAATAAATATATAATAATATTTAGATATAAATAAATAAATAATCAAAAACTTTTTATGTTAAATTCAAAACACTTAACCATTTAAGTTAATTTAACAAGTTA
>JZKD02S1673154.1:785308-813624 GCA_000966675.3 Picea glauca | reverse complement strand
ATATATATATATATATATATATATATATATATATATATATATATATATAATACACATTTTTGTCATTATTTTTAGAATATCAAGAAAAACAACGAGGTTTTTTTTTTTCACTTTTGATCATGTTTTCAGGGAATGGAACGATGAAACAACGGAAGTAGACAATCTCTCAAACTCTGGTATGGAAGATTTTTTAAAAGAGCCCAAATGATTACAAGGAATATCTTCATGACTTATGGCTCCAATTAGCATAAGCTCTTACGATTGTTTGACTTGTTTCACTTAGTCGTAGCTCTTCATTGGACCTCTTAGAAAATGAATCATAATGCCTTTATTCAAAAAAATTATGATAGTTCGATGCTTTATAGATCTTTGCAATCGATCTATTGTTTAGTTGATTGGGCACCAGTCCACTCGGATCATAACTCCACATAAAGGTAAGATGACACTCTATATTATGTAAGCCTTTTAGAGTGTATTGGGTTGTTAGCCAAAGGAATGCCTTGGGCATTTACTTTTGCAATTTTGTTCTACCTACCAGCTTAGATCCATCTTAACTTTGGATTTATCATGCATAAAGAGGGATCAAATCCATCGAGGTGCAAACTTCATTTTAGAGTGAAAAACTTGAGGAAAGGTTTACAGCTTGAGGGATTTGATCACTCTCTAGGCATGATAGATCTAGAGTTAAGATGGATCTACACTGGCTCCAGTAGCAGGAAAGAACCTGAAATTTTTAGATGATAATCTTTATCTATATGTGTATGTTTAAGATGAACTTGATACTTTTATATTCACATCATTAGGAATCTTAATAATAACAAAGTAACAATTTTTAGTGATAAAGATGTTGAATAATAACAAAATGGAATGGTTAAGACATTGTATAACATATATAGTACATCATATTATTAAGAAGTGATATGAGGAAGATATTGAATAACTCATGTATTACATAGTAATTGATCTCAAATTTCAATCTATCCTCTTCCACTTTTCTATTATACACACTGGCACACTTTTTATCTTTAACTCGAGATATTGTACTAAAAGTGAGACCTTAAAAAAATTTAGACCTCTCTAATTTTTCACATTTTATGTCTTAATATCATAATGGTTTTAATGTGAAAATACTAATAGATAAATCACACATAACCAAACAAAGTATATGACTTCAACTTATAATATTTGTTTTGAAATTGGTTTTCACTAAGTTATTCTTAAATTCATTTCATTGATAATTTGCGCTATCTCACAATTGAAATCAATATATAGGATTAATTTACTTTGTATTCAATTAATTAATACATTGAATCATTTTTCATAATATTATCACTGAAATCAAATGCACCCTATTGTTTAATGTGATATAATTATCACTGAAATCATTGCACCCTATTGTCTTAGGTTATATTATTGTTAAAATGAATACAACTAGATTATGTTAAATCATTTTTCATTGTATTGTCACTTAAACCAATGGATATTATTTTGCATTATGTCATTATTGAAATAAATGCAACTAATTGTTCTAAATCATTTATCATTGTGTCATCCATAAAATCAATGCATTGTGTTGTTTTGCAATATGTCATTGTTAAAATCATAACAATTGATTGCTCTAAATAATTTTTCATTGTACCATCTTTTCAACTCCCTTATTTTTCTAAATCAATGCACATTGTTTTGCATTATGTCATCATTGAAACCATAGCAACTAATTGCTATAAATCATTTATCATTGATACCGAAAGAAAACAACCCTTCGTCCTTCGATGATTATAGACCGATTTCTCTCTGTAATTTGTGCTATAAACTGATCACAAAAATCATCGCCAATCGTCTAAATCCGGTCATCTCTCAATCTCTATCCAGTGAACAATTGGGCTTCCTCAAATGCAGACAGATCATTGATGCTATAGGCATTGCTCAAGAGTGCCTTCACAGTATTAAAGCAAAAAAATCAAAGGCACTTATTCTTAAATTGGATCTAAAAAGGCCTTTGATTGCATTGACTGGGACTTTCTTCGATTGATTCTGGTGCAATCTGGTTTCAGTCTGACCTCCACAAATTGGATCATGGGATGTGTCTCAAGTGCCACCTTCTCGATTCTAGTCAATGGAGAAGCATCTCTTGTCTTTCACAATGGCATAGGCTTGTGTCAGGGTTGCCCGCTTTCCCCTCTACTTTTTATTTTAGTCATGGAAGGCCTAAGCATTCTTCTAAAAATCGACCAGTCTCAAGGGAATCTGACAGGTGTAAAAGTTTCAAGGTTGATAATCATCCTTCATCTCCTTTTCGCAGACGATGTATTGATAACGACCAATGAATCTATACATGAATGGAATGAAATCAAGAACATTTTTTTTGTCTTTTGCAGGGCCTCTGGTCTACAAATAAACTGGTTCAAGTCTACTTTTCATTATTCAAATATCTCTGATCAGTCACTAAATCATCTCCAGATCCTCTTCCCACATACATTTACAAATCTGTCTGAAGGTTTCAAATATCTGGGATATTTTATTAAGGCAGACTCCTACAGGATCGCTAACTCGAACTGGCTCTTGGCAAAAGTGGAAAGGAGAATTGGAAATTGGTGCAACCACTAGCTCTCCCTCGGTGGTCGTTTTACACTCTTAAAATTTGTCCTGGAAGGTCAACCTATTTATTGGATGTCTTTGGTTGCCCTCCCTTTGATCGTGCTCCACAAACTTCGCAAGCTCTCCTTCAACTTCCTCTGGTCAAGTTATTCAACCACATCTCGCCTCCATCTTTGTAGTTGGGATGCTCTTGCAAAGAAAAAACATAAAGGTGGTTGGGGCCTCAGAAACATCCTCTTCTTCAATTTAGCGCTTGCAGCAAATACATTTTGGCGTGTGTTAACAAATACATGGATTTGGCATTCTGTCATTTTGGAAAAATATCTCCCACTTATTTATGTTGTTGCTTGGCTTAGATCGCCACCATCCATTCCCAGTTATGCCTCCTACGCTTGGAGGAACTTGGCTCGGACGACTCCACTCATCTCCCACTGGCTCTCTTGGAATCTGGGGACTAGTCACTCCATCCACCTTGGACATGATCATATTCTGGGCTTGGGAGACACTTATTTTTTATCGGTTCAGCTTCTCACACATCTTCACTCCTTACACATATTTTTTCTCTTCCAAGCAAAAGACATGAGAGGCTCTGATTCCGTCTCCCACTGCTGGTGCTCTAGTGGGGATCTCGGCCTGCCAATTGCTCTCACTTTAGAATGGGATCAATTTACAAATTCTTTAATGACAGCAGGTATAAAGCTACAAGAGAGGGAGGACGCTCTCCTTTGGATTGGAGGAGACTCCTCTGAGCGTCTATCTGTTTAAAATATTTATGCAGCCATCACTAATCTACAGTGGTCGCGTCCAACAGAGGGCTGGAGGAAAAAATTATGGGGTTGGAACATCTCATTGAAGATTAAACTCTTCTCTTGGCTATCCATTGAAACCAAATTAAATACCTGGGATATCCTTCGGAGAAAAGGGTGGACCGGTCCAAGCATCTGTTATCTCTGTCATGGGGAGGAGGAATCGGCTCTTCACCTTTTTGTTACCTGCTCGTTTACTAGATGTGTCTGGGAAAGGATCTATGAGATTCTTCATTTATCCTCGACTTGGGATGAGCCCTCACTTTCGGAATGCTTCAAGCGTTGGAACAGCACTCAAAGTACTCTATGCACTCTTCCACCCTTCATATGTTGGTTCGTGTGGCTGGAAAGGAACAGCTCCATATTTGCAAAAGCGTTCCCCTCCACTTCCTCAATAATTTACAAAGACCTCGGCTCTTTTACTAGCTGGACAACTTTACAGAGGAGAAAAAAATAATTAAATCTTAGGCATAAGACAATTATCTCTGAGGGACTGCCTATTGGTTGGTTCGATGGCGTCACTCATTCGGATGGCCTCAACTGTGGTGTTGGTGGTCACATTCAGATTTCAAATAACTCTTTCTATTTTCGGACTCTCAATTGCAGCCCCAGCACCAATATAAAGGAAGACTTGATGGGGGCATGGGCTTCTCTCCTCTTGGCCACTAGGATGAATCTTTTGGACTTCCAACTTCTTGGGGACTCTAAAATCGTGATAGACTAGTTAAAATCCAAAAGCAAGCTTCAGGTTTCCTCCCTTCTTGATTGGATGGACAAAACTCGAGAGCTTCAACAAAAGTTCAGGTATCTCGCTCTTTTTCACACCCCAAGAAAAAAAAATAAGAAAGCAGACACCCTCTCAAAGATTTCTCTTCAGAAGAAAGCCGGATTACTTTCCTATAATCACTAGCTCGAAAACCATGAGGGCCCATCTATCTTTATAAATTTCTTTTAAGTCCCCCACATTTTTTTGGTACTTCCCAGGCACATTTAGTTTTCTTTGAATTTATGTTTTTTGCTCTTGTCTCTGCAATTTAGCATGAGAAAGAATTGTCAGCATTTCAGTCTTGATACTTTTCTCTGTACTTTTGTATTGGCTATGATCGTTGGCCTCTATTTGGGGTCTAGATCATAGCCATACATAGGTGATCATCTTTGAAGAAAGAGTTATTTTTGTAAACTCTGGCGATGTAAAAAATTATATTATCAATATAATCGAGGAATTTTTTCTACTGGAAAAAAATCATTTGTCATTGTACCATATCTAAAACAAATCATTTCAACTCCCTTATTTCTCTAAATCATTTTTTTAATATCATCATTGAAATCAATATTCCTTATTGGTTTGTGTTATATGACTAAAATCAATATGTCCATTGTTTTGTGTTATATCATTACTGCAGGTATTCAACAATTGATATTCCATTCTCTTTTAGTTTCCATGATTGGAACATATCAATAGTACAAACCCAAACCTCTTGAATTTTGAAACATTCTTCATTTTGATAATTGATTAAAGCATAATTATATATCTTGAACTGATTAAAGCATAATTATATATCTTGATAATATTTTCATCCTCTTCATCTTGAATTATTATCTCAATAATATTCACTTCCTATATATTTCTTGTTATTTTACATTTGAAACAATTTGAAAATGGATGGATGTCCAAAACCTCACTGCTTTTGCCATATTAGACTCACTAAAAAGTAATCTTGTATATTTATATGATACATAATAAATATGCAATATCTTGTGCTAAATTTGAAGTTTCCAAGAAATCAAAATATCCTGGAAATTAGCAACTGACAGAAGGATGGTCCTCTAACATAAGTTTGATATTGATCTAGATTTAATATTTATCTTAATAATTATTTAGGAATATTATTGAAATTTGTAATAATTATTCAAACCATCATACTTTGATTTTTATTGTTTTTATAGTTAGTTATTGCTTTCAAAAATATATGAACATAATAAAACCCTAATTCAAAAATCACATGCATTCACACAATAAGTCAATAGATAGATCTCGATTATACACACTATGGATTACTTAACTCTAGATTCATCATATGTTTAAATTTAATCTAACATATGATCCATTAATGATTCATGTAAATTTCAGATATAATATATATGTTACTTTGGATCATATTCTTAAAGTTGATATTGATATATAAATATATGTGGATATAATGTAAATTAATGTAAATATGATCTAAGATATATAGAATAATCTATTGATCATAATCTAATATATCATATCTATAATGTTATTTATCATAATAGATAGATTCCATTCCCCATGTCAAACATTGGTGGGAAAGTTACTAGGAGAGACATAACAAAGATGAATCTATAAAATTTAGGATGGGACCCACTTGGGTGGCCTTTTTTTATTCCCTCAAGGAGGAATTATACCCCATTGGAAGCTATGAGGACCAGTACAGGAGATGGACAACTCTACTTCAGGAGAGAGACCAGACGGTGTTGGAATACACCATTCCATAGCTTGCGCTCAAAGTTGGGTGTCAAAGACTCTGAGAAGCACTTGGTTTTGAAGTACACAATGGCCTACATAGGTACATCCAAACAGAGATGGATTTCTTGTACATCTCTTCAGTGGGAGTTGTTTATCGATATGTTGTCAAAATCGAGCAGAAATTTAAGCAACGAAATAAGGAGGGGTTAGGGTCTGAAAATACACCACAATAGAAGTATGGTAAAGGTGTCCATAACTCACAAAACAAGGGACGGAGCAAGGAGATCTAGCCTTAAGACAAGCAGTCCAAGCCACAAGTGAAGAAACGTAATGGGAAGTCAAAGAAAGACACTAGAATGTGATGTGTGAGTTCCACAAAATCCCTCGGCACAACACTGATGAATCTCTCTCGAAATAGTCCTTGTTTTTTGAACTTAAAGAAAAAGAGTTAGACCTAGACTTGGACTCCAATTTAGAATAAGATAAGGGAAAGATGATTAGAATTGCAAAACCCAATGCTACCATAGTAACCGTAAATATCCATCCAAACGAGTCAAAGGAGCTTGAGGAGGGGGAGTGTCTCTTTCATTCATAGATGTGGGTGAAGGGGACCCCACTACATTTCGTTATTGATAGCAGGAGACAAAAGAACTTGATCTTAGTTGAGGTCATCAAGATATTGAAGATACTAACAATGCCACACTCCCAACCATACACTATCAGTTGGTTGAGCCAGGGATGAGACATTCGTGTTAGCCAACAATACAACATGTCCTACAACATCAAGCCCTTCAAATATGAGATACTATGTGATGTTTTTCCACTATAAGTTTGTGATGTTCTTTAAAGAAAACCCTATATGTGGAAATGTCATTTTGTTTATGAGTCCCAACCCCATAGTGTCATTTTTAATTTGGAAGTTCATCCCTACAGGGTACTACAGGTAGTTATGAATACTGGAATTTCATTTATCTCAACAAAATAGGGATGAAAGGTAATCTCTCAAACTATAAAGTTTGTCCTCTTCGTGGTTTGGTAGAAGTTGAATGAAAGGTCACCACGACCACCACAACTTCAACACAGTGTCTCTCTACATATTATAAGTGGACAAGATTGTAGAGGAATATAGAGACGTCTTGTCCTCACCTATAGGGGTGCCTCTGCACTGTCAGGTCAAACATCCCATTGACTTAATACCTAGTTCTCCCTTACCCAATGGTCCAATATACATATTCTCCCTTCTAGAGAATGAGGAAATAAAGCATCAAAATCATGAGCTCATCTAAAAGGGACACATTCGACCGAGCTCCTCACCTTGTGGGAGTCCAATTGTGTCGGTGCAGAAGAATAATGGCACATGGAAACTCCATATCGAGAGATCCTTGAACAAAATCACTATCAAGAATCGATACTCAATCCCTCGGATTGACGATATTCTTGAGCATATTAAGGGTGTTAAGTTCCTTAGTAAGATTTATCTGGATTCATGATACCACCAGGTTCCAATAGAACAAAATGATGTATGGAAGACAACCTTCGAATATAAAGAAGGCCTTTCTAAGTGGTTGGTCATGCCTTTTGGCTAGATTATTTCTCTGGAAACAATCGTGAGGGTGATGAATGATATCTTGTGGCCATTCACAAAATCTTTTGTGGTCATATGTTTGGATAACATCCTCATCTTCAGCTAGACTTGGGTAAAACATTTGAAAAACATTCAGCGGGCCTTGAGAACTGTTGGCGTGGGCCATTTTGGGGATTAAAGCAGCAATCAAGGAAGACAGTTAGAAAAGGGACCAGAAAACGAGCGTGCACCAAATAATATGGAAAAGTAGCACGAGAAAGCAGGAAAGTCAAAGAAAGAAGGATGTGGATCAACCGCACACAGGAAGTTAGAATGTGGACAAACCTAATCCACTTAGGGTTATGGTTTTGGTCACTATTGTAACGGGTTTTAACCCATTTTTGTAGTATAAATATGTATTGTGAGATCTAAGGAGATCCAGCTTTTGATATAATGTGAGGAAGAGTTATTGCTTGAGCTATCTAGTTGTGGAACTAGGTTTGGATATGATTTAATTTTTGAGAGATATGCATTGTAATAGAGGGTAAGATCTCAAGTTGTGGAGCTTGTTGCAATCTTGTCATCCTCACACACTATTCTTACTTATGATTGTTTATGTAATGCGCACATCGCAATAACTTGATGAATATGAATAAAAGAGTGAATAATGCCAGATCTCTGTGGTCGTAGCCTAGGGGGGTGAACCATGGAAAAACCTTGTGTCTTTGGGTGGAATGTTTTTTTTATTTCTGTTAGTTATGCTGAATGAATGAATCTGTAGTAGTAAAATGCAGTGTGCACTAGAACAATTATGACATTTACTACAAAATGAACTGAAATGAATGTGAATGGTTACAGAATGGTAGATTTGAATGTAACGATGTGTTAGAATAATAGATCCTATGAATGTTGAAGTAAAAAGCATGTCTAATATCCCCAAAGAAGCATCCCTTCCAAGGTTGCATGCATTTGGGTTCTACAGTCACCCATAAAGCCATCTTGGGTGAGACTTCATTATGCACTCTGTGCGCAGTGTTTCATTCTGGTATCCAAAAGGGTCGATGGTTTGCAGGGTTTTGTTGGAAACCTAAAGTAGAACTCGGGTCAACCCAAACTATCCAACAAATGGTTATGTTATCGCATGGAACCCAGAAGAACAGATTGGAGGGGATTTGATGAGAAGGATAATGAAGAGAATGTAGTATTAGAAGGGGATGTTCAAGCCATGGAATCCAACTAAGCAGGAGATTGAAAGATGGTTAGTGAAAAAAGAGCTCGAGCTCCCGCAGAAGGACAATAGAAACCCTAAGTATACTCTACACCAGTATTTGGAAAGATATGTTTTTACTGATATTCATGAGGCATCTTTCTATTATTTTCCAGAACTGCTGCAGGAGTGGATACTGAGATTGAAGGACATTCATCCAACTAATCGGATAAGACTAGTAGAGTGGACTACTGAGAATATTTCGCAGATACATAGAGTCAATAATAAATTCACTCACACCATGGATTTTTGGCTAGATAGCATTATTGCAAGATTCATTTCTGAGTTTATGGTCGACACTGCAAAGTCTTACATTGTTGTAGAGCATGAGTTTTTGAAGGGACCGAGAGGAAGGTATATTCGATCACTTTACATGTCGATAAATATTTTACTACATGATAAAAGAGTGATGACAATGGATTCAGACAACTAAATCACTCTACATGCATGGGGAAACTAGGGGAAGCACTAAGGACGATCTGTGATATGGAGAAGGAACTGGATAGAGGTCAAAAGAAGGAATCAATGGACCCTATTATGATGGATGAAGATTAGATAAAGGAAATAATGGACAGAGTGGGAACAACACGCAGCAGAAGACCCTACCAGTATAAGATCAATAGGAAAAAGAGGGCAGTAGTTGAGCGAGAGGGCTTGAACAATGATGAAGATGGGGTAGAGGATCTCCATGCTATAGAGAATATTGAGGAAATCTTGCGCACCACATAAGAGAGAAAAACCATAGGTCAAGGGTTCGACACAGAAGAAGGATCTCCATTCCAGATCAGAATTAGTGTGGAACCCACAACCCCATGTGTGACTAAGACATATGAATAGAAAGAATCATTTACAAAAATACCAATCAGTAGCAGAAGGATTTTAGTAGGACGAGGGTCTAGTGGAAATTCAAGTTGAGGTACGAATTTAGATAGAAGTATTCAATTATCTACATCGCGCAAAGGCGGTACAACAAATTTTACAATGGCAGGACAGGATCTAACTATTCAATAAATCAAAGAGTTGTACAACAAAAGCACACAGTTATGAACAGATCTATAGGAGGATAGAAAACTGTAGGAGCTAGACCAGAAAGAGGAAGGTGTAAACACAGTGCTACAAGACTTAAATCAGAAGCAAAAGACAATGACAATATCAAACAGATTAAGGAGTGCGCAAGAATTGAAGAACTTGCAGGCATAATTGAAGAGCATACAAGTAGAAAAGCAGGCAACGAAGGCACAGTTGGAGTCATTGTAAGAAAGAAAAAGAAAATACTGATAGATATTAATGCAACTAAGGGTCATATTGCACAAGTTGGATTGGAGAATGAATAATTGTTGAAGGATCCTATCACTATGCAGACTGTGGAAACTATAGCAAAGAAGAGTGCACAGGTAAATTCTAAATTTGAATACATTTTAGGCAGGTTCCGGGAATTGGAGAAGTCGGTGTGAGAGGCACACACTACCTGAGTGGCTTGGGACGAGCCACGGGTGAGTGTTGGGGGTATGTTGGCGCAGGAAATTTTGGGGAAGAGTGCAACAATCAAGGAAGATAGTTAGAAAAGGGACTAAAAAAGGAGCACGCACCAGATAACAGGGAAAAGCAGTGCGAGGAAGCAGGAATGTCAAAGAAAGAAGGACGCAGATCAACCGCACACAGGAAGTTAGAATGTGGAAAAATATAATCCACTTAGGATTAGGGTTTTGGTCATTGTTGTAATGGGTTTTAACCCATTTTTGTAGTATAAATATGTATTGTGATATCTGAGGAGATCCAACTTTTGATATCATGCGAGGAAGAGTTATTGCTTGATATATCTAGTTGTGGAACTAGGTTTGGAGATGAGTTAGTTTTTTAGAGATATGCATTGCAATAGAGGGTAAGATCACAAGTCGTGGAGCTTGGTGAGATCTTGTCGGCCTCATGCATTATTTTTACTTATGATTGTTTTTGTAATGCGCACAATGCAATAACTTGATGAAGATGAATAAAAGAGAGAATAATGCCAAATCTTTGTGAACGTATCCCAGGGGGGTTGAACCATGGTAAAACCTTGTGTCTCTGTGTGGAATTTTTTCTTTATTTTTGTTAGTTATGATGAATGAATGAATCTATAGTAGTAAAATGCAACGCACACTAGAACAGTTATGATATTTATTGCAGAATGAACTGAAATGAATGTGAATGGTTACATAATGGTAGATATGAATGTAATGATGTGTTATAATAATACATCTGATGAATGTTGAAGTAAAAAGAATGTCTAATATCCCCAAAGAAACATCCCTTCCAAGGTTGTAGACATCTAGGTCCTGCAGTCACCCATAAATCCATCTCGGGTGAGACTTCATTATGCACTTTGTGCACAGTGTTTCCTTTTGGTCTCTAGAAGGGTCAATGGTTTCCAGGGTTTTGTTGGAAACCTAAAGTAGAACCCAGTTCAACCCAAACTATCCAACAAGAAGCCTATAACAACACAGGTTATACGCCAATCTGAAGAAATGATCATTCAACCTGCAGATAATTCAATACTTTTTAGGATACATCATGGATGATCATGGGGTGCATGTGGACCCAACTAAGATCCAAGTCATTCATGATTGGCTAGCTCCAAATACTATGCAAAAACTCTATAGCTTCTTGGGCCTCGCCAATTCTACGATAATTTCTCATTGGGGTTCTCTCATATTTTTTAGACCTTAAATCAAGAGACTAAGGGTGGAGCTAAAGCCATGTTTTCTTGGTACAAATCATAGTAGAAAGAATTCCAGGATCTAAAACACCACCTCTACTCTGCACCAATCCTCATGTTTCCAAACCTGCAACAACCATTTGAGATTGAGATAGATTTCTCTTACTATGTTATCACTGCAATCTTCACTCAGTAGGGACATACAATGGCCTATCACTGTGAAATTTTATTTGATGTTGTTCACAAATATCCCACCTATGACAAGGAGATATACTCCATTGTGCAGGCATGTCAACAGTGGAAGCATTATATTCTAAGAAAGGAAACGAACATCCACACTTATCAAAAGCCTCTATAATACACGAAAACACAAGGAAAGTTACAGAATGACCACAACCAGAAGTGGTTCACATACCTGCAACAATTCCACTTGAACATTAAGTATAAGAAAGGTAGTGCCAACCATGTCGTAAAATACATCAGTCGGCTCCTGTTGTGGTGCTAACCACAGTTCTTGACTCATGTGGGCATGAGACCTCTAGGTGGCCATGATTATAAAACAATAATTCTAACTTTATTGTTACTTATCAAACATCGAGTGTAGGTAAAAAAGGTCTCAAAATCCCACCTCTAGGATGCTTATGCTATCTAGGCCATATTTTTGTTCCTTCAAGTGAGTGCGCAAATCTAAATTGGGAGTCACATTACACTCAAGTAGAAGGGCACTTCAGTGTGGAGAAGAAAAAAACAGTACTTCAAAATTATTTTTACTGGCTAAAGCTTCAACAATATGTTAGCCAGTATATCAAGTTGTGCACTTCTTGTGTCATCACTAAACCATCCATCAAGAAGCAAGGGTTGTACACTCCTCTCCCTACCCCAGACAAGCCCTAGGAGTCAGTCTCCATGGATTGTATGCCAGTTTTCCCTCCACCAAACATGGTCATGGTTGTGTCTTTATGGTTTTCAATCAGTTCTCTAAGATGGCCATTTTGGTATCATGTAAAAAGAGAATCACAGTGGAGGCCACTGTTAGGCTCTTCTTTGAGCATGTTTGGTTCATTTTGGGATACCATGGACCATTATTTTAGACAGAGATAGAAATTTCTCATTACCTTCTAGTACAACCTATGGTCCATGTTAGACACCAAATTGACCAAATCAACTACCTTTCACCGCCAGACAAATGGATAAATGGAAGTGGTCAACATGATGATTGTGCATATCCTATGCATGTACAACTCCAAGAATCCAAGTACATGGGATGAAATACTTACAGATTTTCAACATAGCTATAATAGATCCCTCCACAACTCTATGGGTCATGGCCCTTTTCAGGTGTGCTTGGGGTTCCATCCATTGGCCCCCATTGATGTAGCTATGCACGCTCCATCTTCACCGACAGTGTCCTCACATGCTTATACTGAGGTAGATAGAGCATCCAAATTTGTTGAATGGATCCAATACCTCCAACAATAGTTCCATGATATCTTGCATAAGTCCAATGCCAAATACAAGCAGCGCCATGACCAGCATTGAGTTCCACACAAGTTTTAGGTTGGTGAGAGGGTATGGTTTCATTTTCAGAAAGAGTGCCTCACATGCCCCCAAAGGAATCTTACAAAACTCCAATATGGGTCTTACTCCATCACAAAGGTTGTGGGTGAAAATGATTTCTAAGTGAGGCACCTAGTATTTAATGTGGAGTTGCTTCGACATATTTTCCACCTTTGTTGGACACCTCAGAGATGGATGATAAATTGGCCCCTATATAACTCAATTTCAACTACCTTGAGAAATCTACAGTGGATCGAATAAAGACACAAATATGAAGGGAACCCACCAACAGAACATACAACTATATTGGGCTATCAAAGTAGGACAACTTCTTCAACAAGGCAAATGCCTCACCAAGGTTCAAATTCAGTAAAAATTTCCCCATCTACTACAAAACCTTAACGCAATGGGCGCCATTGCTCCATAAGGGAGGAGGACCAATCCAAGTGGATATCAGTGGCCACCCACCTATTCCATGACATGGATCTCCATCTTAGCAGTTTTGTTACGATTTTTTAGGTTTTTTTGGGTCCTAAACTTCCAAGGCCATTTTCAGGGCTTAAACGAGGTTTTCTAGAAAATTAAAGGGCATGGGTTTGCCTTTGACACACACAGTCCATGACGCAATATTATATTCCTTAGTTAGATCTTTCAAACAAGCTACTATGTGTCTCAAACAAAGATTGTATGCAAAATTTGTTCCTCAAGAAGTAGATGTAGAAGTTAACCACCTTGGGGTCCAAAAACACTTTTTGGTGATTTGCCTCCTAAGGTTGGGGTTTTGGAACTTTAGGGTTATTTATTTATGTTTAAATACCATTGTTTTAACCTCTTTTGTTATCTTTGTGAATGAGTGTAGCCAAGATATCCCTCTCTCTCTTCAGAGATAAGCTATCACTATTCTAGCCAGTTTGTGTTCTACAACATTATGTTATTTTATTCATTAATAGAAATTGGGTTTTTACTGTAGTATTGTGCTCTTTTCTATATTTCTATGTGTGTTTCATTTCATTCCCTATACAATCTAAATCATGGTTACAACCCTTGGAATTATCGTTTGCAATTACAACCCTTAGACTTCCTCGGTTTTGTATTTTCCTAACTTTATAAATTATGCATTATGGCCTAAAGAAAAATATTACACTTGGAATTCATCCTTATCTTTAAAATATGCAGTCCACACTTCATGATAGGAAGAAATTCTTATTATTCACCTAAAAAGATTAATTTATAAAGTAACTTTGTATGTGGCTAGATCTTGGGACAATGGGTCCATTTATTTCTTAAGTATGACCAAAAATGAATTAATGATATTATTATTCTTGGATGGTCTTTCTATATGCTCCTTCAATACTACCTTGGTGACTTGAGGATCCATTCCCATGGAGATATCTTTGGAATGCAGATATTCTCCTAGTTATGCCAAGACTTTTCCTATGAGCCTTGGTTGTCCTAGATCTCCAATCTTAGGAAGCCTACATCTTTCAATCATCTTATGTGCAACAATGTGGAGGTGTATTTAGCTACCTAATGAATCAAACATGTCTTTCTCTATATTTTTCCCACTTTTTGGAAGTTGGTTAGAGATGTGCAGTTTAGTTGATTTTCCTTTTCTATCATATTTGGGAGATATGGAGGCACATCTAGGTTCTCCTCTTGCCATCTTTCTAGCTCATCCATGTATAAATGAATTCCCTGCAACTCCACATTCTTGTTTTGTACTGTGTCAGATAATTCCATCAGTTGTGTGGATAGGTCCTGGAATTCCTTCGGGATGGTGTACAATTGTTTCAGAGTGGTTCCCAAATCCTCTCATATTTAATTAACGTAGGCTCTAAATTCAATGATGCTTGTTCTATTTGCATCGTAATTCCTCACTTCTTCTTCCAATTCTCGTATCTTTTCTTTATACCCTTTTATCTCTTTGTTCATGTCTCTAATGTTTTTCTCAGAGGCCCGTGTGAATGCTACTCTTTCCAAGCTAAGGCGATAGGATCTCTCCAGGTGTCCATGATAAGTGGTGTTTATGTGGTCATTACAAGTGTTGGAACACCTAGGATGGAAAGTCTCTTGTGATATTGCTTCACTATTCTTCCTCTAGATATATCAAGAATGAAGGAGTCAATGTTAGCCACTCTATAATATTTCGAGGGAGTGAATTAACCCAATCCCATTTCTCCTAGAGGAAAATGGCCTCATATTAAAGTGGTGCTTGAGGTGGATTTAATTGGACCAATGTCCATAGGATTAGTGCCTTTTGTTTCTCTCTAGGAAATATTTTCCTCTTCTTCTTTCTTATGTATTTATTCTTTGTCTCACTTCAATTTTGTTCTTTTATGATCCTCATTTGTTCTTGATCTTCCGACTTCCTTTTTTCTTCTTCCTCTTCTTGTATTTTTCTTTCTTCCTCTGTTGTTGCCTTAGTTGTATCTTCTTATTCTTGTTGAAGTCACAATGCTTCATCTTCCTTCTCTATCCTTTCCTTTTTAGTTGTTTCCTTAGCTACAACTTCTTTCTCATCTTTCCCCTTTTCCAATCTATCCTTCTTCGATCTAGAGCTTCCTCCCCTTCTAAAAATATTTCATCATAGTTGGTGGCCCTTTTATATAGTTCCTCTTCTTGTCATGCATCATTGTTATAAGGCCATATTTCCTTGCAGGCTTGATAGTATTTACTGATAATTCTCAGGGAATCATGTCTATGGAATCTCTCCTCCCAAAAATGGAAATTTTCCATAATGTCTAGCTATGTCTGTACTGCTTCTTTACTATCTTTAAAGTTGTAATATCCTACATAGAAGGGAATTGGAGGCCATGATAGTTTATTATCCCTAAAAAGGAATACTTCAACTCCATGAACCAGAGTGTGATATGCTATTTCCTACAGAACTATATTTTCTAGTATGAACCTTGGGAACAAATGTGGAGCTTTGGTTGAACCATAAATTCTGATGTATGTCATTTTCTCCAATACGTACAAGTCCCCAATTTTACCAATTGTTTCCATTGCTTTCTTTGACATGCACAGTGTTGGGTCACAAAAGAGTAATTGGAATAAATGAATCATAAACTACTCACACATATTTGGATAATGGATGTGATACTTATGATCCCAAATATCTTGGAAATATACATGGATTGGAGGATCGTTAGGTTTTCATTTCCATCCCATACCCAGGAAGGCATGTACCAAATAGATAATGTCTAGTAAGTAGGAGGACATATGGGATGTTGGGTGTTTCCCTGGCATTATGCACTTGGTTACTAATATGGCATCCTCCAGAGAATCAGAAATGATGGTTACCCAATTGAATACAGTGTCAATATTTATGATTATGTGTATCAAAGGCACCCATGACTCTTTGAAATTCATGGCATATTCCTCTCCATAGATTTGGCATAGGAGGGATACTTAGAATTTATAATGGGCTCTCAACATATTGGTGGAATAAGTACCAACTTTCATTGCCTTCAAATTTGTCCCAGAAAGCCACCAACTCTTCATTATTTATGTACAATCAAAAGGGATTTGTAGTATCCATTCATTAGTGAGGTCAACTTCTTCTGCAGGGAGCTTGTAGCATGTGTGTAAGATAGAATCCTAGGACGATGTGATGGATTTACCTTCAATATCCTTGATCATTTTATTATCTACACTAGCTTGGTGGATGATCCATGAAATCTCTTATGCACATGGGAACATGGTAGAATGTGCAATTATTTTGTGTAGCCTAGAATTATTTATCATCTGATAGACACCTTGATCTGGGTCAAAATATCCATGGAGGGGTGGAAACATTGGATATGAATCATGGTGGAACATCTAACAATTATCTCCCCATTTGTAAATCACATTAGGATCCATGTAACAAATGGTTTCATTGTATATTGCGCTTGGGGAACCAACCTTTGCTTTTGCCTCCTCTCCTAGATTTCCCTTTGTTGTTCTCCTAGATGCCATGTCTGGGTCCTGCACTTTACCCATGTCAACAACATCATATATTAACATTGCTAATCTTTCAAAGGATCAAAGATGCATGTATGGAGATAGATATCAGGGATTCAAAATCCTCTTATCTATTATAGGAGGTCGTTTTTAGGGAGGATTTCTATATCGAAAACACAAAAGAAACCATTGGAAGATTTCCCTCAAAAAAATAATCTCCATTGCGAAGAAAATGATAATGAGAGGAAAGAAAAAGAAACTCATTAATGATTTCATGTGAGTTTCCTTGGGAAAACTAGGGTGATAAGGTTTGGCACTTCATAATTTAGCTATACCAACCATTCAAGACTTTAAAAAAAAGTTCATGGTTTATTTATCCCTCCTTTTAAAATAAAACCCCTCTCCTTGTTTATGCACTCTATGGTTCTCGTGGTAGGGTTTCACTCATTTTAAGAGTGGTAGGGGTGTGTGTTATGTTTTATTAATGATGCCCTGGATAGTTTATTCTAGATTCAAAGAGAGTGGGGAAGAGGCGAGTAGGGTTAGAATTTAAAAAATCAAAGATGCACATTCAAAGCTCTTGGGGGAAAGCAGGGGTGTTGGTCATGTTTGTTGGCTAGATTACCTTGCAATGGGTAATTTACAGATTAAACTCCATTCATGTGCATGTATGATGGATTTGATCAGTCAACGAGATGGGTTTTAGTGGTGAAGAGAGGATTTCCTTGGTTAGGCCATGTAAAATTTGTGTAGATAGGGATAGAGTTGTCTCTAGTAGTTATAAAAGTCTGCATAAACATTCTTGGAATGTAGTGCTAGGAGGGAAAGTTGTAATAACAAAAGGACGTGCCCCCAGTTATATTATGAAATGTAATCATGTCTTGTACGTTGGTGAGCTGAGTATTGATAAGTTGGTGGGCTTATGTGTTTATTAGGCTGGAGAGCCTAAGTGTTAAAGGTCAGGAGCTTGATTTTGTATATGTAATTATGTAGAACATTAATAAAGATTAAACATCATTGCGTGCAGACCAAACACGAAGAAATATTGATGGGGGACTAAGCTTCCACATGGTGGGTAAGGGAAAAGGGGATGAAAGGTTGGAAAGAGGGGATAAGCTTAGGGGCTTAAGTCCTTGAGAATAATAATTTATTTTTATTCCAAAGCTGTGTGAAAGACATGTGTTTTTTATCCTAAGTCCTAGGAGAGGCAACACATGCATCTCCAACGTGTGCAAAAAGAGAACGCATGTATCTCCAGGAAGACAAGCTTCAACCTGGGCACATGAGTTAAAAGCTAAAGCGCCAGCTAAGTTGGGGGTGGGTTCTGCCAGTTTTCCCGATCCTTCGTCTGAAACCATGAGACCTCTGTGATTGACCTCTGCTTAATTTTCTTGTCACGCATCCTGAAAATGAGAACCGTGAAGCCGACCGGTATATTTCTGTGAATCGCATGGCCTCTGTATTCGACCTTTGCAATATTCATGCAGGCAATTGAAAACTGGAAATCCATGAACCGTTCTGTGTCTTCTGACGAACCTGACACCTGAGTAATCACCTTAGTTGTGTCATGTTTTAGCGTTGGTTGTTGTCTCCTGTGGTGTCATGTCCATCTGTTGTTGCTACTGTCATCCCTGTGTGAATGAGTGTTGAACCATTGTTGTTGTCCTCACTTGGCTAGAGTTGAGTCGAGGAGTGTGCTAAAGAAGTGGGTTGCCAGGACCGTGGTAGAAGAGGCAAGTTGTCAGGCCTGTGAGCAGCTCTCTATAAGTGAGAGAGTCTACTAGGAAGTGGTTTTCTCCCAGAGAGAGTCCAACACTAGCTACGAAGCTCTGAGAATTCCTGATTCGACCTGTTGTCGAGACCCAGAGAGGGAGGTGAAGCACCGATAGACTGTGTTTGTGAAGGTGTATACTCCTGTGTGGAACAGGCATGCGGGGAATGAGAGTCTGTGAGTAGTGGGCGTAAGAAGGCTCCTAGAGAGAATCCTTCTGGTTGCATTGTGCAGTTTTTCTGTAACCTCGGCCTAGTCTAGGATTCCCTTGCCTTGGGTGGAGCTTAGTCCCAGCTCGGGGGTGACCCACTGCAGAGCGTGATGAGCAGTGTGGTCTAAGGCTAGGAGGTGTGTGGAAGGTCTGCACGTAGTTGGTGGAGTTACTACAGTTTCAAAGATAAGTATCATTATGTGCTTAATTTCAATCAAAATGCATGTATGTGATGCTTGTAATATTATCATGTATTCTGTTGCAAGTGGAATTATTGTTAATTCTATTTAAGTCTGTATGATGGTAGTAAATCTATTTTAAATGTGTTAATTTGATTTAATATGCATGTTATATATATAAGTATGATAATTTTTTGTGTAGTAACGTTGCTCGACAGTGGGGTTGATGGTCGGGGATGTTACAATATGGTATCAGAGCCCAAGGTTTCAACGTTGAGCCTGGATGGGCCAGATAAGTGGTCTTTTGACCCAAGGTTTTGAGTGGAAATGATGTTCGGATGGAACCAATTTCGAACCTTAGAATGTTTATGAGTGCCAAGGGGTTACTTGGTCGTGTTACGAAGGTTGGGAGGAGTAGTGGTAGAATAAAACCGCAGTCAGCATGGTATTTGACCACGGAGAGAGAGAGAGATCAACACTTGGGGTGTTGGAGCCGTAGGATCTGTTTGGGAAAAAGGAAAGTCCTTTACGACTGTCAGATCTGGAAAAGGTGCAGGAGGGTTATCTTGGAAACCTTTCGGAGTTTGATAGTCGGGAGAAGTGGAATGCACTGAGGCATAAACTTCTGAAGGAGATCTACATCATAGATCATAGGAAAAGAGCCTAACCATTAGATCTGTGTCCAGAAAGGAAAAGGAAAATCAATTCGGAGGATTTCTAGTGTGGAGTGTGACAAACTCTTGAAGTCCCGAAGTAGATCGCAATCGTCCGTTGTGAAGGACGTGCGTCAAGAGATCGTGTACTTCAGGTGGAAGTACTTCGTGAGGAGGCAAGTGTTGTGATTTTGAAACTTCTGAAGCCTAATGTTATGAAGTCACTCATAATCATTGATCGTGAAAGAGGACACATGTCGGTAGATCGTGAACTCTGGAGAAAGCACTCTAGGAAAAAGCGAGTGTAGAGGATTTGAAACTCCCGAAGTCCAAAGCTCTGAAGCCTGAAGTTTCGAAGTAAAAGGATAGACGTGGTGGGGCCAAATTAAGTTCCCTGGGGTGACGTGGACATTTCTAGGCATACCACGTGCCATCACCTTGGTTGGTGACGGTTGTACTATGTGGGCTCAGAGGATAGAGAAATTGAAAGTTCGTAATTTGGGAGATCGAAAGGGAAGCAAGCGGGAAAACTTCCGAAAACCGAAGTCCCGAAACTCAGACACCTGAAGTTCCATAGTGAGTGTCAATCGTTAGATGTTGGGTAGACGTGGACTATTGATCCACTCCACTGCGCAATTTCGGTAACTCAGAACTCTGAGAGAGTGTTGTGTTGTGCTTTGAAAATTTTCGAGGCCAAAGGCTCGAGTAAGCACTTATTTATCTAGCGCATGGTCACAACCCATGGTCGCATGGGTTGGGGGACTGAGAGAAAGGGGATAGTGCCCAAAAAATTAGTAGAGCAGAGCTCTGAAAGAATAAATTTGTGGGGATTATTGATTGAACGAGAATCACAGAGA
This sequence comes from Picea glauca, assembly GCA_000966675.3. NCBI lineage: Eukaryota > Viridiplantae > Streptophyta > Pinopsida > Pinales > Pinaceae > Picea > Picea glauca. Next base: position 793,033 of record JZKD02S1673154.1, on the reverse strand, counting down.
ATGAAAAATAAACGTTTTCTTGAATTAGATTTGTTTCTAAATGTTGTGGGATTTGTTAAGGATAGATGGCCTGACGAATTCTAGTTGTTTGCACATTGTGTTTGCAGAAGTTTAACGAGTTCCATAATCGATTAGAGTTGAAACCGAGTGCAAAGAAATGAAGGATACACAGAATGCTTCCAGTTTAGAGAACGAAGCTAAAGGGATGGATGTTCATTTGGGAGTTGAAGGGTCGAACTCCAATGGGCATGGAGAAGAGATAGATAAGGAAGGGCATGTGATGAAAATCATTGAAAGATTGCATAAAGATGCCCAAACTCACCAAGTAGATAGCAGAAAGCTCATGAAATCTAAGGAACGGCAGGGAGAATTCAACTTAAAGTTGATGAAGAGTCTAGAGAGAATATAAAAGAAGTTGGACAAGGAGAGAGACTCAAGAAAAACAGGGAGTCACCAGACTTCTGAGGGAAGAATATCAAGGAGTGTCGGTAGACACCATCATCACTCCCAAGGTTGCTCCAAGAGGAGGGCACACAGTAGTTCAATCCCATCTCCTACCAGAAAGCACAAGAGATATGGAGTGGATGAACTAAAGGGAGAAATGAAAAAGATTAAGACTCCTACATTTGATGGAGAATATAAGAAGGAGGAAGATGTCGAAACATTATTGCTTGGCATGGGGAAATATTTCCAACTGCAGAATTATTCCTCTCATGCAGAAGGAAGAATTGTGATGTATCAACTGAAAGGAAAATCATCCATGTGGTGGGATCAGCTTGTTCAGATGCAGCACATTAGAGAGAAAGATATCACTTGGAAAGAATTCAAGAGGTATTTCAAGAAGAAATACTTGACTAAAAGATAGTACGATAGAAAGATGAAAGAGTTCTTTGAACTCAAGATGGGCAGCATGACCATTAATGAATACGAACGAAGATTTTTGGAATTGTTGAAGTATGTATTGTTCATCAAAGATGAGACTGTCAATATTCAGAGGTATTTAAGTGGGTTGCCACCTTCCATTGGTGACAAGATTCGGTATGATGATCCTAAGACTATGGAAGAAACTATAAGAAGAGTGAAATGCTTGTGTGAACAGCAAAGAGAAAAGCCTACATTTTGGAAGGCTTGGGATGACCAGAAGAAGTTTAAGAAAGAGAAGAGGCAAAAGGGAAACAAACCTTCCTTTTTCAGAAACATACCTCAAGGACATCCACTATTTAGAGAGCTGAGAATGGCTGACGTAGGGGAACAAAGGTCAATGCAGACGCCCATTCAGTGTTGGGGCTGTCATGGGAACCACAAGTACAAAGATTGTCCCCTTAAAAATGGCAAAGTGAGACTCATCCATAATGTTCAGCAAGTTGAAACAGTGGAAGAGATGGGAAGTAGAATACTAAGAATGTACGCAACCTTGGAGAATAAGAAAGCAGAATATCAATCGCACATTATTGAAGTGGAAGGTATGATCAACAACCATGCCTTTACTATTTTAATTGATTAAAGGGCTAGTCATGGTTATATAGATCCTAGAGTGGTGGAAAGTTTGCAATTATTGATAAGAAAACATGAAAAGTCTTAGTTAGTGCAGCTGGCTATAGGAACCAAGAGGAAAGTCACTGAGTTAGTTAATTCATGTCCAGTGGACATGAATGGACTAAGCACAAAGGCTGAATTGAACATTTTGCCTTTAGGTTCTTATGACTGTCTAGTTGGGATGGACTGGTTGGACCAGCACCATGCCATCCTGGACTGTCGTAATAAGGAATTCACTTGTCTCGATGAGGAAGGAAATCAGAAAACAGTCCAAGGAATTCCTAGAGTTGTTGCTATCAGAGAAATCTCAGCAATGCAGCTAAAGAAGTGTTACAGAAAAGGCTGGCAATTATTTGCAGCCCATGTGGAGGAAGCATCTAAGGATGAGATCTCAAAGATTGGAGATCATGAGGTACTAAAGGAGTTTAAAGATGTATTTCATGAGGTACCCAGACTACCTCTGAAAAGAGATATTGACTTCTCTATAAACTTGATGCCTGGAGCAGCTCCAGTGTCGAAAGCTCCTTACAGAATGAGTATGCCAGAGCTAAAAGAGTTGCAATTACAGCTTGCAGATCTTTCAAAGAAGGGGTATATACGCCCAAGTGTGTCACCTTGGGGTGCCCTGGTCATGTTCATGAAGAAGAAGGACGGGACGTTAATATTGTGTATCGATTTCAGACAATTAAACAAATTAATTGTTAAGAACAAATATCCTTTGTCGAGGATTGATGACCTCTTCGATCAGTTGAAGGATGCGAAGATATTTTTGAATATAGACCTTAGGTTGTGATATCACCAGGTAAGGATAAAGGATGAATACATCAAGAATACTGCCTTTAGAACAAGGTATGGTCATTACGAGTTCAAAGTGGTGTCGTTTGGGCTGTCAAACGCACCCGTTGTTTTTATGTGCCTAATGAATGGTGTATTCAAGGACTATCTAGACAAGTTTGTCATAGTCTTCCTGGATGACATTCTGGTGTATTTCAATTTAGAGGAAGAGCATTAGAAACATCTGAGGATGGTGTTGCAGGTGCGAAGAGAGCACCAACTGTATGCCAAGTTGAGCAAGTGCTTGTTTTATCAGGATTAGATCCATTACTTGGGGCATATTATTTTGAACGATGGGATAGTTGTAGATCCTGAGAAGATTGAGGCCATTAGAGAATGGTCAGTACCAAAGAACGTGACGGAATTCAAATCCTTTATGGGTATAGTTGGTTATTACAGAAGGTTTATTGCAAGGTTATCGAGGATAGCTCACCCTATCACTTCCTTGCAAAGGAAGGAGAATAAATTTTAGTGGACAAAGGAATGTGAGAAAAGCTTCCAGCAATTGAAGCAACTGTTAACCAGTCCTCCAATCCTGAAGATTGCATATCCGAATGAAGATTTTGTGGTGTGCATAGATGCATGCAAAGAAGGACTGAGAGGAGTCCTCAGTCGGAATGGATTTGTAATATGTTATGAATCCAGGAAGTTGAAAGAGAACGAAAAGAACTACGCAACTCATGATTTAGAGTTGGCAGCTATTGTTCATGCTCTAAAGAAATGGAGGCATTACCTCATGGGAAAGAGGTTTGAGCTAAGGACAGACCATAACAGTTTGAAGTATTTTTTTTATCAACCAACCTTGAATGCTAGGCAGAGTAGGTGGTTGGAGTTTCTTTGTGAATATGACTTTGATATCAGGCATATCAAAGGAAAAGAGAACAAAGTGGTTGATGTACTCAGCAGGAGAGTGCATGAATTGCATGCTACAACCATTAGCATGTACCGAACTGATATTAAAGGAAGAATTTTGGAGGCTGCAAATGCAGATTTGTGGTACAGGGATTTGGTAGCAAAGATACAGCAAGGTAAGACACTGCAAGGAGTGGAAAATTATAAATTGGAAACTAACGGAACACTTATGTACAAGAACAAAATTTATATACCTAATGTCCAGAACTTGAAACTTATGATTTTTAATGAAATGTATAATGTTCCTTATGTTGGGCACCCTGGATACCAAAAGACTGTGGAAGCAGTCAAAAACCATTAATTTTGGCCAAGTATGAAGAAAGAGATTATAGAATACATCGCCAAATGTATGGAGTGTCAGAATGTTAAATCTGAGCACAGACACTCATTAGGGTTGCTACAACCTTTACCCATTCCTGAGTGGAAGTGGGAGGCAGTGACAATGGATTTCATCATAGGATTTCCCAGGACATGCAAGTAGCATGACTCAATCATGGTGGTGGTGGACAAGCTTACGAAATTTTCCCACTTCATTCCGTTAAAGACTACTCACAAGGCAGCGGATGTTGTTGATATCTTTATGAAGGAAGTGGCATGATTTCACGAAATTCCCAAGACAATTGCGTCTGACAGAGACCCGAAATTTACCTCAAATTTTTGGAAAGGGTTATTCAAGGGGTTTGAAGCGAATATGAACTTTAGCACAACCTATCATCCTGATTCTGATGGGAAGACAGAGCGGGTGAATTGAGTGATAGAAGACATACTAAGGATGTATGTGATGGACAAACCATCTAAATGGGAATACTACCTATACTTGGTAGAATTCGCCTACAATAATGGGTATCAAGCATCGTTGAAGATGAGCCCATTTGAAGCACTTTATGGAATAAAATGCAATAGTCCAGTAAGTTGGGATAATCCAGCTGATAGGGCAGTAGTTGGGCCAGAGTTTCTCAAGGAAATGGAAGAATAGATGCTAAAAATTAAGCATAATTTGAAAGATGCCCAAGACAGGCAGAAAATTTATGCTGATAAAAATAGAACCCACAGAGAGTTTAAAGTGGGCGATCATGTTTTCCTGAAAGTGAAAACCAATAGAAGTTCCCTAAAGAAGGGAAACTGTGCCAAGTTGGTAGCCATATTTTGTGGGCCATTTGAAATCCTAGAAATGATTGGGCCAGTTTCATATATGCTTGCATTACCTGCATCCATGACTGTACATAATGTGTTTCATGTTTCATTGCTTAAGAAATATATGCCCGGTGCTAATCATGTTATGTTATTGATTGGAATGTGATTCGGGTGGAGCAAGAAGGTGTCTTGCAAGTGCATTTTGTGCGCATATTGGACCGGAAAAGAAAATAGCTCTGGAATCGAGCCATAAGGCTTGTAAAGGTCCAATGGAACTAGTACGGTCCTGAGGACGTGACATGGGAGAATGAGGATTCTATGCAGGTAGAATACCCGCATCTTTTTAAAGATTTTGAAAATCTTGTTGATGTTGTGTAAAAGTTGCATTGAGGACAGTGCAAAAATAAGGGGAGGGGATTGTAATACCCCAAGGACGTGCCCCACTTATATTATGAATTGTAATCATGTTTATGAATTGTAATCATGTTTTGTCAGATGGTGAGATGAGTATTGATAAGTTGGTGGGGTTATATGTTTATTAGGTCAGAGAGCCTAAGTGTTAAAGGTCAAGAACCTGATTTTGTATATGTAATTATGCAGAACATTAATAAAGATTAAACATTGATGTGTTCAGACTGACCACGAAGAAAGAGTGATGGGGGACTAAGCTTCCATGGGGTGGGCAAGGGAAAAGGGGTTGAAAGGTTAGAGAGAGGGGATAATCTTAGGGGCTTAAGTCCTTGAGAATAATAATTTATTATTATTCCAAAGTTGTGTAAAAGACGTGTTTGTTTTATCCTAAGTTCCGGGAGAGGAAACGCATGCATCTCTAACGTGTGCAAAAAGGGAACGCATGCAACTCCAGGAAGACAAGTGTCGACCTGGGAATATGTAGTTAAAATTTGAAGCATCAGCTAAGTTGGGGGTGGGTTCTGCTAGTTTTCTCGATCCTCCGTCTGAAACCGTGAGACCTCTGTGACCGACCTCTGCTTAATTTTCTTGTCACGCATCCTGAAAATGAGAACCGTGAAGATGACCAATATATTTTTTTGAATCTCGTGGCCTCTGTATTCAACCTTTGCAATATTCATGTAGGCACCTGAAAACCAGAAATTCGTGAACCATTCTATGTCTTCTAAGGAACCCGACACCTGAGTAATCGCCTTAGTTGTGCCATGTTTTAGCGTGGATTGTTGTCTCCTGTGGTGTCATGCCCATCTATTGTTGCTACTGTCATCCCTATGTGAATGAGTGTTGAACTGTTGTTGTTGTCCTCACCTGGCTAGAGCTGAGTCAAGGAGTGTGCTGAAGAAGCGGGTTGTCAGGCCCGTGGTAGAAGAGGCAGGTTGTCAGGCCTATGAGCAGCTCTCTCTTGGTGAGAGAGTCTGTTGGGAAGTGGTTTTCTCCCATAGAGAGTCTAGCACCAGCTACGGAGCTCTAAGAATTCCGGATCCATCCTATTGTCAAGACCCAAAGAGGGAGGTGAAGCACCGATGGACTGTGCTTGTGAAGGTGTATACTCCCGGGTGGACCAGGCATGTGGGGAATGAGAGTCTGTGAGTAGTGGGCATAAGAAGGCTCTTGGAGAGAATCATTTCGGTTGCATTGCGCAATTTTCCTGTAACCTCAGCCTAGTCTAGGACTCCCTTACCTTGGGTGGAGCTTAGTCCTAGCTCGAGGGTGACCCACTATTGAGCGTGATGAGCAGCATGGTCTAAGGCTGGGAGGTTCGTGGAAGGTCTGCACGTAGTTGGTGGAGTTACTACAATTTCAAAGATAAGTATCATTGTGTTTTTAATTTCAATTAAAATGCATGTCTGTGATGCTTGTAATATTATCATGTATTTCGTTGCAAGTGGAATTATTGTTAATTCTATTTAAGTGTGTATGATGGTAGTAACTCTATGTTAAATGTGTTAATTTGATTTAATATGCATGTTATATATATAAGTATGAGAATTTTCAACATAGTAGCGTTGCCCGGCAGTGGGGTTGATGGTCGGGGACGTTACAAAAGTCATAATCCTTTTATTTTTTAGTAAGACCCTTACTTATTCCATCACCCTGAAAATATCAAAAATATCTATGGCTTATCTTTGTTGGCGGTCATTCATACCTAAATTTGAGATTAATTTCAAATTCATACATTTGTCTATGCATATGGGTAAAATTGGTCTCAAACTTCTATCAAATAGGGAAGATCATTAGTCCGCTGCTTAGTTGCAGCTACAGAGAGAGAGCTCCACGATCTCTTATTCTCTTCTTCGAAAATCCATGTGTCATTAGGGCTTCCCAATGACACCTAATTTCTAGCTACAAAATTCTAAATTAAAGTACTCTCACTATAGCATATCTTTGGATATTCAAAATTAAAATCTTCTAATCATCGAGAATGAGTCTCTTTCATCATTTCAGTTTAGGAGTTTTAATTTAGTAGCAAATTGGTGATTGTTGGGTATGTGTATATCATTTGCATGACCAAACCTAGTGTTTATGTTTTTTCAGGCACATGGGGGTGGGGGGAGGGGTCATAGGGGGTGGATCCCCCTTGCACAGGGGTTGGGGGGAAGTGCCCCCGAAAAAAAAAAAAAAAAAATTGCATCTATTTTTAACGGTTTTTCGACACATGGTTTTCTAATTCCGGTTAAGGAATTAGGTTTGTTGACTAATCTGGGTCAATGGATTATGGGTTTTGGATGCTATAGGATCCTATATATATTGTATTGTAAATAATTAAGAGATATGATGAATCAAAGAATTAGAGGTGTGACTCTAAATAGGTTGTTGGTTTTCCTAGTTTGAGTTTCTAGGGTAAAATATCTATGTAATGTGTGTGTGCCATTGTATATTTTCTATTTTTATTAAGAATTGTCACATACCCACCACCCAAATCAGATTTTTCTGGTCTTCTTCCAGACCGAAATCCCTAATTATCCATGGAGGCCCAGCGTAAGCTGGCTCTTCCTCTCTCCTTCTCCGTTCCCATGTGATCGCGGGTCATGATCACGGTTCAATTTGAACGCAGTGCCTATTTGTATTTCGCGCCTCGGCGCTACAGTAATGTCTAATCGTTCGACTCTGCAACCGTCGAACCCTGACAGGGCTAGCGACCGACCAATGGGGACGAATCCCTACAGGGTCAGCAAATGGCCAATAGGAACAAATCCCAACAGGGGTAGAGAACCGCCAATGAAAACAGGCCCCGTCGCACGGTTAGGTGGAATGCAGGTGGCAGAAAGGGAAACTCGACATGGTAGTCGAGATAACAGGAGGGGCCCCACTTCACACGCCACACTATTTCGAACCCCC
>JZKD02S1673154.1:770559-784012 GCA_000966675.3 Picea glauca | reverse complement strand
AGGGGTCAAGCAACTGCTGAGAGGGGTGCTCGTTTCCACCCAACCGTAGGCTTAGCGACTCCCAGCGGATTTACCACTAGCCACCCCCGAGCTGAGACCACGATGCCGTGAGACTTGGTCTCTGTCTGCCAGTGACTAGGAGCGAAGGTTGCAATCCTTCCTCTCTGCTATCACTCACTCTGCATATTTCCAGAGTCCTCCCCTCGCGTCTGCCCCTCAATCGCTTCTACCCCACGCCTTATCCTCCTGCGAGGTTGTGTGTGGCGCAATTACCCTCGCGCTGATCAAGTCTGACGGCTCTACGGATGGGAGGTTCAGCTCCCATCCCTCATTAAACCATCTACCTACCAGCCTGCGAGACATTTAATTCGGGGCCAGCGAGCCGCTTTTGGTTCTCCGGGCCAGTGGAGTCCAAATACGGTATTAATTCTCGGTGGAAGTTAACGCCACCTTTCTAGGTGCCTTCCACCGCCATCGTGGTCTCTTTTTCTGCACATCCCCTCTCAGCAGTCCTGTAATAAAATTCATAATGTTATTCACATTTATTGACCTTTTATTCAAGGTCCATTTACATCACATATTCACATTCATGAGTTTGCCATAGTTCTTGGCCAGTCCAGGTATTTTTTTTACAAGCTGGGGGAAACAGGGTGTTACAAGAATCTATTATGCAGTGATTAATTGTACAAGATGAAAATCTACAATGACATTTCGCAAGGTAAATACCACATTGAATTGAATATCAACAAATAAAAGCCCACAATTAAAATAACCACAAAGAAAAAAATGATCCACTTAGAAGTTAACATGTACAACCATCTAGTGAAATTCATATAAATATTTCAAAGAATGGGCATTCTAACACATCAACCAAGAAAGGAAAGGATGGAGTTATATTGTCTTGTGTTGTGGTTGAAGGGGTCCAAGTGGGGTTTGGTCCCCATCGGGTCCTGTGGTCAAACTCATAATAGGACATGGGGTGCATGCATAACCAACAATATCCCTTAGTAAGGAAAAAAAAAAACAATAAGCCTGAAATCAAGGTAGAAATCCCATGCATGCCATGTGAGCCTATGTAATGAAATATCAAATCTAGTGCGTTTATTTTGTCATTTAGAATCTATTTTGAAAGTAGATTTGGAATATATTTATGGAGATGTGTTTATACTAGTTTGTCAATTTAACTGACTTATATTAGATTCCTTTTATATTTAATTGTAATGGATTATAATGCTATAGAGTTGTTTTTTTAGCATGTTAACTATATCGTTCTCCCACCCAAGGAAAAGCTAGGCTAATAAATGGTATGATATGGAAACTTTCCTTTTCATCTTACATAATCCTTGTGTAGAGCATGTTGTGGTATAGTATATACTTTATTTCATCTTGTTTTGACTCTTTATCGAGATCTTTTCCAAATATAGAAACTTGGAAGGTGGGAAGTGCTAGAATATGAGGTTGGATCATGTTCAATTGAGGATTCTTAATTCACAATCATTCACCCATTGCATGGTGCGTGAAGGAAAGAAGAAAATTATAGTAATCTAATGAATCTATTAAAGACATTGTGTATTGTATCCCAAGGGAGTGCATATCTTAGCTAAAAAAGAAAAAAGAAAAAAAGGATTGTGCAGTGTGGAACTATCTTAACTTTGAAATCGTATGGGGGCTACTCTTCATAACATGTTTTATTGAAATATTTGTTGAGTGTTTGTGTTGCATCAATATGAAGGTTCATGTGCTTTAGTTTATAGCATGAATATTGACACTAACTAGATTGTTTTTGTTCAAGGACATTTCAACTAGGAAAGCATTTCCCTTTAACCAAATATTAAGTGAAGACTACACAATTTGGATGGGAAAAATACACACCTTATCTGACCTGAAGGTAAGAAGAAATGTTTATTTTTCTTTTAACAATAATATATTTGGAACAACTCTTCTTATGAAATAATAGCAATCAAACATGCTAGGACCAGTGACCACCTAGTTCGATCATATCAATAATGATTTTTTTAGTAATATTGAATCTTATAAGAAATGTACATAGTATAGTCATTGACAAGAAGATAAAATTCTTCCCATTTTGTATAGAATGCCAGCATTTAAAAAATGTCATGATATGGCTAAACTAGCAGTGCCTAGTTAAGGGGTGGTAGTTGCAATCGTTGTGTTTCAGAAAAGGCTAACAGGAGATGGAAAAACAAAACTTTCTATGAAATCATTTGGAGGAATACATGTCTAATATAGCTTTTTGTATGGTGTTGGCTAAACGTTCTACCTTTTGGGTTTTCTGGCAGGAATTGGCCAGAATCAGGCGATGTAAATTTGGACAAAATCTCTCTTTTTTGTTGTTTAAATTACCTTTTTGAATGCATAAATGGATTCAACGTGCTGAAAAAACCTTGGGGCACTCGAATTATACAAACTTAGCCACTCAAATCTGCAAATCCAACCATTCATCATTGGATTTCGGGCAAAATCAAACGGAAAAAGTTGTCGGAAAACCTCCAAAAGGTAGAACGTTTAGACCACTGCTATATCTAATATTAAATATTTACTTATAAGAAATAAAAATCTCATTAATAACTTTTTAAGATCCAAGACTCTTGAGGTTTACAAATTTAATGTGTATTTAAACTTGCAAGGACATGTATGAGGTGGACAAAGTTTATTACACCAATGAGTTGGAAGACATTTTAAGGTCTCTTGGTATAGACAATGAAACTTTGATGTTATATCTATGACCTTAACATGGACAACAGCAAATCCTCTCAACCTACACAATTCAAGGTGTTCAACATTTACTTCATGAGTTATTAGAATTTTTATTTTCTCTAGAATCATCTGAACTAAAGTAGAGTTTTGCTCCTTCGATCCCACATACATTTGTGAAACAAGATATGAATATACCAATTTATAGTTTCTTAATTGGTTCTAGAAGATGAGGATTCTTCTCCTGATTATGAAAGAGAAGGAATGATGAAGAGATAACATGGGTTTAGGATTCCCTTGAGAAGATATAACAAACTATTCTAAATCATTAAGAAGATCAAGATAAGTCCTTGGGATCAAGGTAGGGAATGTTAGAGATATTTAAAGCATGTTTTAATTGTGATAGAGAAAATGAAAAAAGCTCATAAGTTTAGATTCTCTTAGTGATAAGAGCTTATTATGGTGATAAAATTAGAAAATATTTTTGAATGCAAAAATTGATTCAACATGTACTTAATTTATACAGAATTAAATCTACAAATTCAACCATTTTTCGTAAATTTCAAACAAATATCCCTAAAAAAATATATGAAGAAAAAGACCAAAACGTAGAAGCTTATACTCACCTTTTGGAAAAGCTCTGAAATATCTTTGGCGGTCAACAAAGTTCGACACCGTAGGGGTCGCTTTGGCAGGTACTAAAAAATGATTCCCGCACTTAAATAAAAAATAATAATAAAATCAATAAAATCCGAGGAAAGACATACAACTGTATTACCCAATGATTGAGTGGAGAAACCACCGGCGAGAGCGTGGTCCCCAGATGGCTGCAGCTCGACGGTTCACTTCGACAGCGACAGTGAAAGTGACAGGCCAAGGCCACCCGCTTCTCCCGGGCTCCGTCGTCTCGAAAACGTAAAAAGAGATTCGAATTCCGTTGCGCTGATTCCGTGAAAAAGAAGCGGTGGTTGCTTTTTGTGGTTTGACGGTAGAAACTGATAGTCTGGTGTTGTCACTGTCAGTTTCCCGGCCAATTGATGTACCGTGTACGGTCCATGCCGGCTTATGATAACGCCGCAACGAAATCATTTTCATATATGTGAGATCATACCATACTATCCATACATGATGACACTGATGTGGATGGATGCATGGAGAGGGATGACCCATCTTTAACATGATGTTTTCCTATTGGGCTATCGAGCATACTAAGCATTGAATGTTGTTGTGGGTGATGTATAAGTTGTTGGATTTGAATTGCTTAAATTGCTTTCCGATTCAACCGTTTATATATCACTAATAGTCAATGTTACATAGTAAGGTGGATATTGTTCATTATAATGAACAAAACAATTAGAAAGTAGTGTATAATTCAAAACTATAAATTTTTGAGACTATATTTCAATGTAAAGCTAAGTTGAAATGCATAGACAAAGAGAATACTATCACGAAAGTGGATTGCATCTTTCTTGTTGTAAAATATACAGTGGGTAACAAAGGTTTGGGATTAGCAAATGTTGCCCTCCCTCTTTCAAAATCTTACAGCGCTAGTGTTCCTTTATAGATGTGAAGTATGGGAACCAAGTGTATTTAGAAACAAATTGAACTAGGAGAAGTAAGGGAAAAAACAAGTGATAACAAGTTGTTTAAGACTTAAATAATAACAAATCTTATCAGATACCCCTAACTTAAACATGACTATACCCAATAGAACTGAAAGCATGGAGGAAATTAATCACATACAAAGAAAAAATTGGTGACTTGATGCCACTTACAATCAACCAAAAAGAGCTAAAAAGTATAACCATAATCATAGAAAATGGGGCATTGAAAAGTCATGTACAACCAATGTTGACTTTAACTTACCCCTTGGTCATGACTATGTGCATGGCCTAGAAGTCATGGTCTCTTCACTCTTTCATGTGATGTTTTTTTCTACATAAGTGTTGCATTTGTCACCATTGATAAGCTCTTGTACTCAAGTATTCAACCATATTTAAACTAAATGTATCACCTTCAATGGCTTATTCATAGTCTATTCCCATATTCTGGTTGGATAAACCTCCATCACCAATGATTGGTGTGACCACTTCCCCCATTTTTCACAAAGTCATATTTCATTAAGTATGACTTGTTGGATCCTTTGAACAACTTAGACATGGATATTAATATTGTACCTTTATACTTGAGTGTCACAAATGCATTGTCTTCCCCAAGTGTGATTGTGTCACCACCTCTTCGACAATGATGTTCTATGATGATGAAGAATTGTTAGAGGCTATGAATTTTGTAAATGGTCCTTGGGAGGACCTCTACCTTGGATCTCTTATTGATTTGCATCATGGGCCTACTTACTCTCCAACATTCTCTTAGACTACATCTTCTTTACCAATATATTTGATTCCTTGCTATCAACACCGCCTCTTGTACTTGACAAGGATACATTAGACTATTCATCCAAATAAAGGATCATTGTTAATTCCATACTTGGGCTAACTACTCCACTAGAAATTATGTATACTCTATCTCCTTTGGTCGTACCTTCAATTCATCTCAAGCAACATTGCATCTTGCACTTACAAGGCCACCTTGGACCATGCTTTTAAATCAAAGACCATTGTATTTGCTACTACATAGAATGTTGTTGAATAGTTTGAGAGAGTAAAGCATTGTATAGATGGCCCTATGCATCGGTCCAAAGCAAAGGGGAAGGGTTTTATAGTTGTAATCAATGCCATCTAACCTATAGACCTTGAATACAATTTGGATTTAATTCCCTTGAAGGGTTCCCCAATTAACATCACATGTGTAATTTGTAAAACTTTGTGTATGTGGTCACTTAGTTGTTTGATAAATCATTTTATTTGATGTTGATAAAGTATGGCCTTAGGATACAACCAAATGGAACCTTCTTCATCCAATTTAGGAAGTCTAGTTTGAACACAAAAAATAGATGCAACCACTTTCTTTAAGCAAGAGACATCAAATATTGGATGGATTTTGGAGTGGCTCAAAAGTTCTAATTTGCAAGGCATTGGTCCAATACATTTGAGGACCTTATATGGGCCATAAAACTTTGGAGCAAGATTCTGGTGGTGGTTCTCTTTGAGGGGAGTTTGCTTATAAGGCTCAAATCATAAGTAAATGGAAATAAGGGTGCTTGAGTGCTTTGATCCCATAGAAACAAATTTGATTTTGTGCAAGTTGTACAAACTCATTCGAATCCACATCAAAATGAACCTAAAATGTGAATTTTTTCTTTCTCCCCCCTCCACCAAGAGTCATGAGGCATGTTTCCCTATCCTCTTATGGGGCCATGTGAGCCATGGCTCTAGAACCTCATTTATCACTAGTAAAAGAAAAACATATATTACAAGCCACTCTTAATATAACATAAGCAATTGAAATTGAAATGAATCGAGCTAGTATTAAGCCATCACTTCATTAATATATATATATATCTGTGTTTAACTATGTTTGGAAAGTGCGTAATTTGAGGCTAATAGGTGTACAACAGAGGATAATTTGGTCAAGTAGGAAAGCAACGGAGGGGAGAAACATCATTGGATGGAAGATTGGTTATGCCCAGGTGGCCTCATGTTATCAAATCAACATAATATAGGTGCATAGAATCTGAGAATAGAAGTAGAAGTTGTCACCATTTTGTCACAAGCATAAGATTTATAACAAGCTTGCTTTAATATCCATAAAATTCTTTTATACATGACAAAATCAAAACCATATGGATTGTTTCCGAGATATTAAACATGTAATGTGCATTACTTTGTGACAAAAGGTCACATAGCAATATTTTAACTCTCTTATGTAGACTCAAATGCACCTCCTATATTTACAGGCAAACCAACTAAAATGTAGGAGGTTGCTTGGTTTTAATCCAAATCATTTAGAGAATGACGACTTAGCATGAAGCCAAAGGGAGATAGAGAGTAAACAACCATGATAGTTTAAACCATAAACCATAACTTGAATAATCATGTGTGAGAGATCTCCTACATCCCAAATGAAAACCAAACCATGCATTTAGTGATGAATCTTGTACAAGCAGGAAACTTTTAGTTTTGACTTGGGCACTTACCTCATTAGACCACAACTTTTGAAAAGAAGATACAACAATTATGTGTGTCCTTTCAAATTTACACTTATAGTGCAATTTCTAGAGAACATAAAAATTTGAAATCCTTATGTGACATTCCTCTTATGCAACAAGGATTTGTATAATTGTTTCTTTATTACATTGTTCTTTTTAGTGTTTGACATGAACACATTTTTCATACCATGTGGGTTCACACTCAGTACCTTGGTACCAATCATAATCATTAGTGGGTGAGCTCACATTTGGCAGATATTTCCAATATTGATTTATAACCTAATGGTTTCTCCTATGCTCGACCACATCTCATTACCACATTGTGGAGAATTTGTACATCATGATGACCATAGCTAGATCTAGTTGAATACCAATAAACATGTAATATGACTATTTTTCATTATTTTTGAGCCATCAACATAGGATTATCAATGGTTAGCTATCAACATGTTCAAAGCACTTTTCTAGTGGGATTTTTTTTATTATAATAGTTTTGGTCCCTCATCAAGGCAACACCCATTCATCACATATTTCAACCATAAGTAACATGTATTTCATAGAGGTATTATGGTGGTCTCTATAATCATAAAAGTTTACTATGTTATAAATGATGACATTTGATTCAGTGTTGTGTAGGTTTACTAAGTGAACTATGACATTTGCATGGTATTTTTAAAATTGGGGTCATTTTGTTTCCATTTATTTGTATAATTAGCTCATACTTTTTGTCATTAGCAGTGCACACATAGTAATCAATCAAGAAATTATTTCTTTGCTTGAAACCTCTTGCTCCTTCCCATAGCTAGTTTTCATCGAAGTTGAAATTCTTGCATTTTATTTTCCTCTTGCATGGTTTAAACAGTCGAGTTGAAACGCCATCAGTTTCACGACCACTCCTTTGAGTAACAACAACCTAAAATCAAGCACTAATTAAAATTTATCTAGCAACTTTAATTTCTAGGGCTCTTCAAACCCATCTTAGCTTAGGTGTAGAGCTTTGGAATAGGATTGTCATAATAAATTTCCAAAGATGCTAACAAACATAGAGATTCGAGTTAGGGAGTGAAATCCAGTCACTATATCACTGATTTTGGGAAGCCCTTCTAACACAAGGGTCAAGCACGAGGTCGCATTGGGATCGACAGAGTAATCAACCTTGCTTTGTTGGTCTTGGTGTAGTGGTTGCATGTATTACGAGGATCACTCGGG
This sequence comes from Picea glauca, assembly GCA_000966675.3. Classification (NCBI taxonomy): domain Eukaryota; kingdom Viridiplantae; phylum Streptophyta; class Pinopsida; order Pinales; family Pinaceae; genus Picea; species Picea glauca. The sequence goes on along the minus strand of JZKD02S1673154.1, from coordinate 775,980 downwards.
AGAAACCCCTCTCTGTTTGGAATCTCTCAATGTGGTTTTCGGCTTAGTTACCATGCCCTTGCGTGTAAACTGGAATATCGATTGTCCCCCCTTTTCTTTGGTATAGTATGTGGTACCATAGAGGCAATAATCTTTTAGACTTCCTACCCAAGGTGACAGCACAGGGAAGGTGGTGTTGTACCTGGGATCCACGTTGGCTAGACTCACTCAAACTCCTTAGAGGGTTTCCCACTGCTTGGTTAGGTAGCTTGCACTAGGGTGTAAGTTCGTTAAGTAGGTTTTCATCGTAACTTTCGCACCCGCCAAAACTCATCCCCTTCGCACCTCGATCCTACGATGTTGGATTCCATCACCAACTAGTGCTTTATTATGAGAAGGTTTGTTTGCATGTTTGACTCCTAGATTAATTAAAGTGTGTTGTTTTTTCTCCTTAGTAGGCCTTAGGATCGAGTATGTGTCTAATGGCATTAGTTTCAGGGTCTTCCAACCAGCATTGTGTCCCATTACCACAACTTGTTGGCATGTTTCATTTGACTCCAAACATGCCCCTATAATTCCTATATAGTATACCAATAGTAATAGAGCATAATACAGGTGTGAAAGAGTAACACTATGGTCGTAATCATTATGAGCTTAGTGTGATACTAACAAGATATTAGTAATGAAGTAGAACCATTGTACTAAGTAGTGTTACAACTTGATAGAACAGAGATGGTAATTTAACCATTGATAGAATCTGAGTAGTGTTACAGCTTGATAGAATCTGAGTCCTGGTGTTGCACATTGAGTAATACCATTGATTGCGATAGGGTTAACCATAGGTTTCCATACTAGTAAAACTATTTATTATGATAGGGTTAATTAGGGTAATGTTGTATGTTCAAAGCAAGGTAATCCTATGGGTTAATTTGGGTAATCCATGCAAAAACAAGTAGAAGACTATATTGTTAATTTATTGAGCTTGATTTAAACTACAGATTATTTCTTCAATTTCTGCAATACTTCAATTTCAACTTAATACATTTCAATAATGCAGAATCAAAATTTTAATAGAAATAACCACATGGATCCACAAGCATGCACATTAACAACGCATATACCCTGGGGAAACCCTATACAGGGAGAAAAACCCCAGAAAACAATCTTCCTTTATTGCAAATAGAATGTAAGATCATGTACAGAGAACCACCATGAATTGTGCTCTTGAATGAGCTTGCAAAGTATGACTTAGACCTGATTGTATGACCTGTAAACACTGAAAAAAATGTGTTGTCCTTTTCTATTGTTATAAACTAGCACTGCTAGAAAAATTATTTCATTGTCTTTAGACTCCTTTGTTGTCTTTTCCCTTTCGCTCTTACGCTGCATAACAATTGTGTAAAGAATGAGGGTCGAATTTTGTATATATTAGGTGTAGGAAGGAGTGAGGAATTAACTTGAATTAGGGAGAGAATGCATGAAATTACAACTCGCCTTTTGGACTTGACTTCCCAGCTCAACTAGAATTTTAACTAAACTTTGCATGTCATGGAAACTTGTCCTTGAGACTTGATGTTGCATGGCATGCCAACTCAACATGAAACTATACATGCATGAAATGCAACTTGAAATGCATGCATACAAATCGAAATGCAACATGCAACGTGACTTGTCAACTTGGCTTTGACCACTCGAACTAGACAAGTAATTCGACTTTTACAACTTGAGTTTGAAAACTCAAACTAGACATGTAGTTCGACCTTTTACAACTTGAGTTTTACACTCAAACTAGACATTCAAATTGAATTTTATACATGGCAATTCGAATTTATTTTCATGGTGGATAATGTTACACGTACCAATGCACTAGATGAATACATTTACATTATTTGCATAAGGAATATTGTTTGTTTATAGCTCATGGGAATTTTATGTTCAACCTGAATTTTGCTAGATGCCTTGACTTTTTCTCATGGATCACAAGGCTTGAATAGGCTCATAGAGGTTGTACATTCCCCCTGAATTTTTCACTAGTCTATCTATGGTCACAGAGGTTGTACATTCCCCCTGGATTTTGCATTAGACTTGCATCTCAAATGTTGTCTTATACTTACAAGGTTTCTTCCTTTACCTTGGATAGACTCACAAGATCATATAGTATCTCATTCGTCTTGACTCTTGGTTTGACTCACAGAGGTTGTACATTCCCCCTGGATTTTTTCAATACCTCACGGGACTAGTTGATTCTTCAAATCTCTTTGGCTATCCTCAGGGTGGCCTGCATGGCCTCTCATTGGAGAATGACTGTCGATGTTGCCAAATTTAACATATATCATGACATTTTCACATTGTAGTCAAAGCAAACTTACAAACAAAGAGCTTATGTTGTAACAACCATTGTCAATTCCTTTCATGGATTTTGTTAGTGGTTATCCTACCACCCAATGCAAACATGATTGAATCTTTGAAGTAATATACAAATTCTCGAAGAAGCTAGTATTCGTAACTTGCCACAACACTATTGTTGCCTCTAAAGTTGTCAAACCCTTATTTTAACCTGTATGGAGTAATTTTAGCTTACCTTTGGCCATCATTTATGATCGCAACTCTTAATTTCTTAATCGCTTTTGGAAATCATTATGGAACCTTTTAGGTTGTCAATTACTCTTTTCTGCATTTCTTCAACCCCAGACAAATGGTAAAATTGAAATAGTTAGTTGCAACTTGGTTCATGCTTACTACATCTATCATCAACAAAGCATGAGGTCTAGGCAGTGTGTAGTGCATGGGGTCTAGACATTTGGTTAATCCCTCTACTATATGAAGAAAGAGAAGAGATGATAGAGGAAAAACCTCACTTAGCACTCTTGTTGGTTGGAAAAAAGGGGCATAGGAATCTTTGGTAAGACAAACTGGAAGATACAGACAGAGGAATATCTAGTAAGACAGATCTGTCTTCTGCACTACTAATTTTATTAAACTCAAAAAAACATTACAAGCATAAAAGTGTCACTTCCATCACACTCGAACCCATTTTTCCTCTTTTTCATTACAATATATAGAGTTACATATAACAACTTAAAGGAGTTGAATTCATGAATGTTTTCTATCTTTAGAACAAGTTACAACTGAACCAAACAAACTGCTACCAAACTGCTTCAAACTAGGAAATAGTTTTTTACTAACTAAATTTATACATATTATGACTTAAATACATCAATTAAATGACAAAAATTAGGTCCTTCGAATCTCCATGTTCATCTAACACTTGTACTCCAGCTGGACGATGATTGGATGTTTATCTGGAGAACTGGTGTACTTTCAAAGCATGGAGAGACTGCTCGCTGCGAAACTATAGTTTCATCACTTTCATAGGCCCCCGGAACCTTACTAGAATGTCTAGACTCCTCCATAACAATTAATATATATTGTTATGAACATAAATATACATAAATAGATATTCATAACATAATAATTATTCATAAACAATAAACAAGCAACTGAATTGCATATATGAGGGACGCGAAGGGAATCGGTTAGTCATGTGCACGATGAAAAAGATAGCTCTCAGGGAAGAGTTATTAGCGGATTACCATTTGAATCGAATAGAAACATCAACTAATAGTGTGTGGGTACTTACGCAACACCTCTTTAAGAAACCTCTACTTATTGCATTATATGTTTTGTATCTTTAACAATGTTTGAAATATTTTATGGTCCCAATTTTATAATAATGTGGGAGGTTGATCGTGGAAGAGTGTCAGCCGCAGAACAAGTAAACGATTAACAATTTTGATTTACACTTAATGTGAATTTTGTTATTTATTTATATAATTTTATTTGTGTGGAACTCAATTTTTTTTTATCGTTAACAAAAAATGTTTATGGGTTCTAATTATATTATAATGTGGCAGGATGATTGTGGAAAAGGGGCAGTCGCTGAACATGTAAATGATTAACAAATTTGACTTTGATTTTATGTGAATTTTGTTATTTTTTTATGTAATTTTATTTGTGTGACGGTTAGTTATTTCATTTGTTTATATAACTAAAATGTGTAGTCTGCAGACCATGATGATTATGATTCTCCCAACGACGAGGAGTTGTATTCATCCCCTGATCCAATGGTAATGATTAAAAAGAATATCATTAAAGTGAACAAGGAACTTGCTCGCTTGTTAGACCGTGTGGATCAAACTCCTGATGTCATAGAAAGATCAATCTAGTTATGACATAGCTTTGGACATATCACGTAATAACCATAATTTAAAGTGAATTTTTTTTATGTACTAATAAGTTCAATTATGATAGTTTGTTTTTTAACTTTTACATTATCTAATGAAAAAACATTTTCTTTCTTATATAGAGATATTTGGAGCCTATTCAGCCCGGTGTCGGTAGTAGTGGAATTACAGAGATGCCAAAGAGTCCTAACATGGGTCGTCATATAGTTGTTAGATTGTTTATTTCTCCATCTTCCACACCTTTAGATGGAAGCCATGACACGCTCCGCTAGACATCCACACAATAGCCAAGCTTTAGTAGAGTTGGTGACAGAGATGAGGCTGATGATGTGGTTGATATGGGTGCATTTCCTGGAGCTAGACGTGTGACCAACATGGGGACCCTTTCATGCACATTTTTTTTCAATGATAACGGACTTCCATTAAAATAAATAAGACTCCCAGGTAGTTTTTCATATTTTAATTGTCTCATGTTGTCCATCGCAAACATAAATCATCGAGATTATTATGTTTAAATGAATGATCATATCTTTTTTCATGTAGAAAACGACCATTTTTATATGCACTTGGAGAGCAAGGCCTTGTTGATTTTTGGGGCAACCATACGCATGAGGTGGAATTGCCAGAATTCCAACCTCAAAAAATAACTTCTGGATTATCTTGAAGGCTTCTTTGTAGTAGAGACCTTCAATAAAAAAGTGGTTTCCTCTACAACGAGTGAATATTTAAAATATACGAGGGATGTGTATAGAAGAAACTTGGCAGTCAACCCTAGGTATGAGCACCCTCCATATATTCCAGAGAGGGAGTGGAAGACGCTCATTGATGATGCAAAAGAAAAGAAATTAAGAAAAACAAGAGAACAAATAATTGGTACCCCAAGGTAAATTACAATATTTTGAATTCAATAATTTTAATTTTCTTTAGATCTAAATAAAAGTCAGGTATATAACATACTTGAAACTTTTGATGATAGGTTGTCTGACACTTCGAAGGAAACCAGAGCAAGGATTTCCAAACATGGCCAGCATAGGTTATGCCAAGGCGGCTACTTGAGGTTACAGTCACGAATCATAAGTACCCTGTTAAGAACCAAACATCAATATAGCATAGAAAAACCTCATAAAAAGTACTCAAAGCCTTGAAAAAGAGATAATTTCAGATAATAAGCCTCTTCGAGGGGGAAACCTCCTTTTAC
>JZKD02S1673154.1:719452-755816 GCA_000966675.3 Picea glauca | reverse complement strand
TATAACTTTTAACTTCTTGACTTTTTCCCCCCTTTAGTGTGAGACTATGACCTAGTGGGGGTGCCCAGGCCACTGAGTCTCCTCATTACCTCTCTAAGAGGCGGGGGACATTACATAAGTCACATGGGTGACCTCCACATCATTGATTTAGGCTCAAAATAATCCCCAACTTCCTCATGAAGTGCCCCAAATGAAGTCATCCCCCTTTAATGAGAAAAACACTTTTAAAAAAGTGTCAAAAGAGGGGGAAGTTCTGGCTTTTGACACATGGAATGAGTAGAGGATGTTCATGCGGATGAAAATATCCCATCTGTGCCTCAGAGAGGGTGACCAATTCCTCAAAATCGGTGTTATGCATTAAATGTACTACCTCAAAAAAAGGGCAACTGGATAATAATGTGTAGAATATCCTCTAAAGGCCCAAGTATGGTACATACAAAAGAAGAAAGAGGGTCCATGTGGGTAACGTGAGCTAAACCACGGGTATGACAAACCTTAAAAACTGCAATCACCTTTTACAAAGAAAATAATAATAATTTAGTAGTTAGAGGCATCGTAAATCATGTATCCTAGTAGATCCACCTCATAGTGCCTACATACCTACCCAGGGCATAAATGCCCGACATCAAAGAGAGTTACCACTTCCAAAGGGATAGTTGGTCAAAGCAATAAAACCAAGCACCTTGAGAATGGGGACTAAAAGGATATGCCATGATTTTCCACCTAAGAGGATTTAGGTAACCTTTAACCAACATTTGTATGTCAAAATCATCCCATCATGGCCACATACAATGAAAACATCAAACTTTGGGCACATCAGAGTAGTCACATCTTGTGACAAATATAGGGTACACTTCACAAAATTTAGGGTGTAATAGGGTGTAATAGGGTGCATGTGGACCCAACTAAGATCCATGTCATTCACAATTAGTCAGCTTCGACAACTGTAACAAAGCTCCACATCTTCCTAGGCCTTTCCAACTTTTACTGTAGGTTCATGTTGGGTTTCTCTCATATTGCTTAGCCTTGTAACGTACCTATCCACTAGGTTGGGCCGCGCTACCTCAAAACGCTCTCCAAGAATACTATGAAACTAACTTGAAACATACCCGGTACAACAAATACCAAAACTATATGTATAGATACTAATCTTAAATGTACCCATTGCCCAAGAACTAACAGATCTTCCCTCTTAGATGGATTACAAATTTTTTATTCTTTGATTAATCAAGAACATGAAATTAGGGCATGAAATTAACAAGATTCATGCTAAATCAATTCAAGAAAGGAATAGTGTGCCATCCACAACAAATAACCAGCAAGCATGCACATAGAAACACATCTCACAATGGAATATACATTATATAGAAAACATAGAGAGAACTTATCTTTCCAAGTTAGCATTCACCAACTTGTTGTGGACCAAGGACATTCGTCCCAACCATAGACATTGTTGTTCATTTACTCTCAACAACAGTGTCACCCCCAAGCCATGGCTATGAATCCACAAGGACATGTCTTAGGCCAAATCTAAAAACACACCAGTTATCTAATGAGCTCTCATGTTTTCCCAACCACACAGCAAATCCTAATTTCCATCTCTCTTCCCCTCCATCCTGCACAACCCAAAGAAATGAACCCCTTTCTCTACCATGCAGTCCCTTAGGTTGTTCCATTCCTCTCCAAGGCTCTAAGGCTACTGGTAAGGAAATCTCCATGCTGGAAACTCCAAGGATTCACAACTGTGGATAATTCTTTCAGAACCACCATCAATCTCATGCACACATGCATCCATTCCCTCCTGGAATGATTAGTAATTCCTCACAACCATCTAGCAATAGCTCTCTACCTCGGGGAATTCATTTCCATGCCCATACCAAGAGCACATGAATACTAAAGAGTGAAGGAATTATTTAGAATGAATGAAGAACCAAAGGAAAGAGTGTAAGAATGAACCCCCAAACAACCCAAAGTGCGTTTTATATATTTAGTTGGAAATCAAGAACCAAGTGGCCTTCCCCAATAATCTCATGTAACCACTTCCTTAAATAAAACCAAGATGGTTAGATAAAATATAATAAAAAGACTTAGCCCCTTTATCCCCCGCTCTCATGGAATCATAGCCCCTAATCTCTTGTCCACATATGTCATGTATCCAACAATGTATTTTATTAATATATATGAAGTATTACATTTCCTATGCACTTTGGCCCCTTTTTAACTTTATCGGTTGACCATTCTAATTCACAATTATAAATAGGGGTGTTACATCCCCCACCCCTTATTTTGGCATTTTCCCCAGTGAAAAATGTTATATCAATGCTCTTTATATTACAACACTAGGCTCATCATCCTTTAATCAGCACAAGAATTCCATCCAATGTTCATGTACATAGGCACTCCAACCTAAAAACATACATACATAGTCACTCTGGCCCAAAACACGCATAATGTCCTCACTTTTTATAATTATCTGGCATGTTTTCCAACCAACAAGCTCACATCCATCATCCTACACAACCCAAGGAGTGTACCCCCTTCTTTGGTTTGTATTCCTTCAAGTTGTACCTCCTCTCTTCACAACTCCAGTGCACTCTGGCAGAAATTCTGAGAGTTGCAGCTCCTAGAACTTTAGCTGCAATAAGTCCACTAGACTTTCTTCATTCCATACCCTATCATTGAGCTCAATTTCCTTTTGGCGCACTTCTTCTCGATCTTCCATCTTCAATATCCAACATCCCATCTACAATACATATATAAAGTTATCATGAGATTTCATCATAACAATTTCACTCATTAAATGTCAAATCCGGTTTATACGAGAAAAAATAATTTCTCAAGCATGAGCTTCCTTCTCATAATTTGTTTGGCTCTTGTAGCAACAGACATTAGTATTCCTTGGGCTTACATCCCTACCATATCCAATACCATTCTATCTGCAATTTTCAAATTACACTCAGCCAAACAAATTGTTTGAATACCATAAAAAAAAAAATTATAAATTTCCAAATATGTTTTATCCAGGAAATAAATTTTCCCAGGCATGAGGTTTCTACTCATAATGATTGGCTCTTGTTGAGGTAGGAATTGGTATTCTTTATGGATTACGTCCTTTCCATATCAAGACCATTATCCATGGAATTTGCTCATTTTACACTCAGCCAAACAAATTGTTAGCATATCATAAAAAATATACATTTTCATGGTAGCAATTACAAAGTTTCACAGGTGATCTCAGAATTGATTACAACAGCAATTCAATCACTTCCATTAATCCAACTATTAACTGGAATGAACCCATCATTCTCTGCAAATGTATTATCGACGAATCTTTTCTTTCTTCTAGCCATCAATATTTTTATTCATTTGTTCCCTCGACATATCTTTTATGTAATTCATCATTATGTAACTACTTAAACCTGCAACTTTCTTCTTGCAATATCTAATATCTCTTGAAGTGTTCTCAACTTCATGATTTAGAAATGCGCACATCATTTCAGTTGTTAGCATACTCATTTCTATGCCATATATTATATACAGGCACTCACCAAAATGCATTCAATATTTCCTTTAATACCGCTTGTAACATTTTCAACAACTCCAAAAAGTAATATCGGAATTGTAAAAAACAACCATTCAATCACCTTCAACTAGTATTCATATTAAATATAATGCAGTTATCCATCATTGTGCATTTTCTACACCACAGTATTTTCATAATGCAACAAATAAATACCAATAAAATACCAATCGATGTGTCAATACCCGTGGCCACATCTACACAATGCATTCCTGCATTGACTATATAATACCACATATCTATGCCATGCATTCCACCATGGTGAGTTGGAAGGTATGGGAAACGCGTCAACACATCATCTAAACTCTTCCCAATGCTACCCAACTATTTGGATACCATCCTCTTCAAACCATACACAACACAAGGAAACATAATTTATAAGTGTTCTTCAGTCTTGATGAAGAGGTTGCAGTCCAAACATCAGCTATACAAGGACAACCATTAAGCACTCACATAGCGCTATAGCCCTTCCATATCCAACCATCTAATGGTCTCACACATGACTAGCCCTATGGGTTTCCATTGATATAGAAGGAGTATGTCTCCTGAATTGACCTAGTTATGATCTCATAACCAATCATAACACAGTATGCAACTAAAATTTTATCTAAATGCACTCTAGCATCAACAACATTTACATACTCTAGGCCTTCGACCATTACATATCAATTTAAATCTTGAAAAATTAACTGAGGGAATTCTTACTTCAATTCCCTTCAGCATTTATGCATCAGAAGAAACCATATGCATACATGTATGGCTATTATCAACCTACTTGATGTTACTTGATCAGCTGGTATTTGTAGATGCTTGCAGGATTCCTCCTCCATCCTTCTTATCACCATTCCTACCACCCTCATGGATATTCACATAGATGGAAGTCATAAGCAGCAACAACATCCACATATTTAACCATGATATATCACTTTTCCTGAATACATAATCCATCATAAGTCATACTCAATTTCCATAACATCATTATTGCATAATAACATGCTATTCTAAGTCCACAAGCATTCCATATTCATATCCAAACATGTACATATACACAAATTCACACCCATGTGCGCCAAGCATTCACTATCAACATGCCTACTAATGCATATGCATTCTAACTTCATTGTATGCATCATGCACTCTAATGCATTTTTGTTTCAGTTCACTTATTTGTTCATTTTTTATGTTGTAGTTGGTTGTCCTTGAATTTCCTCAGATTATGGATTTCTTGTGTGCTCCCATTATTCTCATTTGCACTATTGTTCATTGGTCTGAACACTTTCCAGCCAAGTTCCACTTTGCCATTCTACAATCCAACCAATGTGTTCTATTTACAGCAGTCTGTCTTAGGAAATCATATATAAACTTTACCTTTATGAAACATTCCAACACCTTGGAGTGAGGTAGCTCACAACATTCGTCACTCTACTAACATAACATCCTTGAATCAACCTACTCATACTCCCACACCCCTGCTATTACTTCTATTTTTTCATTGGATTACTTCATTTGACAATTCCCTATGAATTCATACTTCTCGTATTCAATACCATTCCCGATGGAAGTCTATTTTCATTCAGTGGAACTTTTCAAGTGAAAGAACCTTCATTATTCTATCCCTGATTTCTCTGCATTGGTATCTTGATCTGAGTACTTGTATACAAGTAGCTAAGTCATATATAGCAAATTCTTCCTAGGAAATCATATGCTTAGCACATAGATATGATTCACACATCACCTCCTAATCTCCTTGTTCTCTTTCACATCAAGCTTCCAGCTATCTACACATCTCTACCTTCAATGCTATGGAGTATTTATTTTCCTTTCTATACCCATTAATGACATTCTTCACCTGATGGATTCATGTCCTATGTGAGGATTCTTGTTGTTGTGCCTGCACTTCATTCATATTTTGTAGCAGTTGACTAATAATTCTTTTGTTCCATTCTTCTTGAGTTCTTTATCCACTTTTCATTACTTTCCATGTAGCTCTGTATTGCCTCAACCAACTTCTACAAGATTTTTCTTGCTTCCATGACTCTGATATCCAATCATAGGTTTGAATTTATCTTATTATACTTCTAATTCTGCAAAGTGTGCAAGCGGCCATTTTTGTTAGAATTATGCATATCATAAAAATTTGTCAAATAAGGCTATAGGTCCTTTTTCTGTTCAACTCGTGAAGAATTATATCGTAATTCTCCGAATTATAATAATTCAAGGTTTTTCTCCTATGAATCATCTTTCCAACGATTATACTCATGCCTCATTTTGATCTCTGAGATGAAAGTTATGGCTACCTGAAAAGTCATTTTCACCCAATTTGTGCATTTTTTTCCACTGGTGTAATTTTATTGAAAGGCCAACTTTTGTCAACTGCAGAAGAAAAAATGTCAAGAAATAGAGAAACTTGTGTATGATACATAGATAATAATAATTACATGGAATTCATAACAACTCTCAAATTTTCAATATGATGCTCCAATCAAAGACTAGAACAATCTGGAAATGACAACTTTGTCCTTTTTCACCCCTTTTTTCCAGACTTCGAATTTTTAGCAAAACTGGTTATCTCACAATTTGTGCACTTGTGGAAAAATTTCACTAAACCAATTTGTTCAACTTAATGAGTATATAAAATGTTGATTAAATAAAATTTTCCAGTTTTGTGATCTGGGGTCACTTTTCCTCTTCTGAAAATCTCAAAAATCCCCAAAAAGTGACCTAGAATAGTGGATTTTGGCTTATTTTAGCATCCTCATTCCAATATCCATAGAATTTGTTAATAAATTCGTTCATGGTTTATTTTCATGTCTACTTTTTGGACTCTCCCCAATAATTTCATCTTAATTTGGACCTCTACCAATGATCTAGACCCAGATCTTTAAAAACCATTATTCTATAATTTTTTACAAATCCAAGCCAAATTGGACAATGGCCATCTCTATAAATTTTGTGGATATCCTCTCTATGGATAATACCCATAAGTTTCATATCAATCCGACTTAATGTGATCCATTTATGGCCAAAATAAAAAAAAAATGGCTCCAGACTTGGTTTTTTTTTTTTTGAAACTCTGGAACAATTTTGCCTAAGTGCAATTTGCATCGTCAATCTCAAATCAGAAGAAATACGGACCGTTGATACTCTCTCTATCGGAAATCGGTGATTTCCAATTTCTTTTCGTGAACCGAAATTTCCTACCAATCTCCCTAATGCCCGATCCTCAACCATCGGTCATTTTTCTTCACAAACCACAAGTTTCTCACGAAACTCACCGACGCCCGATCATCGGAAATCATCCATATCATCATCGATCTGGGAACTATGATAGCATGGAATGACATGTGGATATTGACATGACATGACACATCATCTTGAGGCATCAACAAGGTTGATGTGGCATGACGCGTTATCACACTCTTTTCCCCATCGATCATCGGTAGTTTCTCTCGGAAGAAATTTTGAACTTCACATTAATTATGCATATGCCCGATCATCGGCCATTGACGTTCAGATATTTCCTTTGGCTGAATGAAAACTTTTCCAAATTTTGTTGATCCTTGATCATCGACCATCGACGATCGGAGATGTCTCTTGGAAAACTTCCACACTTTGCCAAAACTCGTTGATCCCCTGCCATCAACGATCTCATATGTATTTTGGTCGAACTTCAACACTTCTCCAAACTCATTGATCCCCGACCATCGACCATCAACGATCTTTGTTGGTGAACTCCAATACTTCGTCAAACTCATCAATCTCCGACCATCAGCCATCGGCGATATCTGTTGGTGAAATTCAATACTTACACAATTTCGGCCAAAACCCAGGTGAATATGGGTCATTGATCTCCCATCCAAGATAATCTTGACCGTTGATTTTTCTCAAACTTCCCAAATGGATGAAAATGAATATGGACCATCATTATTCCTCATTTTCCAAACCGTCGAAATGAATCTTGGTCGTTGATCTCGTAACTTTTCCAAACTTTGAAAACATTATAATTTTAAATTTTTCAAGGAGGAATCTAGGCCATTGATTTGGAGATCGAACACGATCTCGTCCATCGATTATCCAAACTCTGCCCAACACTACAATGGCCATTAAAACTTCATTTTTTTTTACCTTCTAGATGGAATTAGGCTCTGCAACTCTGCAGATCGAATCCATTAAACCTATCAGACCATACCATATTATTTAAAACTCAAATATGCCCATGAATTTGACAATTTTCTCTCTAATATTTCTATTTTTCCCCAAATTCGCTCAGACTGAAGTCTACAACAACAAATTTCCCAAATATGCACTCATTCTAGCCCATATCGGTACGATGTTTGAACTGAAAGCTTTGATACTAATATGTAACATATCTAGGCACCAGGCTCAGCCACACTACCTCAAAATGCTCTCCAAGAATGCTCTAAAACTAACTTGTACCATACTTGGTACAAAAAATACCACAATTGTCTATTCGGATACTGATCTAAAATGTACCTATTTCTCGGGTACTTCCAAATCTGCCCTCTTAGATAGATTACGAATTTCTCTATTCCATTCTTTAATTAATCAATAACATAAAATTAGACCATGCAATTAACAAGATTCATGCTAAACCATCCAAGAAAGGAACAATGTGTCATGCACAAAAAATAACCAGAAAGCATGCACACATAAATACATCTCAGAGATAAATAAATACACATTGGAATATACATTATACAGAAAACACAAAGAGCACTTGTCTTTCCAAGTAAACATTCACCATCTAGTTGCATACCAAGGACGTTTCTCCCAACCATAGACATTATTGTTCATTTACTCTCAGCAAAAATGTCACCCCCAAGCTAGGTCTATGAATCGACAAGGAAAGGTCCTAGGCCAAAACTAAAAACACACCAATTATTTAACAAGCTCTCATGTTTTCCCAATTGTACAACAAATCCTAATTTCCAACTCTCTTCCCCTCCAACCTACACAACCCAAATAAATGAACCCATTTCTTTACCATGCAGTCCCTCAAGTTATTTCATTCCTCTCCAAGGCTCCAGTGCTATTGGTCGGTAAATATCCATGTTGCAAACTCCAAGGATTCTCAATTGTGAACAATTCTTTCAAAACCACCATCAATCTCATGCACACAAACATCCATTCCCTCCTGGAATGATCAGTAATTCCTCGCAGCCATCTAGCAATATCTCTCTACCTCCAAGGATTTGTTTCCATGCCCATACGAAGAGCACATGAATGAGAAAGAGTGAAGGAATGATTTACAATGAATGAAGAACCAAAAGAAAGAGTGTAAGAGTGAACCCCCAAACAACCCAAAGAGCGGTTTATATATTTACTTGGAAATCAAGAACCACATGGCTTTCCCCAAGAAGCTCATGTAACCACTTCCTCAAATAAAACCAAGATGGATAAATAAAATATAATAAAAATAATTAGCCCCTCTATCCCCCTCTCTCATGGAATCATATCCCCCTATCTCTTGTCCATGTTTTTCCTGTAGCCAACGATGTATTTTATTAATATATAAGAAGTATTACATTTCCTAGGCACTCTGGTCCCTTTTTAACTTTACTGAATCACCATCCTAATACAAAATTATGTAATGCATTCTAGTCATAGGGATCAAAACTAGGGTGTTACAAGCCCCTAAGTCAAGTGACCAAAGGTGGGAGCTAAATCCAAGTTTTCATGGTCTAAATCACAGCAAAAATCATTCTAAGATCTAAAACATTGCCTCTATTCCACACCAGTCCTCATGTTTCCAACCTGTAATAGGAATTTGAGATTGAGATAGATGCCTCTGACTATGCTATTGGTGCAATCTTTACTCAACAAGGACATCCGGTGGCCTATCACAGTGAGACGATATCTAAATTTTTTTGTAGATACCCAACCTATGACAAGGAGATGTACTCCATTGTGAAGGCATGCCGACAATGGAAGCATTATATTCTGGGAAATAAAATGATCATCCACACTAATCAAAAGCCTTTTCAATTCATGCAAACATAAGGAAAGTTTCAAAATGACCGCCATAAGAAGTGGTTCACATACCTACAACAATTCCACTTGAACATTAAGTACAAGAACGATAGCGCGAATCGTGTTGCGGATTGCCTCAGTTGATCCCTATTTGTGGCACTAACCACGGCTCTTAGCTCATGTGGGCATGAGACATTTGAGTGACCATAATTATACAACAGTGAATCTGACTTCATTGCTACATATCAGACACTGAGTGTAGGGAAACAAGTTCCAAACTTCCACCTCCAAGATGTGCTCTTGTGTTATTTGGGCCATCTTTCTGTTCCTTCAAGAAAGTGTGCAAAGCTAATTTGTGTGGCCCATTATAGTTGGGTGGAAAGGCACTTCAATGTGTAAAATACAGTAGAAATACTCTAAAAGTATTTTTATTCGCCAAATCTTCGATGATACGTCGGCCAGTATATCAGGTCATGCACTTTTTGTGTCATTTCTAAACCATCCATCAAGAAGCAATGGTTGTACACTCCTCTCTATGTCCTGGAAAAGACATGGGAGTCAGTCTCCATGGATTACATGTTGGGTTTTCCCTCCACCAAGCATGGTCACGATTGTGTCTTTGTGATCGTCGATTGGTTCTCTAAGATGGCCATTTTGGCACCATGTAAAAATATTATCACATTCAAGGCCACTGTTAGGCTCCTCTTTGAGTATGTTTGGGTTCATTTTGGGCTATCGCGGACCATTATTTCACATAGGGATAGCAAGTTCATTATTTCTTTCTGGTCCAACCTATGGTCTCTGATGGACACCAAGTTGACCAGATTGACTACCTTTCATTCCCAAACAAATGGGCAAACGGAAGTGGTCAATAGGATGATTTTGTATATTTTGAGCATGTACAATTCCAACCATCCATGTACATGGGATGAGAGCCTTCCATATGTTCAACATATCTATAACAGATCCCTCCACAACTCTATTGGCCATAGCCATTTTTACGTATGTTTTGGGTTCCTTCCATTAGCCCCATTGACGTAGCTCTTCTCGTTCCATCTTCACCGACAGAGTCCTGCCACGCTTAGACCAAGGCAAACATAGAAGCCAAATTTGTTGAATGTATCTAGCACCTCCAACAAGAGGTTCATGATATATTACATAAGGCCAATTCCAAGTATAAGCAACAACATGACCAGCATCAAGTTCCACACAAGTTTCAAATTGGTGACAAGGTATGGTCGCATTTGCAAAAAGATCACCTCACGGGTCCCCATAGGAAGCTCATACCACTCCAATATGGGCCTTACACCATCACAAAAGTTGTGGGTGAAAATTCTTTCAAATTGAGTATTCCTCCTTTCCTTGGCGTACACCTGGTATTTAATGTGGAGGTGCTTCGACCATATCTCCCACCATTGTTGGACACCTTGTAGGTGGTTGAGAAATTGGCTCCTACAAAACTCAATTATGAATTCCTTGAGCAGGATATAGTGGATCAGATCATGGACACCAAGATGAAGGGCACCCTCTAGTAGAACATACAATTCTATCAGGTTGTCAAAGAAGGACAACTTCTTCAGCAAGGAAAATGGCTCACCCATATTTAGATTTAGAGGAAGTTTCCCCATCTACTCTGGGAACTTGATGCAAAGGGGACCATTGCTTCCTAAAGGGGGAGGACTGATCCAAGTGGATATCGATGTCCACCCACCTCTTCCACTAACTCAACATGGTTCTCCATCTGATCAGTCTTGTTATGATTTTCAAGGATTTTCTGGGTCCTAAACTTCTGGGTCCATTTTGAGGCCCATAACGATCTTTTTAGACAAGTGATGGGGGCATGGATTTACCTTTAGCAAAAACAATCAACCAATCTAGATTGTTTTATTATTGTCCTTAGTTAGATTTTTCCAATGAGTTATTATGTGTGTGTAATCACTCAAATTCTAAATGCATAAATAAACCTAGTAATTTGCAACCATTAAACAAACAAAGTAGAAATACATTGATTATGATCACATAATTCACAAGAATGAGCAAGTGGTGAGAAACTTACCTAAGAGTTGATGACAATGACTTACTTCCAACACTATACATGTTGAATTGTTTCTCTCCAAGCTTTGATCCAGCATGCCACAAGAGAGTGTGGGGGACGAATCTCCTCCCAAACAACCTCTCAATCATCATGACTAAGAGCTCCAGAGCCCTCAATCAACTACCTATGTCATCTTCCAAGTCTTTTCCTCAAATTGCACAAGCCCCAAAGATGTCACACTTTCTTCTCCACCTTCATTATATAGAATTCTTATTACCCATTCATGCAAGAATTTCCATGTATAAGTTACACTTGTCATTAAACAATTAATCATGCAGTTTTTAGCCTTTTTTAATTTAGCTTTCCATAAATTTATATTTTATTATTTTCCCCTTTTATTCTATTAATAAATAATTCATTTTATTTATTTATTTTAATCTTTTACTTTATTTATTATTACTTTCATTTTTTATTTTATACCATATAAATATCTATTTATTTATTTATCATTATTATTATTATTATTTAATAATATGGGGCATTACATACTCCCCCCTTCAAGAAACTTCATCCCGAAGTTAACATTAATTATGTTACTTATAGGTTTTTAATTAGCCCGTGTATCTTCCACAACACCCTATGTTGGACTAGTATAAAGCCACCCAAATGACTGCAGCAGGAATCAAAAGTCCACATCACAACACCACGGAAGCACGAGTACTCTTTAGTATTTCTTCCCGACTTTCGGAACCGGGATTAAAGCCTCTCGGACTATCCGGGGCCCTAAGGCTCGAGACCTCGTCTGCTTAAGCAGGCATCTAGATCAATAAACACATACATTAGTGTTGACAGTTGGAAAAATGTCTTCTTCAATAGGAGATCATCATCCGATCAAGGCCCAAATTAGACCTATGCTCATTTGGTATGGTGATGTACACTGGTATGTGAGCTTGGTTGCCACTAAATGGATTTTGAAATCGACTATAAAGTTGATCCAATTAAATCACTTATTTAATCCTAAATCTAATTTAACATATCTAAATGAAACTTAACTAATGTTATGTCTACTTTCCTATCCTAATTAGGAGAAAATCAAATCTAAATGTTAGATATATCACTGAATGATTAATTATCAAGAAAAGAAATAGTTCATAATCTCAATAATTATATGTCCTAAATGTATTTTGTAACTTATAGAAGATTAACCCACACATTTATGTATTTAAATGTAATCAATAAAATATAAATGATAATCAAATTAGTAAGTTAAAATAGTCTCATATACTCAAATTTGAATTAATAAAACATTCACAAGGGAGTAAAAGAATAGTCTTATCACAACAAATGAGAATGTCCTTTATTGATCATCAGTCTTCAAACCCTAGTATGCAAAACAAAGTTTCAGATCTTTCAGCCCAAGGAAAACCATATGTTTTTTTCTATCATGATAGAAGTATCAAAGCCTTTGTCATTCCCTTGGTTCCCTCTAGCAGAGAGAAACCCTACTACTATGGCACCTCCCACCATAATAGTGTGGCTCTCTGACCCCCAAAGATTTCATTTTTTGGGTCCTTGTCCCCTCTCCTTGCAAATGTGAACCGATGCTCTTTTGTAATTTTTCTGGAACTCAAATGAGCTCGAAATATCCTCCAAACTATCTCATGCTTGGTTGTACACATTTCACGAAGTATACTAAAATCTATGCAACCTGATTGCATTACACCTTTAACGATGCCACTAAATGCGTGATCCAGCTATTTGGAATCCATCTCTTCAATCAGCGTTCCTATCCTTTTGTTCTATTTATTCATGGCATTACAACTACAATCTTTGTATCTCCACAGGTAAGTGTTTCGATAAAACCCTAGCATGGCAATTCAATTCTTGTGAAAGTAGATTACTACGATGTCGCCTTTTCATAGAATCGAATCAAAACTATTTTGTGGATCTCGTGTTCAACCTCCACGATCTTATTTTCTGGTGACTGAAGCTTCATGGAATTCCTCTCGACTGTGATCTGAACGTGGCACTTTAGATATCACCAGTATCTGGTGTAAAAGCCTCTATGCACTTATGGTACAAACTCTAAGCTATTGTGGGATATTCCACAATGCATGCATGCCCTTTATTTGCCTTGATTTCATGTGGATCTAAGTTGAATCTCCATGATTTGATGATGTTTATCTATTTTCAAACCCTTAGTACGAGTTGATCAGGCTGGCTTCCTCTTCTTTTATGAATTAGTTATAACTGTGCTTTTGTGGCCTGCATATTCTACCTTGTCATTGTACTGTCTACGAGTTGATGACCATTTTTTTCTTCTATGATCTATCATCATCTGATCTTTGGATTGGTTGCAATATTTTAGCGATCTAGAACTGTGATCTCATGCGCCTCTACGATTTCTTTGACACGTTTGTGATATTTCTTCTCCATCTATGATCTGGTTTACCTCTCTCTAATATCCATCAATCAAAGAACATCACATGTGGCAGCATATAGTATGATCTAATTTATGAGTTGTAATATTTTCTTTGTAAACTTGTTTCAAACAATGCTTCATCAAGCAACCAATGGTTATGGATCAAGTTAATTGAAACAAAATATATCCTTCTTTAGAACATAAAAATGATATGTCATCAAGTAATATAGTATAAAAATCATTTTTTAATGAAAGTGAGAGCTTCGTAAAAAATAATGCTTCGCTCAAATTGAAAACCATTGGCTCATCACTAATATATTAGATATATTATTTTAAGACGCATATTGAATTTCATATGAATAAGCCTTAGTTGAACTATTTTATCTTGCCAAAGAGTATAAAAATGTGAAAAAGACATCGTTTTTTAACAAAAGTTTAAAGCTCATAAAAAAAATGATGCATTATTTAAACTGAAAAATAACTGCTCATTTCCCTACTTCAATATGTATTCATTCAATATGTGAATTAACCTTCCTAAGATCTAAATTTTAGTTGAATTATTTTAACCTGTCAAAATGCCAAATTGATTCAATTATGCACTGAAAATCAAATCTTGGTGAAAGTGTCGAAAATTTATGATAACCCAATTTTAAGCAAGACAAAGGTATGAAACCATTCGAGTAAGTCCAAGTGAGTGTGTAAATGATATTGAATGACCATAAATCAATTAGAATCAAATGCCAAGTCATTATGCATGCATTGAGGAGAATGCGACGAAATAGCTAGCTTTCATGATGCAACAAGCTTATCACCAAAATCATGATAATTAAGCTACAGTAAATACATTTTCATGTTCACAAAAAAAAAAATTTAATGATTCCTCACTTCTCATTCAAAACATGAACGTAATAATACCAATCACCCTTTCATGGCTTCATTCCAAAGCATCACATCATCAATTCATCATCCCATAAATCAAAAGAATCGATCATAAAAGCACTCAAAAATTAAAAGAATGAAAAGACTAAAATAATTGAGAAAGAAAATAATTTATCTAACCATAGAACCACCCATTCAAATTAATAAAAGTAATATCAAGTTAAAATAAGAAGATAATAATTTCAAAATATAATGGGGGGTCCCTTTATTTTTGCTAAAAATTAAGGGGAGTTGTTGAGAGCTCAATAACCAGTCATCTGGATCAATACTCACGTACACCACGCATCTCAAAAGGTTAACATAAACTCTCTCCATAACTACTAGGTACAATCCCCAAGCATCGAATTCCAATCCCACAACACCGGTGGAAAACAACAATCTATCCCTTCTTCAAAACTTCAGCATCATAACTCCAATATCAAGCACTATGGCCTTCTCAAGATGGTCCCATCTCCCATCAAGAATTATACTAGGAAAAAGAACCACTAGCATAGGTTGGTTGATTGAGTTTGTCTCCAACCCATAAGGTGATACTTTGTAGATATTATCCTTCATATGTATGGGCTCCCACAAGATCATCAAATAAACTGACCCTCTTGGTCCACTAGTGGATAACCTGAAAATTACCACCTCACAACATTCGACCAATGAATTAGTTATAATAATAATATTAATATATCAAAGAAAGAATCCACATGCTAACTCTCGCAAGTCATCATGAGAATATGACACCATTTTCATCACCACATGCTCACGCATGTAATCATAAAAAATATAACCTCGCCACATATTTATCAAAGACATAGTATTTCATCAACATAATTAAATGGAACCGCATGTTAACATAACATAAGACAAGTGTTATGCCCCAAAAACCCTAGCAATGACAGTGAGTTGTGTTAGAATATGATGGATGTGCTTGTTTAACCATAGACAATATCACTATTGTCACCCAACCATAGGCCGAAGCCACCCCCGAGCACCTTAACCTTGACAGAGAATCATTTCGGAAGCAAACCCTAGGATAGATATCCAAACAAAGGGTGGTGCACCTTTCTCCAAGGATAGCGCACCAAGCAAGAGTAACAAGAGTTGATCAGAGAGTCCAAACCATAACCAAGAGATAGTCCAAGCCAAAACTGAAATCTGCTAGCTGCAGCAACTGCAGCAACAACTCTCCTCCAAACTTGTGCACAAATTGTCCAACTATAGTGTGCAAAAGTGTTGCCTCTGCAGTTCTGAGAATACTGGCCAGAATGAAGACTCGCCTTCTGTATTTATACTAATTCTGGCAGACTTTTTGGGCCGACTTCTCATTCTGGAAAAAATTCAATAGAGGAAATACACATCCAGAGATAATAAATGTAATAAATCTTAAATAAATTAATTAGCATTAAACAACACTTTTTTAGTAACTAATAGGGTAATAACCTAGCAAAAATTAAAATGCAATATACGTAAGCCTAGGGCCAAAATCAGTTTTAAAACCCCCTATTTCAATATTAGTAAGACTTTAGGGGATAAAGTTACAAAATCAAGTCGCATCGCTTCTCACGAATCAAGGCTTCTCACGGATCAAGACGCATCGCTTCTCACGGATCAAGTCGCATCGCCTCCAGGCCTCATCTCAAATCATGAGATGAGGCCTGGAGGCGATGTGACTTGATCCGTGAGAAGCCTTGATCTGTGAGAAGCGATGTGACTTGATCCGTGAGAAGCCTTGATCCGTGAGAAGCGATGCGACTTGATTTTGTAACTTTATTCCCTAAAGTCTTACTAATATTGAAATAGGGGGTTTTAAAACTGATTTTGGCCCTAGGCTTACGTATATTGCATTTTAATTTTTGCTAGGTTATTACCCTATTAGTTACTAAAAAAGTGTTGTTTAACGCTAATTAATTTATTTAAGATTTATCACATTTATTATCTCCGGATGTCTATTTCCTCTATTGACTTTTAATAATTCTTTAGTATATAACATTTCATTTAGCCGACTTCTTCTCTTGGAGGCTAATAACCTAATACAAGTCAGTCTCTTGAGCCGAATTGTCTTCTAGGGTTATTAGCCAACTAATTAGGGTTTCTTCTTGCTTCTTGGAATATTCTATTCTCATCAGGTTTACACATGGAGGTAAATACCTCCCGCAACTACCATAATATCAACACTCCCTCCTAGATAGGGAGGTATTGAAGGTAATGGTCTTGAGCACAAACATACCATTCACCCGGTAGCATCAACATAGTCGTATAGATTATCTCATGATTAGATCATGAGCACCATCATCACTATCAGTGTCATCAACTGCATCATCTCTCGAAACCATACTCCATCTGAGTAATCAGGCATGATGTTGGATAAGTCACTCACTCCATAGAGTGAAACAAGAACCATTCTTCTAATCCGGACATATGTCCTAGAAGAATAAATGTCCTGGACAATTTTTCGTCTGGGGAAACTCTGTCCATTGATCATCCATCTAGCTAATAATCATTTCCAACACTACCGATAGTCTTCAAGGCAATCGGAACAATGTCATTTAATAGAACACAATTGTGTCTATCCATAGTAGTACACAACTACAATCCAGTGTTACACTGCCACACCAAGTAGCACACAGATAATTGATCAGTGGCATATAGTCACAATCAGTGGAACACATCCACCATAGTAGTATACATCTATTGTCTGGAGACATACAGTCTCCATAACAATCATATCATCTGATATCAACCTGCATAGAAAACATTATTATGATATAAACTGAATCATCTGGGCCATTCTTCCACTCACATCTGTGAGATCTGGAAGAGCATCTGCCCTCATAAGGTCAAACATCAATGATGAGCTATCTGGACTATTCTTCTCAAGAAAGAAAGAATAATTGTCCCGATTTCTGAGCGTGGACCATTCACCTATCTGAGCCATTCCTCCGGCACTAAACAATGTGAAACCTGGAGAGAATGAATCTTCCCTAGGGAACGACTGTCCGGACCATTTCCTAAGGAAATGATTGTCTTGCACCAACCTCCAAAACGGACCATTCTTTGAAACTGCTCACAAATGTGAGCTTAGAAAGAATGAATGTCCAGCGAGGCAGACCAGTCTTCTTGACCACTATTGAGAGTGATCGTCAAGAAGAGACATTGTCCTACACCATTCCCAATGTTGACCACAAGGGGAATCGTTGTCTATGGTACATCAGCAATCCATCAAACTATTTTCATTACGAAAATGATCATTCGATCTGGACCATCTTCTGAACTAGAAAATGCTTGTCCGTCAGAAATCTCAAACCACTTTCCAAACTGGAAAGGAACTACTCGTCCTAGACCATTTTTCGAACTGAAAAATGACTTTCCATAAGTTAATAACACATCAGTTCTCCCTCCCAACCTGGGATTCATCTCTTCCTTTTTCAATAAGGAAGTTGTCTCCACGAGCTCCAGCTTGAGTACGCAAAGTCTTTCATCTTGGATAGAGGCTTTACCAAAATGTTTGCTTATCTTCTCATCTGTGGAGATATATATTGGAGAACCACTTTCTCTTTTCTGGACTTCATCACGGAGAATGTAATGCTTGATCTCAATGTACTTCAGTCTTTCTGGAACACTGGTTTTCTGAAGACTTCATATAGCTCTGATCATTACAATATATCATAGTTGAATTTAGCTCTTTTGTTTCCTGCTAGCTCATAACATCGTGGCAAGGCTCAAACTGGAACATATCCATGTGGCACTTCTTCTGTCATCATGAGAGTTTGTCATAGATTGGAAAACCATCATCCTAGAGTTCTGAGTAGCTATTCTGATACAGTATCTATGTTATAGAAAGTTTCCACCATGCTTCTGTTGTGCATTAGAGGTTCTCCACCAAGTTGTCTTCTTCCATCTGTATGCAAGGGTCTCTTTCTGGTATACCTCAAAGCTTTGAGGTTTCTCTACATACGCTCTTTGTTCAATTATTATGGAGAACAGTCTTGTATTCATTTGATGTAAACTCCAACCCATGGATATTGTGGACGATATAATGGCTCATGTGGAGGTATGTCTGGTTATTTGGAACAAGAAATCACCATAGTCTTCTCCCTCCATCTGGGAGAACCTCTAGTTTTGGATCTCGCAATTCTTTCACTCATAAGTCTTCCATACATTGTTCTTTATCACATCTTTCATTTCCTCTGCTTGATTGATTTTAGTGAGTTCAGATCAGGTTGGTAGTCTTTTGATCCTTGATACAATGACTGGTTGTTCTGACTTTTCTTTCTCTCTTGGAATCTTTCATGTTCTTCCTCATGTTTCTCTTTAGCTCTTAGGTCCATGGATTTTTCTATAGATCCCATGCCCTAAATATTCCAACTTCTTTCTTTCATCATAGGATCATGGATGTGGATGGACAACCAGGGATACTTTGAGGCTTCTTTTCAAAGAGGACTTCTTCTAAAGTCAAATTGAACACGTGTTTCTTTTCATGGTTTCTACCATGGATAGATACTTCACCATCTTCAATGGATCATTAGGATTAGCTCCCTTCTAATCCTTGCTTCATGCATGAATGCATGCTCTTCTTTTGGAAATATATAATCAGCTCCCTCCATCTAACATAGTCCACGCTTCCGTCTACATCCTTATTGCCTTTTTCAAAGTGTCATAAGTATTTATCCAATTTCCTCTTAATTGTTGACTTCTTTCTGTCTTTACTTCTTCTAGGTTTCTTCAATATTGATTCTGATTTTGGCTTATGTTGCAGCTGTTACTTATGTAATAGCTTCCATATGAATTGTTACCAGGAGTTGTTGATGTACTTCATCCTTTCATGTGTATTTCCTGACTTGTATTCATTGTGATAGCAATCCTTATCTTGTTGTTCTTCCATAGGTATAGTTTCTCTTTGAACATATTATCTTCCAAGAAATAGATATGCAAGATATGTACAGAAAACATGGTATGTACAAGAACTATGAAGATTATTGTTACCTTGCCTTTAGAAGAAGAAGTTTGTTTTGTCCTGCTTGATCTTCTTTGTGGGTTACCTTTCTTCAGCAACTGGAGCTTCGTGTGTTTCCTTCCTTTTCTTTAGCTTAGGACAATGATTCTTATAGTGACCATATTTTCGACAGTTGAAGCATTGTATTTTCGACATATCTTTCTCTTGATCTGGCTTCTTCCTTTAGCCAAACTTCCTTTTATTCCTAAAATGCTTGAACTTTGTTGTGAATGCTTGATCATCGTATTTCTTTTGGGGTTTCTCTTTTTCACCGATCCTTGATTCTTCTTGTGCACAACAAGTCCAAAGTTCTTCAAATGTAGGATACACCTTCCTTGTGTTCATGCTTGCGGCAAATGCATCCCATGTCTTGGGAAGACCATTGAGTACTATATTTACCAATTCCTTCTCTGAGATGATTTCTTCAATAGCTTGTATTTGATCTCTTAACTAAGAGATTCTTACAAAGTATGATGTTATGTTTTCATCATCATTCATCTTCATGTCACGGAGCTCATTCTTCAGACTCATTACTTGTCCAATGTTTCTGACTGAGAAGAGGTTTGTTAGGGAATCGTACATCTTCTTAGACGAATCAATATGGGAAATGTAGGGTATCAAGTGGTATTTTATAGAATCCACCATGATACTCATGGCATTGATTTCATTCTCTTTTAACTTCACCATAACTGCAACGTTCTATGGTTCCTTCTCTTTTCCTTCCTCAAACTCTGGTTCCACTATCTTTCCTTTCACGATATCCAACACTTTATTCTTGGCAAGGATGAGATCAATCCTTGTCTTCCATGCTCTAAAGTTAGAAGCCCCTTCTAACTTGTTTTTTGACTTCATAGAGTAAGTCATGGATGCTCTGACTTGGTCAACCCTAGATTTGACCAAAAATTCAAACTTGACGTCTTAGCTTGCTGAGAGTACTAGGAGGTGCGCTAGGCTAGGACGCACTAGTCTATCTGGAAATTAGGTCAATCCCTTCACTTAAGGTGCCTCAACGAAAGGGTTAGGTTTTCTGCAACTGCACCTACTAGTAACCCTAGCGGCAATGCTTTAGTAACTGCTCCTGCTAGAAACCTTAGCGGCAGTTCTTCAACGAGCTTAGTATCCTTATGGCTATGCTCCCTTCTAGTGGTTAGACTGAATGAAGGAGGTGTGGGCCCATAACATGTTATAATATGATGGATGTGCTCGTTTAACCATAGACAATATCACTATTGTCACCCAACCATAGGCCGAAGCCACCCTCGAGCACTTTAACCTTGACAGAGAATCATTCTGGAAGAAAACCCTAGGATAGATATCCAAAAAAAAGGTGGCGCACCTTTCTCCAAGGATAGCGCACCAAGAAAGAGTAACAAGAGTTGATCAGAGAGTCCAAACGATAACCAAGAGATAGTCCAAGCCAAAACTGAAATATGCTAGTTGCAGCAGCTGCAAGAGAAACTCTCCTCCAAACTTGCGCACAAACTGTCCAACTGCAGTGTGCACAAGTGTTGCCTCTGCAATTCTGAGAATACTGGCCAGAATGAAGACTGGCCTCCTATATTTATACTAATTATGGCAGACTGCTTGGGCTGACTTCTCATTTTGGGTACTAATTCTTTAGTATATAACATTTCCTTTATCCAACTTCTTCTCTTGGAGGCTAATAACCTATTACAAGTCATTCTCTTGAGCCTACTTGTCTTCTAGGGTTATTAGCCAACTAATTAGAGCTTCTTCTTTCTTCCCGGAATATTCTATTCTCATCAGGTTCACACGTAGAGGTAAATACCTCCCGCGGCGGCCATAATATCAACAAGTTGTGATCGAGGAACCTAGATGATGGCATAAGCTGGTTAGGATCCCTGTGCATGGGATCGGTCCCAAGTAAAAATGAAGGGATGTGATCCCATCATAGACTACTCGGATGATCTCTTGTCAAAACCAGATATTTTCTCATCCCCGAGGCTGCATCATGATGCACATCATTCCATGCACAAATACTACTCAAGTGAACTCCATGCATCTTGGCCACCTAATGAATTTGGGATCTTTAGATACGGTCCACATTCAAGAGGAATTAATTCATAGATGTAGATCTCTGGGGGATCATGTGAGGCAACGAAGGCATACATCCCTGCATTGAACCAACCTACTCAATAGAATAGACCATCATTTGTAGCAGAGAAGGGTGAGGAGGGGACCGAGCACTCTGTAAACTCACCCACTCTGGTCCAAAAGGTTGATATTGTTGATGGAATTCAAACAATTTTAGGGAGAAAACACAAAATCAAGGGGAGGCGGGGTGGCACACATAGTTGGAGAAGATCTTGAAGTTGTAAAAATAGAATATTTTCATGGTCGAGCCATAGTCGGAAAATTCATGGGTAGGAGAATGGATTTTCACATTGTTATTGCTTGTATGGAAAAATAATGGCAGCCATCTCTAGGATACACACTAATATGCCACTTATTATCCAGAGGTTGGATGGGGTAATTTTTAAGTCAAAGGCTGATGTGAAGAGTATTCTTGTAGGACGGTGGTACTAGGATCGCCCCTTGTTCTGCTCAAATCCATCGCATCCCCTATTTAATTCCAGGGAGGATATTTTATCCAGTCTCTCAATCTGGATTAAACTACCCAACCTCCCCATCAAATTCTGGTTGGATGAGGGCTTAAGAGTCATTGTTGGGGTTTTGGGCACGTACATCATTGCAGATAAATGATACAAATTCTCAAATTATCGCTCTGTAGTATAAATCTTGGTGGACATCGATCCCAGGCACGGTCTCTTTGAATCCATGGATATAGTATTGGGGGACAAAACATATACACAACAATTGGACTATCTACATTTTCCATTTCGATGACCACGTTGTCATCAAGTTGGGCACTTGCATGTAGACTTCGATCTAAGTTTTCAAAGTCCTAGGCCTTCCTATGACCGTGTTGGCTCATCACTTCCACAGCACAAGTCAAACCATATCACAAATGACCTCTCTTCCTCTCTTCCTTCCCTACTTAGTGTTGGTGATGTGTTTGGTGAGGCACAAATGGTGATTTGGAATGAGATATCCTCAAAAGTGTAGGAGGCACACCCCACATGTGAATCGATTATGGAAATTTCGGGTGTGGAGATTGCAACTATTCTATACAAATTAATGGGAGACCTAGAACTTTCAGAAGGACAGCACAACAACCTCCAAGCTATTTGGGCCTCGACAACATAGAATATTCATGTCTCTAGTAATTCAAATCATTCAAACCCTCCCTTCCTGTTGCTCAATTCTGCAGTTCATGTCAATGATTTGAATGATAGGGTGTGGGTGGGGAACATGCCCCTCCCAAGTAATATTGACTCCCCAGGCTTCTCTTCCTGTGAAGACAATTTGGCGACCACAGTTCCCCATTTAGTCCCTCTTGATAATTTATTGAAACTCCTCTCCCTCTCATCAAAGATGGAGTCGTATATCCTCCAGCCCCATGGACATGGATGTGCTTTTCTGGGGGATTAGGTCATGATTTCATGAAGGAGAATGCACACTCGAAAGTTGGCTGCAAATCAGCGATAAATCACACACAAGAGCGTTCTTCTAGAGAGGTTTTCCAAGGAAGGAAAAAATGCATCATAGGGTTCCTTAGAGAATGTATGACCTCTAGGAAGGTTTCCCCATGATCATTATGTCCATCAATTTTCATGGCTTAGGAGGGAAATCCAAAAAACTATCCCTCTGCAGACTCTGTGATGAGTCTAAACCAGACATATTACTTATCCAGGAATCTATGGGTAGATTCAATGCCTTCCTTTTCAATTTAGAATGCCTCTTCCCTTGCTAGAATTTTATTAGCTCAAATGCTACGGGTATGTTAGGTGGATTAATAATTGGTTTGTCTCCTGGAGTAAATATTTATAATTCATACTCCATTACATCTAGTATTTTTACATAAATTTTTAGCATGGGATTGAACCGACATTTACAAATTCTCAATGCATATGGCCCGTATATGGGGAAGGAGTTGTTCTAGAACAAAAACTTTGACTCCGGGATGGAAGCTAATGAAATATTAATTATCGGAGGTGATTTAAATTTTACATTTAATAAGGATGAATTTTGGGGAAGTTTGGATCGTGAGGAAAAACCGTCTAGTCTCTTCCTGGAGAAAATCGAAGCCTGCAATCTAGTTGATGTGGAACCAAATCTAATGAGACCAACGTGGTTCAATAATAGAAGTGGGGAGGATGGAATTCATAAGTGAATGCACCACTTCCTATTCAAGGAAAGTTTTCTATAGGTCATTGGCAATTACCATTCGTTGGTGGGCCCGATTCACTACTCATACCATTGGCCCATCTTTCTCAAACTTGATCGAATAGATGGAAAATCGGGATCGCCATTCAAGTATAACTCTAGTTGGGATAATATTGAGGAATTTAATAAGCTGGTATGTTCCACTTGGAATCTGTTTCATGTGCACGGGGGTCTATCTGCTAGTGAACAATTCATTGAAAATCTTCGTAAACTAAAAAAGGAAGCATCGATGTGGGCCAAAAAATGCAGGAAGTCTATTACAATGGAATTAAATTTAGTCAAAAAAGAATTGAAGTCATATGAACAAGCCATTAGATCCCCACCAGTGTCATCAGTGGTCAGGGATCGTTGCAAAACTCTGTAAACTAGGCGTTGTTCCATATTACTTAAGAAGGAATAAGCATGGTGAATTAAGGGTCGCACTATTTGGCTATAAACAGAAGATCAAAATTCCAAATCTTTCCAAAAATTTGCAAACCACGGGAAAAATTGTAATACTATTTGAGAATTAGAAGATTTGTTTGGGAATGAGAAAAAGGGTTTTGTTGAACTTGTTGACCTGGGGATGACACACTTCAAATAACTATTTGTTGAAAATAATCAAGAATCTATTGGGGGCATGTTGAATCTACTATCCCTATTTTCGAAGATGGTCGAGTAGGTAAATAATAAATAATTCTACAAATAAATATCGAAGGAAGATATTAGTGGGGTTCTGGATTCCTTCAAAAAGGATAAAATCCCAGGGCCCAATGGTTGGATAGTTGACTTCTACATGGATGTCTTTGAGTGTGTGGGGGAGGATCTACTTGGATTAATGGAATAAATCAAAACAGAGGATAAGATAAAAAATAGCATAAACTTCACATTCATATCCTTGATCGCAAAATCAAACTACCACTCTTCCTTCGATGATTTTGAACCAATTGCGCTATGTAACAATATTTATAAAATACACTCCAAAAGCATAGTTATGAGGCTAAAACTATTGTTATCAAATTACATATCTCAACAGAAATTTGGATTCCTGAAAGGCAGGCTCATTCATGAAGATATTGGAGTAGTGTAGGGGGGCCTCCATACCATCAAAACGTAAAGGAAATAGGTCTCAGTCTTTAAAATTGACTTATAAAAACCTTTCGATAGAGTATCTTGGTTGTGTCTTAGGCTCTTATTGTTACACATTGGTTTTGATATGCAAATTGTCAAGTGGATTATGGAATGTGTCACTTCAGTCTCCTTTTCTATTTTAATAAATTTTGTTGGCTCTCCATTCTTTAGATCAAGCAGGCGGATCACACAAGGTTCCCCATTATCCCCCTATATTTTTATTTTTGTAATGGAAGTACTAATTCAAGCTCACATAGAATCAAGAAGCACATGCTCCTTTCAAGGTGTCAGCTTTGGGTCCTTGACTAGACTCACCCATCTGTTATTTTTTTATGATGTTTTAATATTTTTTCATTGTGTTGTTTTAGATTGTTAGACATTAAAGAATATTCTAACCATCTTCAATGTAGGTATGGGAATGGTTGTTAATGAAAGGAAATCCACCATTTATATTCCTATTGTCAATGAAGAGCATAAGGATTTATTTACAAATTCATTTCCTTTTGAACAAAAAGAAGCAGAGGATGGTTTAAAATATCTGGGCTTTTCCATCAAGCCGAATAAATACAGAATTGTAGATTGGTCGTGGTTTGTATCAAATGTAGAGCGCAAAGTGAATCTATGTTGTAATCGTTGGATTTCAAGGGGAGGTCGACTAGCTCTAATAAAATCTGTATTGGAGGCGATTCTTGTCTTTTGGCACCTTATGACTCAAATTACTAAAGGAATTCTTACTCGTGTTATAAAAATCTTCTTCGACTACCTTTGGAAAGGTAGTGTGGAATATAAGGGTCTACATCTAGTAAGTTGGAAATGCCTATCAAAACCCAAATCTTTGGGAGGCTGGGGTCTTAAGGACATAGTCTTGTTTGGTCAGGCGCTAGTAGCCAAGTCATTATGGGTCTTCCTTACACAAGAGAGCCTCTGGAAAAACATACTTATTTACAAATAAATTTCCCCACTCTTCGTAGCGGATTGGATATGGAAAATGAACAAACACGCACTAAATGAGATAACACAATGGAGGGCATTGTCTCGGTCCTTTCCAATGCTTGGAAAATATCTAGCTTGTAACGTAGGAAATGGTGCACAGGTGATCATTGGCTCTGATGCAAATATTAGGTGTGGTGGCATAGTCTTTCTAGCAGAAGAGCATATTCATGCTCTACGCTTGAAAGGAGTTTATCTGGAAATCCTTAGACACCACTTATTTCTTACATATATATGCAGTATCTAACTTGATCCAAAATAATTTATTGATCATATTTGGGTGGTTTGCAAAATTCTGATGATGTGCTTTTTACCCAAAAACTCATAAATTGAATATTAAATTTGCTTGATGATGGTGAGATGACACGATAGAAAATAAAAGAACTCAAATTACATACTTTTGTTTCATCTTTAAGTTCCCTTCAATCCAATGAAAACTGCTTTCTCCATCTCAAATATCAAAAATCATGTGTAAAATTATTCACATGTGCCAATTTAATGTATGATATTAAATTCCATTCCTAAAAACACGAAAATAACTCCACCATTTAAATCCTTGCGAAATTCTCATAATTTTGACTATAAAGTCGACCAATTTCCAAACTAGCTCAACTTCAACCTCTTTGGCACGCAAAACAATGCATTAAATGCCCATTAATGAAAAATTGAGAAAATAGTTTTACAAATGACTTGAAATCACAAAACAGACCTCAAACTCATTATCCTTGTGAAAAATCATGCAAAATTGATATAAAATACCTGAAATTATGTCAAAGTACCATTTGGCACGTTTTACAATGCAATAGAAAACTTGGCTTGTACTTGCACATACTTCAATGCATCCATACTACCTCAGGATTTTTGCCCTATCTCAGACTCTGTGTACCTCGATATCTATGCATAAGGATGTGAGTTGGTCTCGAAATGTGTGCCATTAAATAGGCTCGGTCGACCAACCTCCACGCGAAATTAGTGCAACTTAGTGCTAAATTCAGAGGTATCTCTGTAACAAACGGATTGTTTGGCGGATTGGTTAAAACCTCCCGCTAAAATAGCAGAGGTCGAGGGTTCCATTCTCGTGATCCCCTCATCCATTGGAAAATTTTGTGGTTAGTTTTAAATATATATATAGTATACAAAACATAACAAATCTCGCGCGAACATTAGGTTAAGCTCCCCGGGTGCTATGGTGTTGGTTACATGGTGTATAAAATAGCCGAGGGATAAGGGATTAGGCCCTCGGTCCTTTGTTTCCCATTTACAACTCAATACAAATTTAAATGTAATGTTTGCCATATCTAGGTTAAGACCTAAACTCATGGTGTGTTGGTTGTGGCAGGTATGTTAAGACCATGGGAGGTCACGGGTTCGACCCCGGTTGACTCCAAAAAATTTCATATACATTAAACAATATTGGCCAATGAGGGGCTTCCATGTGGCAGCCTCTCATTGGCTATCCAATGCCACTTGTCAAAAAATGACTCGTTTACTTATCAACCATTGGTAAGACTTTCCAACTCAACATGCCATGTCACCTATTGTACTGACATGTGCCATGTTTCACCCTTGTAGTGGTGACATGTGTCACCTCTTTTTTTTCCTTTTGATCTTTGACTTTTTCTGTTTGACCCAAAGTTTGGCTGCTCATAACGTTTGCATACGAACTCCATTAACTTGTTGTTTGCACCATTGGAAAGTTGACGACGAGCTCTATGCAATGATGTAGTTTTCGGGATGATTTGAGATGGTTGAATATTGATCATTCATGGATCCCCTAGGACCTCTGTGAGCGTTTTGGATCCTCCTGGACCTCCGTGAGTGTTCCTTAGATCCTCCTAGATCACACCTTCCCACTGAATAAATTTTGGACCTCCAAAAGTATAGATATTCAACAATTTAGTGATAATAATTCACTATTACATCGTGTTGTCTCTTTTGGAATTAAGTCTTCATATTGGGTCTTCAATCTTAGGTACTAGAACAATGCACTTCTGTCTTCTTCTCTGGAATATAGCTCTGACACTGGCCTTTGGCACTGTAGCTAATATGATATATAGCTCTGGTTCTAGCTCATAGATTCCCTGAAAACAAAAGTCATATTCACTAAATCTCTGGAATACTTGTATCATGTATTTCAACATCCATTCCCATCTCCTTATGTTGAAGATAGTCCATCTCAGTCGATATGAAACCAAGTTGAATTTTGATCTATGTCTTTCCCATTTGGACTCTCTGTTCTTATATTGTTGATGTATCTGTAGAAGTCCCTAAATGAATACTTTGTCTATTGACACTCTTTTCTTTAAGAACAATTATGTGTGTGTTGTTATCATATGTACCTAATTGCCTCTATTCAAGGTATACATATTTACGAACATGACATAGAATTTTTAAAGATGCTTATAGTATGCACATTTATGTCCTCTTATTCTTTGAAGAGAATCACTTCTCCTTTACCAGCTCTAGAAACTTTTGCATTACTTTGATGCTCTTTCTGCTTTTGATCTAGATGTCCCAACTGCTTGCATCCCTCTATTCCTTCGCTTTCATTTCTTCATAATCAAGAATGTTGTCTTAGACAATTTGATCCATATGTATCATTTTAGCTTATTACAAGACAACACATTTGTCCATATTGTTGTCTAAATCTTAGAAATATTCATAATGATATTCTTCTTACTGTAAAACCATATGCATATAGGTGGTTATCTAGAAATATCTCTAACGATATTCCTCTCACTCTATAACAAAGTGTAATGTGGCTATCTAGGAATCCCTCTAATGAGGTTCCTCTTACTCTTTACATCATATAAGGTGGCAATATAGAAACTCTCTTTACAAAATTCCTCTCACTCATACAAGGTGGCAATATAGAAATTTACAAAGTCCCTCTCACTCTTATAATTTACAATGATTGGCTTACAATACTACTAATATACTTTAAGAGATTTACACATATGCATATTGCATTTACAAATATACATATTTACAAAAAAATTAAAGATGGTTTACTTATGGACTCATTATCCCCGGTGTACTGGGAGGAGTCTCGCAGCTTCCGACCTCTGACACTGCCTCTAACGTTGATGTTGAATCTGACATTGAATATGATGTAGAATCTGATGTTGATTCCAAGTAACCATTAGACCAAACTATAGGTCTTCTCGGTAACCTTTATAACCTCTCCTTGCAAATAACTAGCATTATTGTTGTGTTTGGAATTGCTTCTCTTGAATACACAAGTACTCGGTCACGATGGAATGTGACTGCATAACCATCATCCTCAAATGTTGCAATTGAGAGTAGGTTTACCTTTAAATCTGGAACATACAATATATAATTTCTGATTCCCATAAATCCTCCCGACTCGAACTAGAATATTACATATCCATACCCCTTATTTCTTGTCTGGTGTTGGTTCCAAATCCCACAAAGAAATCTGTGTTGGACTCTGAGAAACTCAAAAATATTGATCTCATCCCGATCATGTGGCGATATGATCCATTGTTCGTGATCCATTATTTTATGTCTTCATATATCACTTTTTCAAGACCAGCCATCAGGAAGTATTCTTTCCCAATCCTTTCAGTAAGACCATTGACTTCATCTGGAGTTGTTGCTTGTCTTCTTACAAGTGCCTTTACATCTTTTTTGTTTTGCTTCAGACATAAGTGCGGGTAAAGTGTCCACCACTTATCAATTTGGTGTCCACTCTTACTGCATTAAGAACAGAGCATCTTGTTCCACGATCCCTTCTTATCATTCTTCATTTTCCTCTGACTTGAGAAATGATCTACCTTCTTCTTAGAGGGATTTACTTGCACACACTGTCCTCTTCGACACTTCTCCACATCATGGTTTTTAGATCCACAAGAAGCGTATGGATAACTAGACCATTCACCAATGGGAAAAGTTTTAATTCCTTCTCTTGTAGCATGCACATATTTCCCTGGAGATGACTTGCACATCTTACCTTTCTCTAGACTGGAAGGTAAAGCCAATTATTGTTGTAGGACTTCTTCCTCTGAAGTTATCTTTGCTTTAGCTACCCTCGAGCACTCTCCATCTTGATGGGAGAAAGAATAATATGAAGAGTCTTCCTTCTTGATCATGTTCTTGGAGGGAGATAATCTCTCTTGTAGTGGAGACTTCTCATTCTTTGTTTGTCCAACTTTACTGATTGATGGTGCCATCTGCAACTTTCTCTCTAGTTCATGAAAAATACTCACGTGGAAATATTCATGACATAACAGTCGATATTGCATCCTTTGCTTCTCTTCCTCAAGAGTTTGCAATTGCATTCTTAACTCAGGATTCTCTTTCTAGATTTCGGTTAATGTTATTTTTCAATCTCAACTTCATGAGAACTTTACTCATCTTGTTTTCTTTATAAGAGTCTTCAAAATACTCACCAACCATATCTAACTTGATCCAGAATAATTTACTGATCGTATTGGGGTGGTTTGAAAGATTCTAATGATGTGTTTTTTACCCAAAAACTCATAAACTTGAGATTACATTTGCTTGATGATGGTAAGATGACACAACAGAAAATTAAAGAATCAAATTACATACTTTTGTTTCATCTTTAAGTTCCCTTCAATCCAATGAAAATTGTTTTCTCCATCTCAAATATCAAAAATCACATGTAAAATGATTCACATATGCCAATTTAATGGATGCTATTAAATTCCATTACTCAAAATAAGAAAATAACTTTACCATTGAAATCCTTGCAAAATTCTAAGAATTTTGACTATAAAGTCAACCAATTTGCAAACTAGCTCAACTTCACCCTCTTTGGCACGCAAAACAATGCATTAAATTATCATTACTAACAAATTGAGCAAAGAGTTTTACAATCAACCTCAAATCGCAAAATAGACCTCATATTCATGATCATTGTGAAAAAACTTGCAAAATTGATAAAAAAAAAATACTTGAAATTCTGTCAAAGTACCATTTGGCACGTTTTACAGTGCAACACAAAACTTGGCTTGTACTTGCATGTACTTCAATGCATCCATACTACCTCAAGATTTGTTCCATGTCCCAGACTCTGTGAACCTTGATATATGTGCATAGGGATGTGTGTTGGTCTCAAAATTTGTGCCCTTAAATAGGCCCGGTCGGTTAACCTCCACATGAAATTAGTGCAACTTAATGCTAAATTCGAAGATATCGCTGTAACAAATAGATTGTTTGGAGGATTGATTAAAATCTCTTGGTAATATATATATATATATATATATATATATATATATATATATATATATATAGTATATGGTTTATTATATACTATATATATAGTATACAAAACATAACAACTCCAACGTAAACATTAGGTTAAGCGCCTTAGGTTCTATGGTGTTATATATATAAATAGTATATGGTTTATTATATACTATATATATAGTATACAAAACATAACAACTCCCACGTGAACATTAGGTTAAGTGCCTCGGGTTCTATGGTGTTGGTTACATGGTGTATACAATAACGAGGGGCTAAGGGCTAGGGTTGAGGGCTTAGGCCCTCAGCCCTTTACTGCCCATTTACAACTCAATACAAATTTATATGTAATGTTTTCCATATGTAGGTTAAGATACAAACTCGTGGCGTGTTGGTTGTGGTGGGTATGTAAAGACCATGGGAGGTCATGGGTTTGACCCTCGTTGACTCCCAAAAATTTTATATACATTAACCAATATTGGCCAATGAGGGGCTGCCACATGGTAGCCTCTCATTAGCTATCCAATGCCACTTGTCAACAAATGACTTGTGCACTTGTCAATCGGTGGTACAACTTGCCAACTCAACCTGCCATGTCACCTATTGTACGAACATGTGCCACATGTCAACCTTGTAGTGGTGACACATGTCACCTCTTTTTTTCCCTTTGACCTTTGACTTTGCTTGTTTGACCCAAACTTTGACTGCTCATAACTTTTTCATACGAACTCTGTTTGACTTTTCGTTGCATCGTTGGAAAGCTGACAACGAGCTCTATGCAATGATGTCATTTTCAGGACGATTTGAGACAGTCAAATTTTAAGCATTTATGGATCCCCTGGGACCTCTATGAGCATTCCTTAGATCCTCTTGGATCAGGAGTCTACACTTTGAACCATGTTTCAAATGTGGAGGTGTATTCCATATGGGCACAGATCTGGTACTCAACTGTGGATTTGGAATTGGAGGATAATTGGGCACAAGATTGGTCTTGCTACATTTAAAAACTCTGGAGAGCTCACATTTGCCTCTCATAAAATACTAATGAATTAGCTTGTTCTTTTCCCTAGTCTAGTGGGTACTAGTCTACTAAACTAGGTTATTATTTGTTGATGGCTAATGGGGAAGAAAACACTCCTTGGTGGTACAGCCAGATTTGGAAAATCAGAGTGCATATGAAAGCCATTCTCTTTTATTCGCTGACACTCAAAGGAAGAGTCCTCTCTTAGGATTGACTCCAAAAAAGTGCCCAACAAGGACTGGGGATTTGTTATCTATGTAAAAAGGCAGAGGAAACCAATGCATGCCTCTTCTTACAATGTGACTTTTCCAAACAGATCTGGTCCAAAGTGAAAAATCGTATGGGGATCACAAATATGTGGTCAAAGGATAACATATTAAAAAATTTTAAATAATTATGTTCAAACCCGAGACTTATTTTTTGGAAGGTGCTACCAATACCAGTTTCTTGGGGCCTGTGGCTCGCCTGAAATATTATCCTCTTCGAAAACAAAAAATTCCCATCCATCAAAGTCTCGCAACAAGTAAATTCCATGCTTCAGTTCTATAAGGCCTCACCAACTTCAAAGGATTCCATAGTCCTCAAACCTTTAAGTATCAACAAATCCAGACCATGGAGGTTCTTTGACAAGGAATGCCAAGGCCCTTTAAATATCTGTGGACTAGGCATCATCTTTTTTATTACTCAAGCTCATTACTTTCATGGGAAATCCAACATTGGAACTGGTACAAACAATTTAGTAGAATTCTATGCACTCTTTGCACTACTAAAATTGGAAGCAAATAAGGGAGTGAGTGATATAGAAATTCATGGAGACTAAAAATTATGCATAGATTGGATGAAGGAATCGATTCAGCTTGAACATTTGGAACTACAATTGATAGGACAAAAATTGAAAACCATCTCTAAAACGTTCAACGAAATCCAGTTTGTTCATATCTTCAGGGAAAAAAATATGGAGGTTGAATCACTCTCTAAAGAGGCGCTCCACATAAATTTCAATGATATTATATGGGAAGAATTTATGGATGGATCTTTGGTCTCTAGAGTCGATTAATGTTTCTTTTAGATTCTTCTTGTTATTTTGCAGTTTTGTGAAACATCAATAGATGTATTTTTGCAAGTTTGTGATATTGTTATCAGGCCATCTTAGTGAAACTCTTTTTTGTTTAGGTCAATTGACCCATAACAATCTATGTGAAAGCGCCTTTTGAATGTACAATCTATATCTTAATAGAAAATATGAATTTTTTTCGAGGAAAAAAAAACATAACATAACATCGTATGTAAATACCACAGGGTTCTTAAGAGAGTATCACATCATGAATATAATAATCACCTCAACACATAACACGTGCAGAGAAATAAACACCATGAACATTCTTATCATGATTCATCAGAAAAAATTCAAATTCACTAGCCTGCATATATAAATGAGGAATACTAGTTTTTATATCTAATGAAAGAAATATCACCAAAACATCGATCTAATACATGGATCTTCTTGGTTAAATTTTTCATCCCAAGCTAACTCTGAAAAGGATCATCAATACTATGAGTGTCGTGTGATCATCCAGATGACATTTGTTTTCCAATTATCATTTCCTCTTCTTTCAACAAGAAGGTTGCAATTTACGGGAATAGTCACATTATCAATATGCTAAAGTTTTCATATATTTTCCTTGTCTAAATACACTATTGAATTTCGCATAAACCCCATCATCTAGAGCCACAATTTCTAGTCATGTATTCTTGGTTATTATTATTATTGGTTTTACTAGCATCCCATAATTTATTGGTTTTACTAGCAATGCCATAATTTATATTTTGGTCTTTACCCAAGGTTCTTACATCACTTTACATATTTGGGTTATTCAATCAAAGACCACTATACCCAATAGTATGTAAATACTAGGTCATCATTATTTAAGTTTTTTGTCATGCTTAATCCACCTATACGAAGGAATGGTTAAGCCCTAGTGATTTATCCATCACATGTAATTATCATTGGTCACACTCAGAAGGATTAGCTCTTCTAATCCAAATACACAACTATTCATAGGCATACCAACTTCTTACTCTTTATGATAGGTTTTTTTCTCATCAGTTGACACAATTTATTTCCTTTGCCAAAAAGTAGACAATTGTTATCCTTGATCATTTAAACATTTTCCTAATCTATCACTTGTCATCCCTAGCTAGTTGCAAGTGTTTTTAGTTCACAATTCCTAATCTTAACACCTTAAAATTATATGGGTCATGTTCCTTACTAATCATTAAATTTGTTCAATATACTCATCAATATCATTAAGTGACTTGTTGCTAGACAAGGACACCCCTTCATTATCTTCACGTAAATTGGCTCTAAGCTATATAACATTTTCATAGGGTTTTTTTTTCATTATTCTCATCCCTCCAAGTTGGTTATGGCTACTAGAATGACAATAAGTTATCATCATTAGAAAAATTGCAAGTTCATTGTTTTCCCTTCCTCCATAGGTAACTTTATCAAATGTATATGATGCAGGAGCATCCACACGTCATCAAGCGAGCCAGCGCGCATGGAGAAAGAGCCTACAGCTGGACAGTGCCAGCATGCACATTTTGAAATGCTTTGGAGATTGTTGCGCCGTCGTTTGGACGGGGCATTCAAAGCCGAGCGCAGTTGTATCGTATTAGTAKATATGAAGGCATTTATTAGAATTAATGTTGTTAGATAGGAATTAACTATAGATTAGACAGTTTTTGCTTCAGAGAGGGAAAACGGAGTATAGACACCCTCCCTTGTATCATTGTACATTATTATTCAGATCCTCATTCATTTTTCATAGAGGAGGAGCAAGAGAGAGCAGAGCCGAGAGAGAGCTTGTGAAGAACTCCATGTACAGTCATTGAATTAATAGGAAGAGCTTGATTCAATCATCATGGATGTGTTTGATGCTTTCGTGTTGTTGATGCTATGCCTTTGTTTACTTGCTTCATTTTATGCGTATCTTTTGTATGCTGCATATGTGATTGCTTATAAGGTCAGGAACCTGAGAGAATGAGTTTCAATTGTTTCTCTGCTTGAGCCGTGAGATTCCTGCATTGAGTGCAGTCGAATACCTCCGCATAGAGTGCGTTGAGGCGGCTAAGTAGTTGGACCTTAGTTTCTCTTTTTCCCAGAGTTGGATTGAGTTATTCGAGCCGTGCAGGTGAGTGCAGGCCGAGGAGGAGTCTCAGTCGCAGCCTGAGAAGGAAAGGGCTGAGACCCGGTCGAATGTGTGAAGTGCCCAGAGCCCAGGAGAACTTCAACACTTGGAGAGTGGTTGAAGGTTGAAGGGTGAGCAGAGCGCACGAAGGACCTCTGAAGGTGTTTGAAGACGAAGCTCAGAAGGGATAGCCCTTTTGGTTCATTGAGAACTTGACTCCGCAGAGGCAGCGCAGGAAAGGTGGCGGAGCGGAGGACTCTTCGAAGAGGAAGAGAATAGGCGACTTGAAATAGTCGGGCAGTTTCACGAGATTCCGCGGATCGTCAGATCTAGAAGGAGCTGCTAGAGGTTAAATCCGCAGGCGCACGGAGGAACCATCTCCACCGCACTTCGGAAAATCGGGGTTTGCGGGACAAAAAGATCCTATGCACTTTGAAACCGCGTGAGGAGATTTCCCGAGTTGATCGAGGCCGTTGATCCTAGCACGGACAGGTGGCACAGATCCGGAGTATCGGACTTTCGGCATTCGGGGTTTCCAAAAGCTGGAGTTTTGGAGTTGTG
>JZKD02S1673154.1:659313-681170 GCA_000966675.3 Picea glauca | reverse complement strand
AGAACCTGAAGGTAGACTCCTTCTGGACAGCTGACTCTCCCTCTAACCTATTGACTCCCTCTAAGTTTGCACAACCTTCGGAGCTACCTGCTCCTTCTTCTTTGCCACTTTGCTACTGCTTTCCATAGCTCGCATAGGCTGGCCCTTTAGCCTATACAACTTTCTCTCTTTAACTCCTAGAACAATTGATGTGTTTGAGCTAGATCCTCTGGGCATGATCAGCCCCTATCCATCCAGGAACAATACTTCAAAGCCCTTCTTCTCAATCGTTGAGACTGAGAGCACACTCCTCCTAAGCTTTGGCACCCATAACACATTCGTCATTCTCAACACACCTCCTGACTCCATCCGGAATGGTATTGTTCCAGATCCCTGTACTACATGCTTGGTCCCCATACCAAGTTCCACATACATATCTAAGTCAAACTCTGTGACGCTCTCGAACAACTCCCGTGCTCCTGTCATATGACATGTGGCTCCACTATCTATTAGCCATGCACCAACTGATATGGTGCCCAAGGAAGTCTGGGAAACAAGTAAAAACTTTGTCTGTTCAAACTTCTTGGCAAACTCATCCGCTTGAGCCCTTGTCGACGCAACTAATCTAGTTGTATCATATTTTTGCCCTTCTTCCTCTCCAGACACTGTGAAGCATAGTGGCCTTGCTTATGACAAGCAAAGCACCTGACCTTGCTAAGGTCCGTCTTCTTTCCCTTCTCTGGAGATGCCTCTCTCACTGTGTTCTTCTTCCAAGAACCATTTCCTTTTCCCTTCCTAGCATGAGCAGCTAGGGCCTGAATGCCATCATCACTACCTCTATGCTTGTTCTTGGACTCTATCCAAGCCTCCTCCTATATGCAATCAACCCACAGTCTGTCAAATGGTGGCAACTTCTCTCGTGCACAAATCCCTTGCACAAATGGTTCCCAAGACCCACGAAAACCATTCAATGCCACATTTACCAACTCTGTGTCATCAACTGCCTCACCAATGGCTACAGGTTGATCGCGAACATGAGAGATCCCCATCAGGTAGCTAGCAATTGTA
Organism: Picea glauca; assembly: GCA_000966675.3. Classification (NCBI taxonomy): domain Eukaryota; kingdom Viridiplantae; phylum Streptophyta; class Pinopsida; order Pinales; family Pinaceae; genus Picea; species Picea glauca. The sequence goes on along the minus strand of JZKD02S1673154.1, from coordinate 680,123 downwards.
TATGAACTGGACATCTCAACAGATCAGAGTTGATGCCTCAAGGTCAACTTTCGGCTTATATTCCCACTTTGGTATAAGCCCACCAAAGCATAATACATATTATTTGTTGTCTTCTCGGAAATATGAGGAATCAAGTGATCCTTCACAGAATCCAGCAACATCGGCATGGCCTTCACTTCCCTCTTCTTATGAGTTGCCAAATTCTTGTGCATCCTTTGGATCTGGAATCACCATCTCAACACTCTTTGAGATCATTCTCTTCCAAGAGAAAAAGGATCCTAGCCTTCCAAGCCCGAAAATTAGTGGCCCCTTCCAATTTTCCCTCGTCTCTAAGAGTGCTCACCATTGTGTCCAAACAAAATCATAAATCTACAGCAAAAGATCTACAGCCACTTGTCTCGAGAAGATGATGCCCTCGCTCTCTAGAGCCTACGCTTTGAAACCATGTCAATTTTTCAAGGCAATTAATGCATTCAATTTCAAATCTGAAAATTACTTCCAAGTGACCTCAAACAGTAAACTAGGGTTGTTATCACTGAATAATTTTATACTGAAATTATAACAGAAAATTACAATGGAAACACAAAGATCGAAGAGAACTCATCCATGCACATGAGACACAATTTTGTGTTCTGTAAAATTTTCTGATTGAGAAATTTTGAGGACAAAAAACAATCCTCTCAACAAATTACACCTTCATCAAAATTCCAAAAAAACTTCCAACTTACAAATATGTTGTTGAACCTTGCTGACATCGCAATGATACAGATGACGTCACTCTATGGTTCGCACATGTGGTGTGGACTGTACAGATCACACGTGTGGCCTATTTTTTGTTGTTGCACAGTCCACACATATCGTACAGACTGTACAACTCACATGTGTGGCCTCTCTTGTTGATCCTCTCACACGTGTGAGCTCACACGTGCGGCCTCTCTCTCTTGGTTGGAAAATCAGAAAAGCAAAACAAAAAAAACCTAGGCCAGATTTGTCCAAGTGAAAATTTCCTTTGTTGAAATTGCCACCCCAATCTCCTTGGCACAAGTGTTCACTCACTTATGCCAACTTCATAATGTCACAATGAGATGTGTGGTGCCTCCTCACATTGCCTCTCCTTTTATAGGAGTCTAATAAGTGAGTTTAGGAACCCCTGCTAAACTCAAAAATAACTTAGAATTGTTTATTCCTCCATGTGGGTGTGAAGCCCCAACACAAGACCCAGCTCCATACAAGAGGGGTTTTCACAAAATAAAAATGCAATGTGAGTGCCAACAAAGATTTCCACATGCCCGACACCAAGGCCAATGTGAGAATACCTGCACGAAGCTACAAAAAGATCAACAGTATAAACAATAGCATACATCAGATTGCCAACACCACTTGCATAGAGAGCAAGGGACATGTCTACTTCTCCTCATGTCTTGAGACACTAATTTTAAATAACTCTACACCTGCAAGAATATGAACCTTGACCATTTACATTCCTACATATTAAACCTATGCAATATTGTTTCAACATATTTCCTCTTCTTCAACCAAAGTTTCATGTTTCCCTAATCTCTTTTAACTTCCTCTTATTCAACCGTAGAGCTTCCTTACTTCCATAAGTGGACATCGTGTAGTCAACTTCTATAGTTGACAATGCGACTACAATCTACCTCTTGCTCATCCAACTGATTACTCGACCAAATAGGTTAAAAACATAAACACTTGTAGATCTTATGAAGTCAAGATCTCCAACATAGTCTGCATCAGCAAAGTCTTGCATACTATTTGTGAGGTCCAAGTCTTCCTTGTAGTAGATTGAATAATTTGAAAAACAAAGCAAATATCTAAAGACCCTATTTACAGTTGTCCAATGTTCCTTCCTTGGTTTTGACATATACCTAATCAAAAATCCCACTGCATGAGCAATGTTTGGTCTAGTACAAACAATATCATACATTAGATTGCCAACACCACTTTCATAGGGAACAAGGGACATGTCTACTTCTCATGTCTTGAGACACTAATTTTAAATACCTCTACACCTACAAGAATATGAACCTTGACCGATTTACATTCTTGCATATTAAACCTATGCAATATTGTTTCAACCGGAGTTTCATGTTTTCCTAACCTCTTTTAACTTCCACGGCCAAAATAAAATTTGCAACACCAAAGTCTTTTGTATCCAATTCAATGCAATGTGGGTGCCAAGAGGAGTTTTCACAAAATAAAAATGCAATGTGAGTGCCAACAAAGATTCCCACATGCCCAACACCAAGGCCAATGTGAGAATACCTACCTGATGCTACAAAAACATCAACAGTATAGATTGCCAACACCACTTGCATAGGGAACAAGGGACATGTCTACTTCTTCTCATGTCTTGAGACATTAATTTTAAATAACTCTACACCTGCAATATGAACCTTGACCGATTTACATTCCTGCATATTAAACCTATGCAATATTGTTTCAACATATTTCCTCTTGTTCAACCAGAGTTTCATGTTTCCCTAATTTCTTTTAACTTCCTCTTATTCAACCGTAGAGCTTCCTTACTTCCATAAGTGGTCACTGTGTATTCAACATCTATAGTTGACAATGCAACTACGATCTACCTCTTGCTCATCCAACTGATTACTCCACCAAATAGGTTAAAAACATAAACACTTGTAAATCTTATGAAGTCGAAATCTCCAACATAGTCTGCATCAACAAAGTCTTGCATACTCTTTGTGACGTCCGGATCTTCCTTGCTAGCAGATTGCATAATTTGAAGAACAGAGCAAATATCTAAAGACCCTCTTTACAGTTGTCCAATGTTCCTTCCTTGGTTTTGACATATACCTAATCAAAAATCCCGCTGCATGGGCAATGTCTGATCTAGTACACATAATAGCATACATCAGATTGCCAACACCACTTTCATAGGGAACAAGGCACATGTATACTTCTCATGTCTTGAGACACTAATTTTAAATACTTCTACACCTACAGGAATATGAACCTTGACAGATTTACATTCTTGCATATTAAACCTATGCAATATTGTTTCAACATATTTCCTCTTATTCAACCAGAGTTTCATGTTTCCCTAATCTCTTTTAACTTCCACGCCCAAAATAAAATTTGCAACACCAAAGTCTTTCATATCAAATTCAAAAGACAATTGAGTTTTGACATCCTTGATGACAAGTGATTCCTTGTTGTTTCCAATCAACAACACATCATCAACATATAAGACCACATAAACAAAATGATCACCAACTAGCTTGGAATACACAAATGATCGACTTGGCTTCTTAAGAAATTGAGTTCCAATATACGAGTATCAAACTTTTGATACCACATTCTTGAAGATTGCTTTAATCGACACAGAGACTTCTTCAGCTTGCAAACCAATTTTTATTGCAAAACCTTCTGCCTATTTCATGTAGATTTCCTCTTTATGATCCCCATGTAGGAATGTTATCTTCACATCCATCTTCTCTACTTCAAGATCAAAAGAAACAACGATAGACAAGAAATCCAATAGAAGCTAATTTAGCAACAAGAGAAAAAAAATCACCAAAATTAACTCCCTCCAGCTGGGAATATTTCGTTGTTGTTAGATGAGCCTTCTACTTCTCTACTTTACCTTATGCATTAAACTTCTTCTTAAACATCCATTGGCTAGCAATAGGTTTCCTTCTAGCCGACAACTCAACTAGATCCCAAGCCTCATTTTTAGCCAAGGTATCTATTTCTCCAACCTTGGCCTTCATGGTAATAGATAAAACAAAACTAGAACAAAAATTAGGTGGGGTATACCTTTCTAGTTGCCTTCTTTCCCAAACTAATTTCCTCAAGATTGGAATCTGAGGTTCTTCCTCTTCTTGTTCATATTCTTCTATTGATTAGGATTCTTCACCCTCCAACTCAAACTCCATTATTTCTAGTTCTTTTTCCCTTTGTTGGACTTCTTGTCTAGGAACAGTTTTAACCAATCCATGCTTCATGCAAAGTTTTATCAACCGGTACTAATGTAGCTGAATGATTTACCAGGTAACATGCAGTGTCCACTGCCTCTGGCCATAAACCTAGCACTGACCTTGTAACACAAAGCATACTCCTCACCTTTTGCATCAACGTCTTGTTCATTCTTTCTACAACTACACTCTGTTGAGGAGTGTATGTATTAGTCTTTTGAATTTGCTATTCCAAACCTCAAACAAAATTCCCCGAACTCATTCCAACAAAACTCTCCACAATTATCTATCCTTGACACCTTTCTTTTCATCTCTGTTTGGTTCTCTACAAGGGCTTAAACTCTTTAAATTTACAACAAAAAAATCAAATTTATCTAGGAGGAAACAAATCCATGTGTTACTAAAGAAATCATGTATAAATGAAACATGGTACACAAATTTACCTAGTGATGGAATAGGCATAAGTCCAAACACATCAATGTGAATCAACTCCAAGATTTATTTTACTCTTGTAGCACCAAATGGGAATCTTACCAAATTTCGTTTTCCATATATACAATGTTCACAGAAATCGAAAACAAATGGACAATCACACGTACCTTCAACCATATCTTTACCATGTAATGCTTCAAGGCCCTTCTCTCCAATATGTCCCAGTCTTTAATGCCATAGCATAGTGTCTTCTCTACAAGGAAAGTAGAGGTCCTATCTTCTTCATTGTACCCTTGGGAACAATAGCATTGTTACACCCATCAAAAAATAGCGTTTCCCAACAATGTGTACCCTTGATAGAGTTCTAACCTTCCATCTTTGAGCAATAGCTTCACCCTTCCAGCTTCTATGATTTTGGTTGTCAAGACATCTCTTAGGAAAACATCACCTCGGTTGTATTTTTCATATTCAAAAAACCACTCCTTGTGAGGAGTCATATGAAATGAAGCACCCCAATCAATCATCCATGCATCATGATCTAAATGTGTAATAATAGATGCCAAGTACACATCCCCTCCTTCTGAGGAGGTCATACATCATGATCTAAATGTGTACTACTAGATGCCAAGTACACACCCCCTCTTTCTGAGGAGGTCTTCCCCTACTTTTATCAACTTTTTAGGGTCTACAATCCTCCTTATAATGCCTAGCTTTATTACATTTCTAGCATTTCCTTAAAGATTGTCCTAGCGACTTATATCTACCTCTAAATTTAGATTTGCCCCAAAAAAACTACTTTTATTTCTATCTAATAGAGCAGCCTCTCACATATAAGGCATCCTTGGTCTAACTATCCATGGTTTTTAGCCTCGTTTCTTTCAATAATAATGATACAACCATGTCATGAAGATTTAATGTAGTGGCATTACTCCCACTAGCTACAATCAAATTATCCCATGAATTTGGAAAAGAACATAGTAGACTAATGCACTTATCTTCCTCGAAAATTTTAACATTAACAGATAACAACTAACCATAGTGTTAAAGGCATTGAGATCCTCTATCACAGACTCACTGTCATTCATCCTCGGGAAGTATAGCTTCTTTCAAAGGGAAAGTTTGTTTACCAAAGACTTAGACTAATACAAAGTCCCTAACTTATCCCATAACACCTTCATTGTAGCTTCACTTGAGACATTCAGTAACACCGAATCTGAAAGACATAATTGGATCGTACTCTTTGCCTTCCCATCCAATTTCATCTAGTCTGTAGCCACCATACTCATAGGTGCAATACCATGGTCCATAACGACCCTCTATTCTTTGTCTAAAAGAAAGTCTTCCATATTGAGCTTCCATGGTTCAAAGTTTTGAACATTAAATTTCTTAATCTCTATTTTAGAACTACTCACCATTCTCTTTCACACAAGAATCATTGACACAGAGCTCCCACTAAAACCCCATTTATCACATACCCAACATAAACTTGCTCTATCAAGAACAAGTTAAACCCTTCGCAACAAAGGCATCCCCTTAAGCCAATAACCTCACTCTGGTACCAACTATAAGATTGAAACCTTTTCAAGTGAAGCAATGCATATAGATTCTTAAGCAAACAAAAAGTAAACGACGACACACAAACATAGTACATGGAGATTTATCGAGAAAACCAACAAAATGTATAACCACACCTCTCTCTTCTTCATTCCATTAACTTCACCATTCACAACACAATATTTAGGTCTTCCACAGCATCCCAAACCCTAAACTATTCACCTCGATTTGATTACAACCCTAACCCCTTCACTAGGATTAGATTACAATGGGCCAAAACCATTCATTGACATACCACATAACTGAGTAAAAAAAATTCCTTGGGGACTCCAACCCCTAACCCTCGAATGGGGGGCTAGCTAGGCCTCATGTCCCCCAGTCAAGGGATGGATCCTTTGTGAACCCCCATCAAGATATGACTAAGTCTACCTGCAAAGGATATAACACATATCCAACAAGGTATAGTGTATTCTCTATTTTGGTTACAAGGACATTGCAAATTGGTATTGGAGTTGATTATCACTTTTATTATGAAAAAGAAAAATGAAAAAAAAGAGAAACTTTACAAACAAATTGCAAACCTATAGATTAAAAATCGGTTATTTTTAGGGTTTATTGTTATGGATGTGACTCTATTCTCGGTGCTCCAAAGTATACGACTTTTGACACATTGCCCGGATTGAAGCTAGGCCAATCCCAACTAAAAGAGTTCTTCCAAGACTACTACTATTCGACATATTAAGAAAGCTTCGCGGAAAACCCACCAAATATTTCCCTATGATCCATGGATGGTAAGCAGGGTAAACCGTAGCCCCAAGGAGCATGAGAGTTGAACCCGTGACCTCCCCGACTTCGGGAGAGAGTACACACATCAGACGTCAAGACCAATTGAGCTAACTCTTGGAGCTTACAATATTCATTGAGTCACAAGTTTTGCAATTTGTCATACATTTTCAGCTTCAAACCCCCAACAAAAATAGGAAATCATAATTGGGTTTATAGAAATGTTGATAAATGATTAGATATAGAAGAGGCTTGTGATGAATGGTATGTAGGAATCTTTCAATGGTGTGAAGACAGTTATTTAAGTTTCTCTTTGTTGAATCTACTCCTCTATGACGAATCTCCATACAAAGATAAGATAAGATAATTATATTCATGTCCAACAAATGACCACAAAAGTAAGTCAATGGGACTAAAAGATATATCTAGTATGAGTACAATATGGGAGTGCAAAAGCAACTCCCATAGAAGAAAAAGAAGAAAACTGAAAGTATAATCTAGGTAAATATCTTACTAAGCTAAGCCTTAGGTCTAGCTAAAACCAAAACTAAAGTGTATATAACAATATCATAAGTGCAGTGATACAAAATGAGAGTGTCCATGGTAGGAGTTGGACAGCTCAATACTAGCCAAAAGAGAAATATTTGGAGATGAAGCCAATGAATTCAACATCCCCTGGATGTGATTAACGATGGCAAGGGGGGGCGACGTGGGTCGCACTGGCTCGCTCTCAAAGTCCTCGAGTACCAAGGGGGATCCGAATGTATAACCCTGGGGGATGTAGGAGTGAGGAAGCTTCGTTCTCCTATTATCTGAGATCAAAGGAAAAAAGCTCTGAAAATATCTCTAACTACTCCACTGGGGCTGGAAGGAAATTCGACGAGTGAGAGGTGCAATGCTCTGAAATTCGTCTGGAGTTGAACCCTCTATCGCTATGAGGATATGTGGTCGGATGGATGATCCTACACCTCCGGACCGGTCTCAAACATATCGATCGATCTCCCAAGGGAAGAGGTTGAGGGGAGACCCGAGGTCTCACCACATCTAAAGTACTCTGCATTTAGAAAAGGCAAATATGATTTCGCAACTTCATTTTCATGAAGCTTGTCCTCTATATAATGCATCTTTTTGTGAGCAAAATGTAATGGATGATTAGGAAGCCATTGAAGGCAATCATGAGAAGATGGTGAAAAAGCGTCCTCCATTTGGCTCTTCCTTGGGGATAATGTTATCTCCAACCTCACCACCATTGTTTTACATCTATGAGGATGAAGTTTCTCACCATATGATTTTAACTATGTTGCTTGAGCCTTACTTAGACCTGTATGATCCTCCAAATCATTTTCAGCGAAAGAAAATGAAGCTTATTCAGTTCTTCAAGGAAGATCAATTTCCAAGATTTCCTCCATTTGTGTGGGTACATATGATCATCTACAAGAAAAGGGAAAAAAAGCACAAGAAAAAGAAATCACATGGAGCTACCCTTTGGTCCTCAAGCTTTGGGGACAAAACTTCCCAATGGGAAGGGAATGTTGTGTTCCTAAACATTATTTTTGTAGGCAAATAAATCTATGTTTACGAGCTATTTTGTATTCAAACTCATAGTTTGTATTGTTTTATACAAGGCCATTTATGTTAACTAAGGCCGCTTATTATGCAAGCATTGAATAAGTGATTAAAGCTTATTTAAATGGGAGGGCATGTTGTGGTGTACCTATACAACAAATTTTGTAAACGAGTTATTTTGTTTGTAAGCTCGTTAATGACCCATCACTAAATTTTGCTTACTCATATTAATGAGTTATCACTAAGTGGAATGCATTGATGACACGCCACTATGTTAGTGGAGAAGTGTTATTAAAAGGAGTCTCCCCCTCACTTGCAATCACTGAGTTCTACTACCAATACAAACATTGAAAGGGAATCTAGTTTAGTTTTTAGCATATGTATGTCCCATTATTATTTTGGTAGGAGAGTATTATTGTGGTTTGGTGTGATGAAGCCTTTTGGTTTCCTATTCTCGTGGAGTAGTTGAAATATTATCTCTAACTATCTCCATTATTGTGCTTAGTTGCTAGTTTTTAGGATCGTACTGAAAGTTTCCCTCTTAATTTGTTAAGTTGATTTTCTTGATGTAAAGCTATAAAAGCTTGTGCTTGCTTAATGAAAAAGCAATTAGAGATTTTTTCACACTTTGGTGTTGAACTTTGTTCATGAGTGGGATTTCCCACATCATTGGTATCAGAGCTCTTCTCCACTCTCTTTGGTTCAAATATTTGGAGACTATTTCACTATTCTTGAAAATCTTGCTTTGATTATTCGATCTCTTTGCTTATTCGGCCTCTTTTTGCAAATATGCATTGTCATCAAAGATTCATAAGTTTTATTGTTTGAAATGAGATGTAATGTTCAAGTATTTGAAAGTTTCATCATACCATCCCATCTTAATCCAAAAACTTGTGGTATTTATCTCATTGCTCCTTGGTTTCACATATGGAGTTTGAAACCCAAACACATTGAAGCACATATTTGAAAGAACCTAGCATATGCACAAAACCATAGGAAGTTGTGCATAATTTGGATTAATGATTCCCCTGGAGAAGAAATACTCTACAAGGCAAAAGAACCTTCCAGTCCAAGGGCAACAAAAATGTCTAGAGTCCCCAAGCCCTCTGTTGACATAATCTCCATTGAAGGTGAAAAAAATGACTAGGACATGGAGGCCCCATGCTCTGCAGCAAATTAAGAACCTTGTACAACTAGTTGTAGACATCACTCACCACCCCAACACTACAATCGTTGTCCACATCGATTTTGAGGCAATTGGGCTCTTTGTGGAGGATCTTGGATGCAGACATTGCACAACTATCCAATACCAACACCGGAAGCACCAACAGATCTTAGAGGCAACAAAGTGTCGGGATGACCAATCAAACGTCGTGGCCTAGGACTCTCATCATTCTATGCTCAATGCTCCATGCCAAGGGCAATTTATTAGTATCTCTAATGGTGATAGTGGTGTTATTGGCATGAATAATAGAGTTACAACCTAGTCAATGCCTTTGTAGTCTGATTTGAAAGTTGTGCAACATGGACCTCAAAAGCAACATGGATCTCATAAGTATTCACTATCGATCTCCCTCCTCACTCAGATATGATGCCCAATTTATTGACATACGACATCAATTACATAATTCTTCTCAAAACTATGTGATTGTGCTTGTCATTTTCAGATTGTGGTACCTATGTTCTTGCGTGTGCAAATCATGGCAATAATTGTTTAGTCTTGTGTATACCTTCTCCCCACTAAGTTGTCTAGTGACTTATGGAACTTGCACGCAACCTATGCTCTTGAATTCAATGCCTTTGTCAGCATATACTCCAATGCATGGTTTGAGATGAAAATCTCTCAATATTGAAAACATATAAACATGGATACACCAACATATGAACCGCTTCCTTCACTCTCAACGTGAGCCTCTTCGTAGCCTTTTTCTTTGAAGTAATTGGCCACATCTCGTGGGTCATTACTTCCACGTGGATCCATGCATGAACACTTAGCGGATTTATCCTCAAATCCAATCACGAAGAGATCAATTTGCATTACCACATTGGTGTGAATGGTAATGGAAGGTGAATAGATGTCCTTTCACACTTACTTTGAGATTTGATAATCCATTTTGAGATATGATAATCCTTTTATAATCATTCTTGTATGGGGAGATAAAAATATAAGTGGCTTTTAACACAAGACAAATATTCATGGAGGGATAATAACCTTGGTAGAGAAGGTTGCTTTTGTAAATTTAAAACCTTTTCAAAGAAATCAAGTTCTAAGGATCATTGCAACTTGCTCTTTTCCCCTACATCTAAGACAACTACACAAACCATGGCAACAATGGTGCAACCGAAAGGGTGGCAGAACTTGCCAATGTCACTACCGCGTTAGCCAAGAAGGTTAATGATATTTCTATCAACAAGCCATCTCCTTGGCACACAAAATGCAAAGTCCCCTTTTATAATGGATCCTGCAATCCAGAAGTGTTGGATCCTCGACATGGACACTTGGTTCGATTAAAATTTGATTTCGAACGATGACAAGGTTTCGTTTGTCAAGTTGAAACTCACAAGGCTTTCCAAGCCCTTAGTTGCCTATGCAAGAGTGCATCCACCAATTCAATCAATTGTGAATTCTTCTCAACCTCACTGACCCAGTCGACAAACTTGTCCTCAAGTTTAAAAGCAAATTGCGAGAACATCTGTATCAAGAGCTGAAGTATGTGGACATCACCACATTTGATGTCGTGTATAATCAAGCACAGTTAGCCAAAGAGAAGTTATTAGATCAACATAGAATTCAACAACATTCATCCTCCACTGATGTTTTCAAATCAACAACTTCAAAGCCTACTCCTCATGCTACTACAAGGATCATCTTTTTCACTATCTTATTTTTCTCCTCCTAAGTTTTGTCAGTATTGTAAGAAACAAGGACATGATAAGTCCAAATGTTTGAAATTGAAGAAGAAAACTTTGATTGTACGGTCTCCTAATGTGGAAGACAAGGATGTTCCCATTGAGGTATCCAGTGAAGACACGATTTATTAAGACACTCCACTCCCCTGCAAAGCTTGAGATAGTTTGTTTATCACACATGCACATCTTTCCCATGATTTCACCTCTGCTTGTATCTTCGACAATGGCACATAAGAGAACTTGATTGCCAAATATTGTAAGTTTTAAACCTGCGAAGTAAAGCAATGCATATAGATTCTTAAGCAATACAGGAATTAATCAATGGCTCATACACAGAGTACACATAGATTTTTACCGGAAACCCTCAACCGGGAAAACCTTTCTTATTTTCATTATATCGAATTTCACCATTCGCCATACAATATATACAATTTTTTAGGTATTTCGTAGATACCAAAACCCTAATCCCTTAATCCGGGATTAATTTACAAATCAGCTAAAAATAGCAAAAACCACCCAAAAAAAAAATTTCGGGGCGTTGCCCCAAACCCCATCGGCCCCGAGCTACCACCCGGTGCCGAACGCTACGCGTAACCGGGGGGGGCATACCTGCCCCCCCTAGGAAAGCGCCCGGCGCACACGGCAGAGCCCTAGGTGAAGGGATCGTCAGACGCAGTTGTCATATCTGACGCACCCACACACACACACATGCAAAGAATATAACACACACCCAACAAATATGTCATCAACACACTGCACTTTGCAGTGGACCCTCATCCTCATCGTTATGCACTTGGATGGAAGGATCATGGTTCCTCCTCCAAGATCACTCATACATGCACTGTCTCATTTGCTTTTGGCCCTAAATTTATGGAAAAAGTCACTTGTGATGCAACCAAAATGAACTGGTGTGGTATGTTGCTTGGTCAACCTTATCAGTATGATTGGAAGGCACAACTTTATGCATTAAACAACACTTACCTATTGCATAAAGATAACATCAAGTATCTTATCTGTTGTACACTTGAACTACCACAACAGGTTGATATTAAAATTGAAAATCATTCTTTAACTTTTAACCAACAACCCTATCCACAACATCATTATGTTCCAAAATTGCAATCCAAGGTTCAATCAACAGTTTTAAAAGATTCTTGTAAACCTCTTCCTTCATCACTTGCTCTGTTTTCTCATCGCCCTCAGTTGCCTGAAGACACCACCTCAAGAGGACGTTCTACAAACTTCTGAGTTTCTCGCATGTTACAAAGTTCTCTCCTTACTTGGAAGTTTAAATTTGGTGGCCTCTTCTCATTGGTTCACAACCCAGTTCGAAATCATTCATCACTCGAAGCTTCCCTTCAGGTTCACAATGCTTTCCATCATTATCTTCCAAATCAAATGAGCATCCACAATGTCGTCAACACGTCATGAATCAACATTGGACACAAAGATCCTGATCAATCATCTTGACGATATCGTTCTAGATTTTCAATTTCCACTCATTGCAGATCAGGTTCATTGGATTTATAAGCACCAAATGCAACAACATTTTCGCTCTCTGCTGAAAGCATTGGAGAGCAATGCTTCTATTGTTGGGAGGGAGGAATGATAGGGATTCTGGTTCTTAGTCTTTGGCATATGTATTTCTCATTATTATTTTGGTATGAGGGTATTATTGCAGTTTGATGTAACCAAGCCTTTTGGTTTCCTATTCTCATGGAGTAGTTGAGATCTTATCTCTGACTATCTCTATCATTGTGCTTAGTTGCTACCTTTTAGTTTGTTGAGTTGGTTTTCTTGATGTAAAGTGATAAAAGCTTGTGCTTGCTTGATGAAAAAGCAGTCAAAGATTGTGTTTCACACTTTGGTGTTGGACTCTGCTGATGAGTGGGATTTCCCACATCAAACATATTACTCATTTGAGTATTATTACATGGAGATGTCTTCCTCCTTTTAAGAATTGCAGATGCATTCCAACCCTAGGTGTGCAAGTGCCTCCAACTGTTTGTTCTTTACTTTGTTGTTATTATTTCACTTATTATCAGTACTTGGTATAGTGTAGTGTCCATTTTGGTTACAAGGGCATTGCAATCGTAAGAAAATCTTTTTGGATGTATAAACTGTACCAAAAAAAAGTACACTTATGGATTAAAAGATAGAACTAAGGTAAAGCATAAGCTACTCATTAAGACTTTATGCTAACATGGTAATAAGATTAAGATAATTTTATTAATGTCCAATGAATGACAACAAAGTTGTTCAATGGAACTCAAAAGTATAGCCAGAGTAAATTACACAAAAGCAGCTAAAATCCTGAAATATACAAGATGCAGACAAGAAGATTCAGGATTACTAACAAAAAGTCAAATAATGTGCCTTTAGAAGAAAGGAGTTTGGTTTTGACTAGATGTTTCTGAAGCAGAAACCAGGATTGAGAATGTTTATTTATTTTCAGAATATGCAAAAAGCTTAGACAAATTACTTTATCCAAAACCGTTTTCCCTTTTAAACTAAAAGTAAGTAACATACCTCTCCCGAGGCAATATGCTGGAGAAATTTATCTTCAAATTCTCGACAAAGTTCTAGTGCAATAGCACGGGTTCCTTCAGAAGTCTGCACCAATTGCTCACCTAGTCTCACTAACTCGCCTTCAACAACTTGTGATCTACCCTCCAACCTGATATTTAAAAAGCAAATTTTAATAATTAGGAAAGATGTACCAATTATTCATTAGCATGACTACTAACAACCATTTAATTCCAAAAATGTTGAATTCCAATTTAAAAGATGGTCCATATTTCTGTATGTCAAAGTTTCATATCAAACACAAAATTTAGATCTTTTAAGTTAATAAATATGCAAAAAAATTACTGTAAATAAACTCCTCATTTCATATTTTTAAAATATGATACCTGTTCATTTTGCTTTCTAACAGCTTTGAAGAGAAAGATCACATTTACATGCTACCAAATTGTTGTTTGTAAGAAAACCATTGCAATTGACCAAAATTTGATTTTGGGCAAGGCCAGTTATTATGACATATATATAGATATTTCATTAAATACAATGATTCCATTTATTTAAGCAGTCATCATAACCAACAATAGATTGCATGGTCAATTGATAGGTATGCCCTTCTCTGTATGAATTCTTCACAAAAGTTCCTCTTAAAACATTTAAGGATAACACTGATGGAGAATCTTAAGACAATTAACATCCAGTTGGCTATTTCAAATTTAGTAGCATATGTAAATAACAGAAGAAAATGATTCAAGTGGGGCAATAGCACCGTGGTTTACCCTTCACAGATCCCCACATCAAAAAAAGGTTTACCCTTGCAGATATAATAACCAGGCAATAGCACCGTGGGTTAGCTCGAGTGGTTGAGTGCTGTGAATTACAAGCAGGAGGTCTCAGGGTCAAGTCCCTGGGCTGGCTGCCTCTGTAGATATTATTGTGCCTCACTCAACGTCCCCACTAGGTTAGGTTGCCAAAAATGCAACCGACCGGTTTACCTCCTGTACCATCCTTGAAATGAGGGAAAGTACCTAGAGGGTTTCCCGGGATGTGTATTCCATCAAGAAATAATAATAATAATAACCAGGTAACATCGACATAACGATTATTTGCCAAGGGCGTTCACTAAGTTTATTTTCCTTTTTTGTGTGTTTTTGTATGAAAAGCCCTCTACATTTCCACTTATATGCAATTTTGCACTTTTCGAGATAAATACAACAAACATCAAAATGATATTTTAGTTATATTGCATTTTAAATACAAAAATATCATCCTGACCAGTACCAGCCACCCTTCAACCCACACATATTCACACTATCTAAAGACAAAATATTATGACTGTACTAATCAGAGAATGGTATAATAATAAATAATATCAATGGGAAAATGTAAAACCGCATGCAAAATAGTTGGTGGGGCACAGGTTCTGTTCATATAATTAATATCAAAGTAAATTCAGTGAAAAAATATTTTATGGCAATTATAATCCACACTTATGTACAAGAGTATATATGTGCTTGTAGAAACTTGTGGTCAAAACTGCTTGTCTGTGGAGAAAATTAGCTATCAGAGCAGCTCAACTCGGGTGGGAATTTGGGGTGGAATGTACAAGAGTATATTTGTGCAGTGAAAGAGTGTGGTCAGAGATGCTTAATCCAGTTGTGAGTTTGAAATAAGAATGACCAGAAATAATCACCTGATATCAAAATGACAGACTCGAAGAAAAAGAAAACGTATGAACATAAAAACCTATGAACAACCACAAAAAAACACATAAACATGTTCATTGCAACGGATGAACATACCCTGAGAGGATGCTAGGTAGTCTCAATTTCATTCTCTTCCGTATCTGTCGAGCAAGTGTATCCACCAAAGCTATCCTGCCAAGCTTCTTTTGTGGAGCCCCCGTCAAAATTGACTTCAAACTCTCACTCTCTGCCCTCCAGGCTGTTTCTAATGAGCTTTCTGCCCCTACAGATCCTGATTGTGTTGAAGCAATAGAAACAGACTGACCAGTCAAAGCTACCCACGGAATATCTTGGGTCATGCGTGGTCCCTGACCCAACAAAAGTGCTTGAACAGCAGCAAGGCTTTTCTGGTCAGTGGCTGCTTGATCTATCTTACTGATAACACCAATAGTCCTTGTACCTGAAAGTATATGAGATAAAATGGGTAACACCTTATAATGGCCAAGCAATAGTAAAAATACCCAATCACAACCTGGACTCTCCTATGGAAAAAAAAAAGATCATGTGCAGTAACATCTTCCATTTGCCCATACTAAGTATAAAAGTTTCTTAATACACACCATCAGGATCGAATTCAAGGGCCAATTTAAGAGCTCGGGACGAAGAAATTTCTGGTGCCTGTGATGCAGGCACTACTACCAATAGAATTGCATCACTGTGTTCCGCATAGTCACTGGTCTGTATTTAAAGCATCCATTTTCAGACCATCAATTTGGCAACATACCCATAATAGCCAAACACTAATACTTGATATCTAGAATTAAAAGGTATTCATACATGCTAGAAACTAAAAGACGATAGAAAAATTAGGAGAAAAGATATCAAGGATTTTGTAACTTCCTAACACATAATAACATAGGAAGGCTGAAAAGAAAGGAAATGTAATGAAATTATACTAATGCCCATGAATGACCAAAATAGGTCAATGTGACTCATAAGAACAGCAATAAGGAGTGCCTCGAACACCTCCAAAAATAGACTAGAAAAGCTATTATTACTGACCATTGAATCATCCACAATTCGTTGATCAAGTCCAGGCAAATCAATCAGCGTCATTGGTGGAGCTGCAAGGTGCAAACCAAAATACAGATCAATAAAGTAAACCTAGATTAGACAAAGTTATCTCAAGAGTTCAACAGATATGCAAAAAACATCTGCATTAAAATCACCATAACATTTAAAATACAAGTACTTTTTTTGTAATGTCAAATGCTAACACCACACTTTCAACACACAAGTTCTAAACTAAAACTTGGCACAAAACTTATAGTAAAACTTCCCAAAACGTGCTATAATCAAGACTGAAACATCTGATCTAAGTTGTCAAGGTACACATACCAAAACCTTGGGCACGCAACCGGGTACTGGTACACATACCCCATACCCAGTTCGGGAGCAGCTATGCACCATTTAGTACCCACCCTGTCCAAGTATGACCGGATAGCAAAATATACAACCATGGGCCATATGGGTACAGGAACCCCAAAATCAGGTAACTCTGAGGGTTTCTTTTGCATGTAAAAATGTTTTTATGCAAAAAACAAAACAAATGGTCGGTACCTCCTGCCCAAAAAACAAAACATACCTCGATTTGTGTACTCTTAAAGGCAAATTTTGCATGCCAAAAAAAATTAAGCGAAAGAAAAACCAAAAATTTAAAAAGAAAGGAGGGCCCTCCTCCAAAACTCTAACCCATCACTTCCCAAACACTCTCATCAACCCAAAAGAGCAAAAGACATTTCAGTTTTACCCTTACATTTTCAGATTGAAGGATGAAACCATACAGAGGTGAAGAAGAAGAAGATAGATAGGTATTTCAGTGCCATTTTTCTTGCAACAAATTCATGGACAGCAATAGACAGTGAAGAGGTGAAGCGAACAGCTGCTTTTGATGTTCAAATCTTCCATTGTGAAGATATTTTCTCAATGTTTTAAGCAATTTCCAGAGTTGAAATTTCATTTTCAAGTTTCTCTTCTTGAAATCTTCTTTCAAATTTCTCCACGATGGCTTCATCGAATTCTCTGTATCTGCTGTCGAAATATGTAGAGAGGGCAAGGGGGCCCAAGGATGCCTGGGGGTCAGCAATTCATCTAATGCAAAGCTTTGTCCTCCACATTGGATATGCATTTGTACTAGGGTTAAAGTTAATTTTATGCATCGTCCCAAAAATGGTGTTGAGTTTGGCTCGAGCAACCCTGAAGACGCTATGAAACTCCCTAAAGCACAAAGGGAGCAGGAAAGGGTTGATAATTTGGCACCCAAGAAGACAATCTGATGAGCACACCCTAATGTCAATGATAAATGAAGAGAAAAAAATGCCATCTGATGACGAAGCTTGTGGCGATGAGGATGTGTCATCAAAATCATCAAAACCATTCCAACTACATGTAAGACAGTTAAAATGGGTGGCATTTATGATATGTATGTGAAGAGCAAGGACAGTGTGATCTTGTAATAGCAGTTTTTTTCTTGCATGTGGTATCACTTTCAATGCAGCCCACTCACCCTATTTTGAACAAATAGTTTGTGCCATTAATGATGGACCAGCAAGGAATAAGGCACATGGTTATGAGAAGCTCTGAACTGTGTTGGTTGATAAGGAAAAAGCAAACCTTGAGAAGGCAAGGCCACCATTGAAGTGTGGATATATGTCCCATTCTTATGGATGGTTGGACGGATTGTAGGAATTGTCCATTGATAAACATCATTTGTCTCTTCCATATTGTTGAATTTAAAGCAGCTGCAAGAGCCATTCTCCAGGAGGATGGCAAAGACCCTAGCTGAGATCTAGGGCCCCCAGTGCACTCCTGAGGTTCTTGGTTTGGGACCAAGCAGCAAAGACCCTTGTAAGGGCCCCCAGTAGATAACTGGGGTTCTTGGTCTGGGACTAAGCAGCAAAAGACCCTTGTTAGGGCCCCCAATAGATAATTCGGGTTCTTGATCTGGGACCAAGCAGTAAAGACCCTTGAGAGGGCCCCCAGTATATGCCTCGGGTTCTTGGTCTGAGACCAAGCAGTTAAAGTCCCTAGATATGTCTAGGGCCCCTAGACATCTTCCTGGGTACTCATGTCTGGGACATGGGTTGATCCTTGGTCTTGTACCTTGGTGGATAACACCCCAGAAATGTTATGGGGCAACCTGATCCTTGATCAGGTGTTTGTTGGTGTATGACCCTCTTTGAAGGCGGGCATGACCACATGAGGGATGTATCCCATATGCAGTGATGATAAAGTTAAAAAGGTCACAAAGAGAATTAAATGGACATGTGTAAACCTCTCCTAAACCCTCCACCCTTGACCTTGTTGGGGTAGATTTTGTCTGGTGTTTGTGTTTTGTATTTTTAGGGGTTAATACAAGAAAGAATTAATTAATAGAAATTGAAAATATATTTAATTAATATTTATATTAATTAAATATATTATTTTTATTATTATTTCTTTTATTTAGCCCTCACCCAAAAGTATAAATAAAGACCCCTCCCTCTTTACTTAAACACTTAGTCTATCTCTCTCCTAAGTGTGGCGGATTGCTCTCTGCAACAGATTGGCCCCTCTTTGCAACAGTTTGGCCTCTCCTTCAACAGATTGGCCCCTCTTTGCAACAGTTTGGCCTCTCCTTCAACAGATCGGCCCCTCCTTTCAACAGTTCAGCCTTTCTTCAAACAGTTTGGCCTCCTTGTAGTGGTCAGCGGCTCCTTCACTGGCATACTTTTGTGGTTGATCTGTCCCAGGTTCTTACTGATTGGTTTCTGCTGTTGTGTGAAGTGTGGTAAGTACCTTCCTCTGTTGAGAACACTTGTTGCTGCCCTCTGTGATCACTACCAGCCAGCAAACCCTCTTCATTAGTCTGTCGTCCTCTATCTGAGTGTCTTGTGAGGGCTGTGGCACACTAAGTAAGGTGGCTGGGCCATCCTTAAGATAGCCATCCCACCTCCTAGTTGTTCTGTTCTTGCATGAGGGTTTGTGGAGTGTTCTTGTATGAAGTTCTGGTGGAGTTTTAACAGCCCTATAATTCTCTTTGGCTAGAGATCTCACCCATGAGGTAGATCCATGATCTTGGACTTTTTCTGAGCATATATTAAGTGGCTCTTCATCTCTTATATGTGGCATGAACACCTTCAGTGATCAGAGGTGAGACTTCAAGGTATGTGACCTGTTCAGTTTATTATTGTTTAGATCTATTGTTCTTTGATTCTAAAAGTTTATTAAATGTCTTAATCTGTTCTCTAGACTATCATTGCTCAGATCTATATCAGATCTATATCAGATCCAAAGATTAGATCTGTTTTAGTTTAGATCTATATCAGATCTATTAATTAGATCTGATTAGATATATATCAGATCTATTAATTAGATCTGTTCTTTCGTTTAGATCAGAACTAGTGTTTGTTTTTTGTCTAGATCTAATCATATGATCTTGCTTTCTAAGAAATTGAATTTCGTTGAATCTAATTACTGCCAGTTTAGATCTAAGTGTTGTACACACTCAGAATTTATTTAAAGATTCAAATCCATATTGCTGTTCTTGCTCTGATCTGATTTTCTATGTACAGCAGTTCAATATTGTAGTGGTTTACTGTTCTAATGGTTTTCTATCTAACTGAAATTAAAAAGACAGTAATTTTCTGCCCTACTTCTCTAATTTTAACACATATCCAATCCATATTTTTTAAAGGTCGTCCACTATTCTAATCAAGAGAAGAACACTTTGTTCTTGAAGGACAATTACGTCAAGCCATTGTAAAGGTTGGGACACCCATTGCCGCCAAAATTGTCATTGATGCAGCCCTAATTTGCAAAGCAGCGGGATTAAATCTAAAAAGAGTACAAGTTAGTGTCTATGCTTTAAATTATTGCTAATTTACATTAGTTTCAGTTTGATTTTTTCATAAATATTTTTTTCTATGATTTAAAATTTAAGATTTGTGTGCACCTGATGTACCCCTAGACATATTTTTTGGACACCATGCACAAAGCACCACCATTGACAAGCCATTTACCAAAGGCATGCCAAAATGGAGTTTCTTACTCCAATGATTACCATATTTGCAATGTCGATATTTTGTAGCATCGAGAGGTATTCCCACATTGGCCTTGGTGTCGGGCATGTGGGAATCTTTGTTGGCACTCACATTGCATTTTTCATTTTGTGAAAACTGTTAATGTTTATGCCATTATTATAGTTCTTTGCATTTCAATAGATAAGAGCATCATAAGAACAAGATCACGGAGAAATACACATTCACAAGAGACACAGCATTTATCCTGGGAAACCCTCTAGGGGAAGAAAACCCAGCAAAAACTTCCTTATCATAAATAGCTTATACAATGTTCAAGAGATAAC